>JARYHS010007075.1:713556-738557 GCA_031002005.1 Vandiemenella viatica
GAAGTTTATAGAAAATATTTTAGCCCATTCTGCCTCTTAAATCTTATCACAGGATACTAAAATGTTTTTTGTATTTTTTTCAAAGAAGTTTAGTAAACTTATTTGGATTATATTTCAAACCATCTGATAATTTTTAAAACACAAAAGATTTATTATGTTAAATTGATATTTCTTATTGTGTGTAGAGAATTTCTTAAGCTGTCTTGGGATCAAAAAAACTATAAATATTTACTCAGGGACACTTTTTAAAATTAACCCTGTGGAATATGTTTTATGCAGTATAGTTTTTGAGTATCAGATTATGTGGGAATGATTCATATTCTGGTAATATTTTGCAAAATGTAATACACACTCTGTTTGTTAAACAGACATATTATGTGCTATTTGTGTATACATTTTGTTAGAGCCTGGGTGTATTCAATGTCATTAGAAAAATCACATGGAGGAAAACTATTTTTTTATGAATTTTGCAATATGTTAAAAAACTTTTAATTTTTAGAGTTTTCTGTAGTTTTTTTGGGTATGCAAATTTCTTTTGTAAATGGTGGTAATATTTTTATACAGTCTAGTTCAGTATGAAGTGAGTGTAAATCCTGTACGTCGTCTTGTCATTAAATTTATTTCACATAATTGATTGTGAGGAATAAACATTTTTTTTCCAGGGAATTCATTGCAAGGTGTTATGTGTAGTAAGAATATTTAGTAAAATAAGTTTAATTTGGGTACTGTCTTGTGTATGTCTATTAGTTGTATAGTAGAATAGAAATATTCGTTTTATTGTAACCCTACATCCCTGAAAAAAGTGTGAAAATGCTGTGTGGATGCCAGAGCTTTTTTGATAGTTGTTAGAGTTCTCGTTTGCCTGTGTTTTTGTTTCGCATTAAATATGACACAGTGTTTCCAAGAATTTATTTAAATGTAATTTTAATATTTAGATGTAATGTTCTGTGTTATAATTTCAATATTGTTATAGTTTGTTTAAGGATGAGTTGGAATTGATTAAACTAACATTTATTTGCTTATGTATATACCCTATTGAAATCATTATTTTACTACTGGTACAGCCTCAAACAGGCTGTTATATATTGTGCATTGATTGCTATGAAAATGTAGTTGTTAATGTTAAATTTGTGTTTCAAATATATTTTTTACACATTTGAAATAAATAAATATTGAAGGTGACAAGAAAACATGATTCAACAGATGTGTTATTCGTTACTAGTCAACATATAAGGAATCTGAGGAATTCATTCTGATACCAATGTAAAAACATTTGTAGACGTTTAGATATTGAGCACAAATTTTGGAGTGTAACAAGTATGGGGTTTGTAATTGGTAATTCTATAAGTTTTAAATGTATTGTTTTACTGCTAAAAATAGTGAATTTAGGAGAAATTTATATATTATATAGCTCAAGATAGAAAGTACAATATAATTGATCAAGATGAAAGACACACCACATTTAGTTCTTTGCCTGATATCAATGATTGCATGTAATTAATTAGTCTCATCATGGTGGACATGATAATGTGATTGTAATAGACTGCAGATTATTATAACTTAACCAATCAGTTCTTAGATTTACAGGTTTTTTAGAAGCCAGTTTGCAAGGTGATTTATGATTTTCACCAAAGTATGATGATTCCTGTAAATTCTGAATGATCAGGTCGTTGGTGAAATAGAAAAAAGTGTTGATTCACATTTGACTTTTATTCTTCCAACATCTTCATATGCAAATACACAGATAAGGTATTGACTCAGCTGCCAAAGATTCTAAGGAACCTTAAAGCATACTGCGAATTCAGTTAAAATAATAAACATGCTAACCAAACCATGGAGGAAGGAAATATATGGAGGAGAAGTGACGTTAAATTGGTGAAGCAGGCTCGCGCATGCGTAGTGGCGGCAGCGACGATGTTGCGCTTCCAAACAATTTCGATGTTCACATTGTGTTAGATGTAGTGATCATTTCATTTTGTAATGTGTATAAGTGTTTTTATAATGCCATCTTGTATTGCGTACGGTTGCACAAATAGGCCAGAGAGGAAAGAAACTGGAATATCATTTCATAAGTAAGTTTACCGAGCAGGGCGGTGTAACGGTTAGCGTTCTCGCCTCGCATTCGGGAGGACGGCGGTTCGAATCCCCCTCCGGGCATCCAGATTTGGGTTTTTCCATGGTTTCCCCAAATCACTCCAGGCAAATGCCGGGATGCTTCCTTCAAAAGGCTATGGCCGAATTCCTTTCCATTCCTTGCCCCCATCCTTGCCCCCCATCCTTTCCCGTCTCTAAAGACCTCGATGTTAAAAAGAGACGTAAAGCAGTTACAAAAAAAAGAAAACAAAAAAAAAAAAAAACACATAAGTAAATTGAATTCTAATTATCGTTGTTGAAGTGAGTTGTAGAAGTTGCAAACTTCGCTGCCTGTCTATAAATATTTAGTCATAGCTCTCAATGGGATGACTTTGTTCTCAAATTTTTGTTGGTGTAGTGTAAAAAATCAGCATACCTTGCTATTTTGCACATATTAGACTAGCATTACTTTTTAACGAGTGTTGAAAATGAGATTTAAGGGGGTGTGTTTTACATCGCGATTCAGTGAATTTAGTATTGCGCTTTCTTTCGTCACGTTGCAGTTTATACTGTATGATGAAATGAAATGTGTTAAATTATGCTATGCAATCTAGGAATTTGATGAAGCAAACGATGTTGTTAATGCAAATACAGTTTGCGATTCAAATACGCGTGTGTGGGTATGTCTAAACAGGTTGATTCTGTAGCGACAATTTAATGGAGATTGTGGTTAGGTCTAAATGCAGTCTGTACCAGAAATGGTTTTATTGTTCCATGAGGGACAAAGAATTTATCTATTACTGTTAGTAATTTCATGAGAACCAAGTTAGTGACAAAATGTATATCGCGATGGAAAACTACTTCTAGCCATTTCCAATTAAGCTTACAATGTGTGTTAACAAGATAACTATTTTTATTCTGGTCTAGGACGCATTTCAACCTAACCACAAGTGGTCGTAAAAAAAAACTGAAATATCCATTCTGCATGTAATTCATTGTAGTTATGGCAGAATTAATTTTTGGTCCAGGCCGCATATCAACCCAATCCCAGTAAACCACGAAAACTAAGCAAGATATCGTAAAATTTTATTCTTTATTTTCGATTTGTCTCGTCGTGTTACATAAGAATCGATCATTAAATTTGACTTTCGCGAAATTTTTCTTCTCCATTTCAACTCAAAACACCTCACTTTTAATACAGTATATCTCTAGAACTAGGCGAGATATCTAAAATTTTTATTCTTTATTTTTCATTTATCTCGTCTTTTTAAAAAAGAATCCACCATCAAATTTGACTTTGACAAATGTTTTCTTCTGAATTTCAACCAAAACCATTTCACATTTGGGACAGAATATCTCGAAAACTAAGCAGGATATCAAAAAGTTTTATTCTTCATTTTTTATTTGTCATATCGAGTTACATAATAATCCAATCACCAGATTGCGGCGTCACTTTTATCCTAGAGTCCTCTTGAGGTTTTTGTACATATTCCCCGTGTCTGTATGGAAGCGGCCATGCCCCTTCCACACCGGCCATGCCCCCCCACTCCTCCTCCGCCCTGCTTCACTTCAATGCGTGGTGAAGATCTCTTGCGTCGTCTCCATATATTTCCTTCCTCCATGAACCAAACTCGACCTCTATCGATTCTGGCCATTTAAATAGCCTCTACAGATTTACCAATAAAATTTTAAAAGAATTGTCCAACGCTTCTGAATTAGTAACAGTTACCACACAAAATAAGATCCTACAAACACATTCAGAGCATACTCAAAATTATTTATAATGAAGCACCAACATTTTTAAATGATAATAAAGAATATTTTCCAGCATTGAAACATAAAGCTCACAAATTGAAACAATTCTAAATGGCCGTAGATTATATTCAAAACACCATACCTATTACAACATTTGTTATTACAGTCTGTTGACTAACGTTTTAAACGTATATTGCTTTTTAATAGAATTACTTTTTGTTTAGTCAATTTCCATATATAAAAAGCAATACTCATCTACAATGAAAATATACAAGTTTACAATTAATCATTGGTTATCTCTCTGCTGCACTAATGTACTTACGTCATAAGATTGAAATTAATATGAAGGTGGATTTAACAACTGCAACTTAATAACATTTCCATAATTTTTTGCACACAGTTTGTCTAAAAAAAGCACCAGGTTTTTAATAAATTTTTTTATAATAGTAAAAACTGTTAAAATAATATAAATGATTTGTGTATGGTATTAACACGAAGTCTTGGTGTGCAGGAAATAAAAATATTTGACCGATAATGGAAGAATAGCAAATTATTTGATAAAATTAAAATGTTTAACAAAAAGTGAATAGTTTTTAGTATAATTGTAGGATAAAACTTTCAAAAGACACCTTAATCGCACTTCTTCGATTTCAACAGCGGTGATACATTATTTTCTCGCCCAATTAATCTGGCATGTAATGGACTTTAAAGGAGGAATCTATTTTATCATTTATAGAAACAGAAATAACCTGCACAAAATACAAAAATCCCTCTCATTGGTACAAAAAGGAGTTATTTATTCTGGGACGCAACTGTTTAATAAATTTCCCGAAAGTATAAAACAGTTTGTGGATGATAAAGGTATATGGCAACTCTACTAAAGAAAATCAACAAAATAATTAATTGTATTCAATATGACTTTCGCCATACTCTGTAAAAATTAATGTTTATTTTTAACTTTATTTTTATCTTTGTAACATACAATTTTTCGCTATTGTTATTATTCATATTGTATGTGTGTGCTCTAAACATGTTTCACATCACAAAGGTCTTTCTTCAGCAGGGATCCATGGAACATGATAGATAAATAAACAAATAAATAGTAAATATTTCTTAATTTATATTCAAGAACAACCGTTTCGTCTGTTGTGTTAACTGTCTTCTTTCAATGCTTTCAATGCAGCAATTTCAGTTGTAATTTTATGTTTATATAATTTATCATTAGCAGGATGTGTGAAGAAACTTTTCGCTGAGCAGAGGCAATCACATTAATCTAATTGCTAGTACCCGAAGTTTGAAATATGGCCCGGAAATACTATAATATCTTTCACAGTGAGGCATGCTGCCCAGCCAACAAAACAGCAAGAGTTTTGTCTGACTGGCAGATTACATAATTTTCTTCAAAATCCATATATATATATATAGATAAAGTTGTGTCAAAAAGATCTGAATGTCTTGTGTGCTACCACTCAAGATATGGCGAGAAATGAATAGACATGATGTTATTAAAAATAGCCAACATTTTATTTTTAACATAGACGAGATCTGAGTGGAGATGTCAACAGCAGAGTGAGAGACCGTTACTCGACCTAACAGGCACAAAACGAAATGATTTTCAAATCATAACGTCTTCATCTCAGTCCTTGCTCTCAATCTACCTTAACACTTTTCGCTTCAATGTACGCAAAACTGTTTTAGAATTAGAAATAGCCAACGGAAGATGTTGGGTAGTACTACCAAACTGAATTATACATGCATGTATTTTTCTGTTATTACCACTAGAAAATACCTACATACCATGATTTTGTGTGACGACATTACATGTACAAGATTTCACTTCTCAGCATTCCACGAACATTTGTCTATATTAATACAGCTATACTCATTACAACTAACGAAACTTTTTATGTAGTGTAATAAATCTATAACGTAACTCAGTGAAATTCCTGTTAAAAATATGTGAAAGGATCGATACTAATAGAGTGAAATGAGTGTATGATAGCTGAAACTTGATTCTTGCTCTTGAACACAAGTAGGGGATAGGCAGGGGTGGATCCAGGGGATGGGCTAAGGGCTCAAGGCATCCCACCCCAAAAAAAAAAGCATCTAGATGACCAGACGATATCGTAATTTTAATTTTGGGGACGTTTTTCTGCTTTATTGTTCTTACGAGGGTTGTATTGTTGGTTGACATGAGATTTTCTGTTGTCGACCGCCTCCCCCTCCTATAAAGCCTAGCCTCGCCCAAGTCAGCCCCCCCCCCCCCCCACAAATCAAAATCCTAGCACTTCAAACCAAACTCCAGGATCCGCCACTGGGTAAAGGTATTATATTGGCTGAACATGTTAGTACGTTGTCTATCTCAAAAATAATATTCAAGTGAGAATTTATTATTAGACATGAGGGTTATACAATAATTGCCGACTTGATTGAATTCAATATTAATTGTTGTACACACCATACCTCAAGTATCTATTGAAAACGTTCCTTGAGTATCATCTGAGTGATAGGACCAAATAGGGAAGAAACTAATATGGTCATTAAGCAATAATTTCATCATAAAGCTGACACTAACGAGTAATTATTCCAAACTGAGTAAAGTAACAGTTTAAATCGCTTAAAAGATCTTCGATTCTGATTGCTGCATTTTGGTACTGTGCAGACAAACTGTCAGTGCACCATGTTATCTGCACGGAGGCTCACTTTGTTTTTCCCGCAATCACCTAGCCGAATGCTGATGTGGACACTGATCACCGCCTCGTAGATTATACACTTCACAAACAAAAACCACTGACCACACAGGACACAAGATGCGCGCTTCGCCGACAGAGAACAGCACATCCGTTCCGCCAACAGAACAGTTTCCCTCGGCCGAGGCGGTTTACACCGGAACCAAAAGTCCGTCAAAGCGAACCGATCTTATGGCTTCGTCGATGTCGAGGTTATCAGAGGCGGAAATAGGACGGAACAACGAACTGGGAGAAATACTACCATAGACTTTTGTAGATCAATCCTGGCTTTCGCCTGGAGAGATTTGTGGAAACGATGGAAATCTCTGAACTAGAGGAGTAAATGAATTGGGTTACAAGACTTTGGTCAGGACCAGTGCTTGAACCTGGTGATATAGTAAGGGACCCTCATTTTAGGTATCAGATACAGCAGTTGGAGGGGTGCTGAGAAAGGTTACTAGATTTGTCTTTGGAAATTATCACAGAACACAATCATTATTAATAGGATAAAGAGCTGGATTGTGATTCTTTGGAAAATGGGAGGGATTAAGAGAGGTGCGTAGTAGGTTAAGATTATCATGACCACAAGCTGGCACTTGATTTCATGCATGGGGGTGTTGATGATTTTTCTTTTATAGGGGCAGGGTGTCATGGCCAAGGGAAATCGATGAGTAAGTTTGCCAGGAAAAGGTGAAATAATCAGAAGCTGAAATTAGTGAAGGTAAAAGTTGGCGGGAAAGGAAAGGGAGGGAGATGTGTGTATAGGGTGACTGGCACTGTACGTGTGCTCCATCGCAAATATATTCAAATTAAATTAAGTCTGGAGTCTGAAGCGTATTAACAATTTTCCAGTAGACCAAGAAAGACCTTTAGGCCTTATTTAAGCTACAAAATTCGACATACTCAGTTCATCTAATTTGCAAATTAGACGTCGAACGAAACGAGCAGAAATTTATCCAAGTAAATAATACCAAGCAGTGGCGTCCAGAGTATATGTTTAGTACTAAAATAAATTGGCTCAAATAATTTCCAGTTTCGTTATTTAAACCAATTATTTCTCCACATCCTCTTGGTAAAATATTGTGTAAACGTACAGACACTCCTCGTGTTTTGCAGTTCAGTCTTTTTTTTTTGTACCATGGAATAGTTTTTAAAATAATTCCATACATTCATCATTTTTCTGTGATTCAACGAAGAGATCCATAAAATTTTATCAGTTATGTATCCCTTAGTTATGCAGACACCAATCTTTCTTACCCGAAAATAACCATAAATACACTTATTTCGGAGGCCATGATATTTAAATACCGAGGTAGTAAGCCAAAGGAGACTCGTAGACTTACTGATTGTGACGCCGGTGGAAGTAAACAGTTTGATTGCAGACGCCATGTTAGATAAAGTGGAATATCATATATTTTGCAAAACATCTCAAATGTGAAAATAACTTAAAACCAATCATTGTAGAGTTTACAACTTGGTACAGGCGGTAAGAAAGCTGGAAGTAATTAAAGTGTTGCATTAGACTCAATTAATCATTTCTCTGGCCCAGTTGGAGTAATAGCATTTTGCTCGTGACGAGACGCTATGAACAGTGACGAACACTTATACACACACCTCCAGTCTCAGGGTTATTTCATTTTCAACTTTTTAATTTATGCAACCGATATTTGATTATGGAGATATAAATAAATAAATAAAAATACACGCAGTTGATTTGTCTTTCACAAAACACAATTTAAACAAATATTTGATGCATAATACATCAGAATACCCTGTATTACGTGAAGAATGTTTTAACAATGCTTGTACCCATAGTCATGTAAAGTCCAGTGCCACAAGAAAGGTTAAAGGCTGCACATACCTACACAATCATTGCCTTAATTCTAAAATAATTTTATGCCATACTCACAGACACCGGAACAGATCTCGGTTGTTCGCACTGAATGCTGCCTTTCTTGCAATATTTTGTGTTTTCGCATCTCTGACCCTCTCGCGCTTTCTCTCACACAAATTCGGGGTTTGCTTTGGGAAAGTGCAAAAATTGTTTTAATTACTCTTTCTGTATGTTTTCTTTTCTCCACGGTGTATTGAAGGCCATACTAGTCAAATAAATATTTGAAACTGAAATTTAGCAAAGAGCTCTTGGTTTTATTAATGGCGGCAATATCTACCTTACTATCGAACCGATTTCCATTTCTGTGTCAGTTTCTTCAGTATCAGTGGCGCTTCATGCCTTGAATTTCTATTGTATACAGATATTAATAATATTGGTAAACACATTTAATTTCGATTCGTTTCTGTTCTTACTTTAAAATTTATTCGTATACAAATACTACTTATTTTGCAGAGTGGTTGACGATAGTCAAAATTCTAATGCAATTCCCCTGAAAGTTGGGACACTGATAAAGTTCTGTTCCCAAATTATGAGAAAAGTCAAAACTGCTGTATTTCCATATTTCTACCCATTAACTAGACCAATCATGAAATCGATTTCTACTCTAATATCATTAATTAAATGATAGAGATTTACTTTATAAATGGAGCTTATTAAGTTTGACTGATGTCTAAAATTTTAAACTCTTCCTCTACTTCGGAAGTTAAAGTCAGTAATCTGACATCAAAATTCCACAATTTTCCATGTTTGTGAAAATTGATAATGTGGTGGATATACATGGTTTCATCTTCAAATATTAAAAAATGTTCAATATTTATTGTTTTCCATAAATATTTATCCAATAGTGACAATAGTCAAAGAAATAGATGTAAACGAAATATAGTTCTATGGTATTATTAAACAGACATTTCATGAAGAAAAGGATATAAGGAACGCCTTGGGTGCATGTTAAAATGAAATAAAACACTAGGAACGTAATGCAGATAGGTGTTGTTTCATAAATGAATTATTTACTTTAAAACATTTGTGTTGTATAAGATTTTCAAATACATTGTTTCAAAAAACAGATTCCATATAGTTATAAAATAGGTTAGCAGTATGTACAAGTAAATTGTCCGAAACTTAAAGATGTCAGTAAAACAACTGGTTTTATAATAATAACTAAAAACTGATATTTTAAGAAAACAATTATAATATTTGGTTTATTTGACGTCAATTAGAAGTGTTAAAGTGCTAATTTTTTGGGAGACACCCAGTAACTATTTAAGCAGTTCCTTCAGCTCTCCACTACACAAGTCACGCGCAGTCTTCCCATCTTTGTTTCTCGCCAACTTATCCGCCCCGGCCTCCAACAGAGCTCTGACCACGGCTGAGTGGCCCCTGCTGGCTGCACAGTGCAGCGGCGTCCAACCATCATCAGCGGTCACGTTGACGCCTGTTGTCTCCACTAGTAGCGGCACGATATCGGCACGGCCATTCAGTGCCGCCAGATGCAGTGGATTGCTCCCCCGGCTGGTTCTAGCAGTTGTGTCCGCCCCGGCCACCAGCAGCTTTCTCGCCGTGTCCACGCTATCTGTAAAGGCGGCTGCGTAGTGCAGCGGCGTCCAGCCAGACTTGTCTTTCACGTTGACGTCTACGCCGTCCAGCAGCAGGCGCACCACACTGCTATTACCAGCACACGCTGCGTGGTGTAGCGGAGTTGCCTGGATGCAGGATACAGAATTCCTGTCCGAACCGGCCTCCAGCAGGGCTCTCACCGCCTCCTCGTCACAACACTCTGCGGCCCAGTGCAGCGGTGTCTTCTTGTCCTCATCGCTCTTGATGACGTCAGCCCCCGCTGCTGCTAGCGTGATAACGGCTCTGCTCCTACCTTGCTTCGCCGCCCACAGCAGCGCAGTCCACCCCCACTGGTCGGTACCGCCCCCGGCATAAACCCGCAGCAGCACTGTGACAGTGCGCACGCTGCCCGTGTCCGCCGCCAGCAGTAACGGCCTCTTGGCCCAGTGCTGTTCCCCCGCAGTGGTGTCCGCCCCCGCCGAGCACAGTAACTGCGCTGTGGCCGCGTGGTCCGCCGCCGCCGCCAGCTGTAGCGGTGTCCTGCCGGCCTTGTCCTTGTGTTCCGCCTGGGCCCCGGCCCTCAGCAGCACTCCCGCCACGACGCCGCCTCCACACGCCGCCGCCTCGTGCAGCGCAGTCCACCCGTCACTCTCTCTCGCCGCCTCCAGGTCCGCCCCCGCGCCCATCAGCATCCGCACGGCGGCGGGCTGGCCGTGCCTCGATGCCACGAGCAGAGGCGTCGATAACGCGTCGTCGACTGCCTCGGTGGCAAGTCGCGGTCGGTGCCGCAGCGCCATCCGCAGCAGGTGCAGTTGTCCCGCCTCGCACAGTGCACGCATCACAGGGCGAGCAGTCTCTGCAGAGTCCAGCCACTGCTTTGTAACCTCCAGCTCGCTGCAGCTGAGCGTTCCAGCCTCCAGGAGTTTCTCTACAACTTCAGGAAACCGAAAAGCTGGTCTGCAAACCACGTCCTCCTTCAGGAGAGAGCTCAGTAACAGTTCAGCTGTTTCAACCATTGGAAACCTGTAGCAGCAAACCACAACGTGACCTCAGAACACATCACACTATACAAAACATAATAAAGTTAGATGAAATTTTCTGATTAATCTAGCTGAGTCGGAACGTTTGTACAGCACACGCTCAGTTTCCCCAGAAAATTTGATCTGTAAACAACACCGAGAAAACCTCCATCCTTATGTATAAAAAATCTTATGTTTAGTAGCAGTACAGACTGTTTGTGACCTGTGTATCTTCATTTCTTTTCTGCCACCCAACGTTCCTAAATTTGAGTTAGTTTTATTTCATTATTATGTTAGTGTTTCATGAAACAGTATCTCATTCTTTTGTTAATAAAGCAACGTTTACAAATTATTTTTAATGCAGAAACATCAGACTCAAGAAGAAACATTTAGCCATATGTTAATCAAGTAACTGACAGCCTCGTGGAAAGGTTCCTTTGACCGGGACGGCACTGGAGTCGTATCAGTAACCAGTGTACAGTGTATTATCTTGGTTTTCCGGGTGGTGCCGCGTTGATTTATTAAAATCTAACGTTTTTGTCATCGTGCTGTGGTCTTCCTCCTCTGAAGGCCACAGCACGATGACAAAAACGTTATGTTTTAATAAATCGACGTGGCTCCACCCGGAGAACTTAGATAATACATATGGTGACCGCGGATGCTTTTGTTATCATCAGTGTACAATTGCCAACTGATAGTCTTCTTGCAGGATGACGCAGCATAAATTGTGCTTTGATAAGGATTGCAAAGTTGGTAATAAACGTTTCGTATTTAATTTTTCTATTTGCAAGGTTTGCAGGAATCGTATCCTGCGGTGCCACTGATCGTGGTTTTCAGTTTGTTTCCGCAGTCAGTTTCGCGAATTGTGATGCCTCATTTGTTGTTTCTGGCTTTAAGCATTTTCAACGTCGAGGTCTATAGAGGCGGGAAGCGATTGGTGGAAGGAATTCCTTCAATGCGTTCCAAAGGAACCATCTTGGCGTTTGCCTGGAGAGATCTGGGAAAACCGTAAAAAACATAATTCTGGATGGTCAGATGGGAATTTGAAGTCGTAGCTGAACCGCTCAGCCACCACGCTCTGAATTCTGATTCAGACAAGCTGCAGCTGCACTAAGCTTAACAGATGGCATCAGTCCCTGTCTTCACTCGGGTTTGGTAGCGCTTAGTGGTCTACTACTCACGAGGGCGAAAGGGCCAGCAGCAGCAGAAGCCATGTACTTACCAATGGGATAGCTAAGCCCGACGGCTGCCTTGTAGTGTCAGCAGTCAGCTGTTTCAGAACACAGAGCACGTAACACGAACTGAGAGCAGACACCAAAGTCTCAGTCCGCCTGACTCACAAGTGAAGAAAATATTGAGAACAAACCTTTATGATGATTCCTAAGACTTTGGCGGCCATATTTGTTCATGATTAATAGCTTTTCGGGTTATGCCGCGTTGTTTATATAATTATCTGAGCTTTCAGCTGGTATCCTACAGCCTTCTTCAGAGATACTGTTTAAATTTATATTGACGTAGCAACTCACGGCCTTTTACTCTGCGATGCTTGGTGACTGTTGCTATTTCAATCTTATATATGTATAAAAATAGACGTGTTTTTTCCTATATTTCACTTTTCAACCACCACTACCTAGCACAGATCACCGATGTTTGTGGGTGGAAGTAGCATGGAGTTTCCTGTCGTGCACAACGTTGGCCGAATGCCGATAGCTGTGGGGATGTGGGAGATATAATGATTAAAGTTGGTCAGTGCAGGGCGTTTTCATATTTCGACCAAAAATTCGTATCTCCGTATACTTCTCTTTCCTGCCACAACTACATAACATAGACCTTTGGTGTTTGTGTGTGGTAGTAGAATGGTCATTCCTGTCGTGCACTATGGTTGTTAGGTGTCGGTAGCTATGGGGGTGTGGGAGATATGGGGGTTGAAAGTGGTCGACCTGTGGCAATTTCATACTTCTGCCAAAGACAAAAGTGTCATAGTGTATCACTTTACAGCGAAAACTATAGATCACAGATAACTGGCGTTTGTGTGTAGTAGTAGCACAGAGTCACCTTTCGATCACAACAGCGGCCGAATTTCAGAAACTGTGTTACTGTGGTAGATATGGTGGTTGTAAGTAGCCGACAAAGGATATTTTCGTATTTCGACTGTTTCCGCATATGTCACTTTTCTGCCACAACTACATAGCATAGAGCATTGGTGTTTGTGTTTGGTAGTAGAATCGTATCTCATGTAGTGCACTATGGTTGTTAGATGTCGGTAGCTATGGGGGTGTGGGAGAAATAGGGGTTGAAAGTGGTCGACCCGTGGCAATTTGATACTTATGCCAAAGACAAAAGTGTCATGGTGTATCACTTTTCAGCGAAAACAATAGATCACAGATAACCGGCGTTTGTGTGTAGTAGTAGCACAGAGTCACCTTTCGATCACAACAGCAGGCCGAATTTCAGAAACTGTGGTACTGTGGTAGATATGGTGGTTGTAAGTGGCCAGCCAAGGATATTTTCGTATTTCGACTGTCATCGCATATGTCACTTTTCTGCCACAACTACATAGCATAGAGCATTGGTGTTTGTGTTTGGTAGTAGAATCGTATCTCATGTAGTGCACTATGGTTGTTAGATGTCGGTAGCTATGGGGGTGTGGGAGAAATGGGTGTTGAAAGTGGTCGACTTGTGGCAATTTCATACTTCTGCCAAAGACAAAAGTGTCATAGTGTATCACTTTTCAGCGAAAACTACAGATCACAGATAACTGGCGTTTGTGTGTAGTAGTAGCACAGAGTCCCCTTTCGATCACAACAGCGGCCGAATTTCAGAAACTGTGGTAGATATGGTGGTTGTAAGTGGCCGACCAAGGATATTTTCGTATTTCGACTGTCTCCGCATATGTCACTTTTCTGCCACAACTACACAGCATAGAGCATTGGTGTTTGTGGTTGGTAGTAGAATCGTATCTCATGTAGTGCACTATGGTTGTTAGATGTCGGTAGCTATGGGGGTGTGGGAGAAATGGGGGTTGAAAGTGGTCGACCTGTGGCAATTTCATACTTCTACCAAAGACAAAAGTGTCATAGTGTATCACTTTTCAGCGAAAACTATAGATCACAGATAACTGGCGTTTGTGTGTAGTAGTAGCACAGAGTCAACTTTCGATCACAACAGCGGCCGAATTTCAGAAACTGTGGTACTGTGGTAGATATGGTGGTTGTAATTGGCCGACCAAGGATATTTTCGTATTTCGACTGTCTCCGCATATGTCACTTTTCTGCCACAACTACATAGCATAGAGCATTGGTGTTTGTGTTTGGTAGTAGAATCGTATCTCATGTAGTGCACTATGGTTGTTAGATGTCGGTAGCTATGGGGGTGTGGGAGAAATGGGGGTTGAAATTGGTTGACCCGTGGCAATTTGATACTTCTGCCAAAGACAAAAGTGTCATGGTGTATCACTTTTCAGCGAAAACAATAGATCACAGATAACCGGCGTTTGTGTGTAGTAGTAGCACAGAGTCACCTTTCGATCACAACAGCGCCCGAATTTCAGAAACTGTGGTAATGTCGTAGATATGGTGGTTGTAAGTGGCCGACCAAGGATATTTTCGTATTTCGACTGTCTCCGCATATGTCACTTTTCTGCCACAACTACATACAATAGAGCATTGGTGTTTGTGTTTGGTAGTCGAATCGTATCTCATGTAGTGCACTATGGTTGTTAGATGTCGGTAGTTATGGGGGTGTGGGAGAAATGGGGGTTGAAAGTGGTCGACCTGTGGCAATTTGATACTTCTGCCAAAGACAAAAGTGTCATAGTGTATCACTTTTCAGCGAAAACTATAGATCACAGATAAACTGGCGTTTGTGTGTAGTAGTAGCACAGAGTCACCTTTCGATCACAACAGCGGCTGAATTTCAGAAACTTTGGTTATGTGGTAGATATTGTGGTTGTAAGTTGCCGACCAAGGATATTTTCGTATTTCGACTGTCACCGCATATGTCACTTTCCTGCCACAACTACATAGCATAGAGCATTGGTGTTTGTGTTTGGTAGTAGAATCGTATCTCATGTAGTGCACTATGGTATTTAGATTTCGGTAGCTATGGGGGTGTGGGAGATATGGGGGTTGAAAGTGGTCGTCCTGTGGCAATTACATATTTCTGCCAAAGACAAAAGTGTCATGGTATATCACTTTTCAGCAAAAACTATGGATCACAGATAACTGGCGTTCGTGTGTGGTAGTAACACATAGTCACCTTTCGATCACAACAGCGGCCGAATTTCAGAAACTTTGGTTTTGTGGGAGATATGGTGGTTGTAAGTGGCCGACCAAGGATATTTTCGTATTTCGACGAAAGGCATGTGTCTCCGCAGATTTTACTTTTCTGCCAAGACTACATAGCATAGAGCATTGGTGTTTATGTGTGGTAGTAGAATCGTGTCTGTTGTAGTGCATTATGGTTGTTAGATGTCTTTAGCTAAGGGGGTGTGGAAGGTATGGGGGATGAAAATGGTCAACCTGCGGCAATTTCATATTTCTGCCAAAGACGCATCTGTCACGGTGAATCACTTTTAAGTGAAAACTATCAATCGCAGATCACTGGCGTTTGTGTGTGGTAGTAACACAGAGTCTCCCATCGATCACAACGTTGGCCGAAATTCTGTAAGGCTAACAGAAAAGTGAGTTAAGCAAACTATTTTTATTTTTTCATGAGGAATCGGAATCTTCAAAAAAATAGGGGTTCCCATTTAAAAGAATTAAGTTGACCTTGTTGTAACGACAACAGCGCCACCTGTGAAAAAACCAATATCACATAACTGTAGCCCCCTACTGTACGATAATTTTTTATATAGGTTATTGTCTGTTAAAATGCTTTCTTTCCAAAATATTTCCAGAAAACATATTAAAATGCCCCACCCTGTATAAGGAGTACCGTATGGGACTCCTAATAATGGCTCAAATGCTATTGATAGCAATGGCGAATAGCGTAACACTTAAAACTGAGGGACACCGTTTTCCTGAATAAAAAGATCAGACATTTCACTACCGACTTCGGTACCGGAAGCAACGACAAGATAAAAATGATTTTAAAAAACGGGGCAGGTTTCCCGTAAAACTCCAGTCATACAATTGTTTTAAAATAACATGGCACCAGGTAGTATCATTGGACTTCTCAATATGAAAAAGAAATCCCCACCCGATGTTGGCTGCGGATAAACGCATCCTGTATTGCCGCCTCTAGCAGGATTAGGTTGTCCAAGGTGAAACGGAACTTCCTTAATTCACACTGAAAGCGGATCAGAAGGTTTTTGGATTCCAGATACCAGACGAGGGGGTGATTTACCATCCTCTCCAGTGTCTTTCCCACGCAGCTTGTCAGGGCAATACTACGATAACTACCTGGCGACAACTTATCCTTTCCAGGCTTTAAAATAAGAATCACTGTTGATTCTTTCCACGAGTCGGGGAAGTGTTCTCGGGTCCATATCTCGTTAAAAATATCTAGAAGGTACTCTTTAGCATCCTTACTGAGATGCCTCACCATCTGGTACTGGATCAGATCAGGCCCTGGAGCAGTGTCATTTGCGCTATTTAACGCTGACTCCAGCTCCCAAGATGTAAATGGGCAGTTTTAAGCCTCTGTATTCGACGAATCGAATCACAGCACGCGCCTCTCGGCAGCAACTCTTCGTCGCTGATACCGAGGGTCAAAGTTAGCGGACAAAGTGATGGCGGCGAAATTCTCCGCCATCAGTTGCTCTATATTTCGTTCGTCGGTAATTATACGTCCGTAATCCAGTAGCCCAGATACTGGTGGGCGGGGGTACCTTCCAGATATACGTCGGATAGACTTCCATACTTTGGATGATGATGTGGAACGATTTATTGTGCTCACAAAGGCCTGCCATGACCGTTTCTTGCTTTCCTTAATAACACGATGCGCCTTTGCTCTTGCAATACGGAACGCTGCCAGGTTGTTGGAAGTTGGCTGCAAACTAAAACGACGCAACGCCCGTCTACGACCCTGGATAGCGGAACGATATTCGCCAATCCACCAGGGGACGGGCGTCCTTCGCAGCGTTCCGGAGCTTTCTGGCATGGAAACGTCAGCAGCCTGGTGAATCACTTCGGTAAAGTGATTCACCATCTCCTCGACGGGCGCATTAGGTGGCGGATAAATGGAGCACACAGTCAGTTTAGTGGGACCGTGTATCCTCACTGCTACTGCTTGTAGGTGAGAGGTGAGAGCAATTGGTTCGGAGTGGACAGTGTTTCGAACAAACACGGCCGCTACGCCCTTCGCTCGATCACCGTCGGTATCGTCCTTTCTAGAGATGTCATAACCTCTTATCACTGGCTGATATAGTGGTCTAAAATGTGTCTCTTGGAAACAGAGACACAATGGATTAGACCGTGCTAAGAGTTGGACTTCCTCTTTGTGAGCCTGAAAACCGTTTACATTCCACTGAAGTATGGGAGCCGTCCTATCTCTTTAAAACCACCCGCCGCGGTTCGGGTGGGTCCTCGGATGGTGACTGCTGAGGAACGGGACCAGGTTCGTCCACCAGCATTATTTCGTCTTCAGGGTCCGAAGACGAATCTTGTTCTAAGTCCTCAGGGTCTAGCGGATCTTTCTTCCACCGAGGCCTATTCCCCTTCTTCTCCCTGCCAGTTGGGGATCTGGGAGGAGAAGTAGAAGGGGACTTGAAGAACATGGTGAGGTCCGTTTGTTTGAACTTCGGATCCCCGAACTTTCTGCACTTTTTGCCATCCGCTACTAGCTGATGACGTTGCAGTTACTATTTCTTCTGTAGGTGTTTCTACTACTGTAGCCGAGGGAATAGCGGTTGTAGCTATTGTAGCGGATGGCTTTGCTGTAGCTGGTGGACTTTGCTGAACCTGGTTTCTTAGTGGTCGAGGTTGCAGTTGTGTTGCTACCGACGCTCGCGGTTCTTGGTGTTCAGACCTTGATGGGTGGTGTGGCACCACATCTGCATTGACATGAGCACATTGGAGTTGTGCCCACGTCCACAACGGACGTCTGCGTAGCAACACTTTGTTTCCTTACAGAAGCTGACAACGTCTTCGCGAAGCTGGTTGCGAAGACGGATGGTGCTAGAACCTTGTAGCGCTTCTTCGCATCGCCATAAGATATCCGCTCTTTCGTTTTCAGCTCCTGTATCTTTTTATCTTCCAGATACACCCGACACTCCCTGCTCCAAGTTGGATGTGACCCATAGCAGTTTACACACACCTGTGGGAGGGTGCAAACGGCACCCGGCTCATGCGCCGCCTTACCACATTTCCCACAGGTGGGGCTGCCTTTGCAGTTCGCCGTCTCATGACCGAACCTCTGGCACTTGAAGCAGCGCATGGGGTCTGGTACATACAGGCGAACATTCTGATGTAAATATCCAGCCTTGATGGCTTTCGGCAACGTTGGAGTGTCGAATGTCAGGATGAAGGTGGCAGTCTTCTCCAGACTGCCGCAAACCCTTCACATGATCTAACGAACCTCGTACACATTCTCTGATCTCCACTCCTTAAGGAGTTCCTCGGTCTCTATATCCATCAATTCTCGGCTGGTGACCACGCCTTTACTGCTATTTAGAGATTTATGGAGTTCGCAATTTACCGCGAACTCCCAGAGCTTCTCAGATTTAAGGAGTGATACAGCCTGCTTGTAGGTAGATGTTTCTAAAAGTAGGGTCCCGTTCCTCAGCTTTTTCACACTTTTTAACGTTCCGACTATCCCTTCAAGTCCTTATTGTATATAGAAAGGAGAGACGTTCTCAAAGGATCCCTCCTTTTTGCCATTATTATAAAGGCATCATCAATAAGATGACCCTTCCTGTTACTATTTTGTGATTCAGGTGGGCTTTCAACTCTCACCCGCTTGTTGGAACTGGGTGTATTCATTTTGGTCCCACGAGTATAACCATATTAAAAAGAAGTGCTTATACAACAGGGGTGCGCAAGTGCCCCTAAGGTTGCACGTTAGCGAGTGATTTCCCTCATCACACATTCACCTCCTCAGCACGTGGCTGACCTTGAGGTTGAGGTTTTTTTTTTATAGAGATTTGTTCCGTCTTCGCGATCTGGGTGATGAAGCCAAGATCGCCGTTCTCCTAGGCCCACAACGTTCCACCGCCAAGTCCTACGGTGGTCGTTGAAGCATGGTAGGAGTTTAAGGTGTGGGAAACTTGCGGTGCTCACAAGTTTCCAGCTCGGGCACCGCAGGTTCACCAAACCTGTACCTGGCACTTGCGTACCAGGCTCCTGCGGGGAAACAGTATCTGACTGTAACAACGCCGGCCTCGGTAGCGTGGGGCTAGAGTGCTAGCTCCGCGTGCCGAAGGTCGCCGTTTCGAGTCCGGCCGCGGGCATGGGTGTTTAAGTGTTGTGTCTGCGAATGTCATGTCCGTCCTGTGGTGTGTCTAATTATCTGCAAAAGCTCATCAGGCTGGCTGTATGGCCTAAGATGCCAAAAGCCATTAAAAAAAAAAAAAAGACTGTAACAACCGAAATCTCAGATAATTAAATAAACAACGCGGCATAACCCAAATACCTATTAATCACAAACTTTTATGATAGTCTAAACAATGCCATACGTTGTGAAGTAACTTATTACTTGATCCTGTTAAGGAACAATACAGGCTGTATCTTGTGTGGAGTTTATAGATATGATATTCACCTAAAACAACGAAATTTGGGAACTAATTCAATGCGAAACCAAAAACTATGCATATTTATAGTTAAAATTTTAATATAATGAAACCTGATAATACTAGTCTGCATGAAAATTAACCCTGATACCATTCCTGCTGATTCTTATGTAAAACGACTTCCTGAATACGAAGCTGAC
Source organism: Vandiemenella viatica (assembly GCA_031002005.1). Taxonomy (NCBI): domain Eukaryota; kingdom Metazoa; phylum Arthropoda; class Insecta; order Orthoptera; family Morabidae; genus Vandiemenella; species Vandiemenella viatica. The sequence goes on from JARYHS010007075.1 coordinate 733,452, forward strand.
ATCCGTTTTTCCCCATCACCAACAGTTTTTTGAGGACCCACCATGCATTTTTTTCCCCATTTTTAATACTTTGGAGGGAAGAAAAGAATTAATTTAGTCTTTACATTTCTTCTGAGAAACTAGAGAGGTTAAAAGTTCTAAGACATTAACATTTGTGGGAAGAAGCTAAGATTTGTGGGGAGGGGGGGGGGGATTTGCCCCCTTAAATTGTACAAAAAAATATGATGATCGATTCTTTACCGCTTTTTTTTTTGCAATTTCTTCACTTATTTTCTACATAATCCATGCTCCAAGCCCCCCTTATCATGCTCCAAACACCCTCAAAATATATAGCAACAATAAAACAAATATATTGCAGGAGGTTGGACCACGCTTCATATCTCAATACCTCGCGCCTGCAGGTTTGCGATTTTGCTTTCTGTTCTTAAGAAAAAAGGTAAAAAAAATTTTACTTACCATTTTTCCAAGTGAATAGGCTGTTTGACAATATTTAAAAAAAAAATATAAATTGAACTCGTTCTCATAGATTAATGCTTCAAGAAGCTAATTTTTTCAATTTTGTAAAGAAAAATGGATTATTTTTAGTAAAAAAGCGAAATAAAAATTATTATTTTCTTACCGCTGGTCACGTGACAGAAAACGCTCTAGGATTGGTGGTCGCTTGAGTGACAACACACGTCTGAAAACGCTGCGGCTGGGAATGGAGCGTTTCCTATTATCCAAGTTTTCAACTATTTTTATTATTTGTTTCTGGTCATTTCTTGCTATTAATGAATTTTCATTTTGAATACCAAATCGAGAACAATATGTAAGAGCCAAAAGCGGAAAAATACCGAAAATTGACACCTTATTTGTGGGGCTGGCTATAAAAAAAATAAAAAAAATAAATAAAAAAACTGACTTTAAGTCTGCTGAACTTATAAATGTAACAGCTTCAATTTGAGAGTCATTTATATTTAAATTGAAAGTTAGAGATTGACTGTTTTGCGTTACCAAAACCTTACGTCTAAAATTTCTGTACGGGAAATTTGTGCAGTCATGCTGAAAATAAAGGAAAGTTGCATGGGTGTCGCAAATATGCGCAAACGAATTCACTACCATGTTCTTATTCGAAGAATTCATAATAGTTGCTAAGCGTCATGCAAGCGTTTGAAACAAATTGCTACCATACATGAAAAGTTTTAATTTTTAAACGTACCAGAGAGAGAATATCATGCAAAAAATACAGGTGCACGGCGGTAAACAATGGAATTCATTTTAGAAGTGACATCACTTGTAGAAATGTCATGCTAATCTTGTAATAGTTCCGGAACACTTTGTGTCCTTTTCGTTGGAATTTTTACGTGACGATACAACTGCAGGTTATCTTCCTGACATAACTGTGTCTATTAGGCGGTATTTACTTTTAATGTGCAAATCATTTTCATTAATTTTTTTAAAAACTGTTTCGGTATGCAGGTAACGTCCAATTTCCTTTTTGAAATCTTCTTTGGTTGTTTCAAATGGTTGTAATTCGCTTGTTATCCAAAAAGTCTTCAGAAAAAAGAAAAGAAAAATTAAATTCATGTTTTGATAGATTTTCGGGAAAAAATGATTTCGTGACGCAACCGACAGCAACTAGTATCCAAAGAAAATGACAAAAGAAAACAAATTGTACATATTCCGAATCGAGGATCGAACCCTAGGACTCTAAGCCTAATAATTCTCGCCTTAAACAACGTATTACATTTAACTTTACGAAATTTCAGTGTAAATGAGCTTCACAGAAAATCGTAAGTGACTTTGTCGCAATATCAAATTGAAGTTGTTACATTTTTAAGCTCCACAGAATAAAAGTCAGTGGTTGTTTCTAAAGCCAGCCCCACAAATAAGGCGTCTACTTTCAACATTTTTCCGCTGTAGGCTTTTACAAATTGTTTTAGATTTTATATTAAAAACTAACTTTCATTAATAAAAAGAAATAACCAGCAACAAATAATAAAAAAAGTTGAAAACTTGGTTAATAGGAAACGCTCCAGTCTCAGCGGCAGCGTTTACAGACATGTGACGTCACGACTGTCGTTGCACGCGCCTGGCAGCAATGAGCGTTTTGGCGGGCGTTTAAATTATTTAAATTTTAACTTTGAATTTTACACAAAATAATGCACTTTTGCCAAAAAATCTCTTCACTCAATAAATAAGGGGTACCAATAAACAACTTAAAACCATTTTCAAGAAGTAGTCAAATACCCTATTATAGTACGTGAGTGTGAGTTGTGTTTAATATCAAGTTATTTATTTTCTGTTTAATTATGTCACGCCAGTGTAAAAATTATCCCGATAGCTTTTACTAAGTTTGCGGGGAATTGATGCTAAAAGATTTTCTCCTCTTCTTAAAACTTCTTGTAAATTTTACTTTGATTGCAAAGCTAGGAATCATGATAAGTTTAGGGCTTCACCAAATTGCTCAAAGGTACCCATAACTCAATACCATATGCTGTACCGATGGTTTGGCATGAATCTCGCTGTGATTTCACGGACTATTATTTTTTTATGATTTCTCTACCAGAAGTAAGCATAAAATTCAGTATCCTAATATTCATTCACCTCTAAGACCAGATCTCCACTTTGAATCTTTGCCAGTCCCAGTGCCCCCAAGAATCTACAATCTAGAACCAGAAACGGATTGTAAAGACTTTGAGTCAACGCCTGGACCACCAAATGACAAGGCACTAAATGTAGCTGCAATTGTAATCAAGTTGGCTGTAATCATAAAATTAATAGAAAAGAAAAGGACGAAAAAAATCATGGTATAATCCTGTGCAAACCTGTAGGCGTGAGGTTTTGAGAGTAGCAGCGTGATACGGCGAATCTTCCGAACTCTTGCTATATACTTTATTTATTGTTGGTATATAATGTTCTTGGGGGGGGGGGGAGGGAGATTGGGACAGGCTCATAGAGGCTGGAAGCTAGAATAGCTATAACATAGGTTAAATAATTTGCGAAAAAAAAAAAAAAGTTATTATTTTTTTGTAATTTAAGGGTTTAAGCATCCCCCCCCCTCCCCAAATCTATCTCCACACTAGAAACGTTAATCTCTCTAGCTCCTCAGAAGAAATGTAAAGGCTAATATTATTAATTTCATCCCAACAAACTGTCGAAAATTGATTAAAAAAAGGTGGGGGCATTCCTTAAAAACTGTGGGTGATGCGGGAGAATGGGGGTCAGATTCGGATTCATCAGGTCATTTTAAATGTGGTGTAAGGACTCGAATATTTTTTTTTCTAAATTCAGTTTAATTATTGTTCGCGTCGTTTTGTTCACAAAAATGGACTCAATCCACACGCTGACACCCTGTGAGTCAGCTGACACCACCCCAACTCAGGTAATGATCAAATATGCTCCAGCAAACTACGTTTACTCCGTGTTTGCTCTTGTTGAAAATCTTCATTTTTCTGTAAAGACCGATTCACACTAGAGAGCAAGTCAGGTCATGGCAAAGATGACAATCACTATACACGCAATCCAACAGAAACATTCTCACTGCTCGGTCCGGGCAGGTTGAGGCAAGGCAGTTTAAAATGAAGACTGCGACACGGATCATCAATGGTCAAGACTTGAACTGAGTTTACCGTTAATGTGAACGTGCAACGGTCAGATCGATAGAGTTTGTTCGGAGGTCAGATCAATAGAGTTTGTTCGGGATATAGTGTTATATGATTTTTACTCATTAAAATATTGCGATTCATCTCACAAACTACGCATTGAACCGAGGTGTATAGAGAACTATTTTTTAAGCTTAATGTAAAAAGTGTTGTAAGTTTTTGAACAACAAAATTTTATTTATAAGTGTCAAATTTCTATATATATACATATATATTTATATACTATTGGTCGTAATCTGGACGCAAGTGTTGACGATCAGTCCTGACACTTCAGGCAGCAGACCTCTATGAATAGTCTTCAATAATTTATGTTTATCATATATGCTTCAATTTTCACCTTTCAGATCCAAACTTAATAATCGATATTTCAATAAACTTACAGATAGGATCTACCAATCCTCTATCAAACCATGTGGTTTCCATGCCAAAAAGCAGCCTCAGCCGACTAGTACCTGGGGCAGACCGCTTGTTCTACTCGCGACCTGAATTCTGGATACACCACTACGGTGTAAAACAACAAAGCGGCAATGTTTTACAGATCAGACAGTTTCACCTCCACTACTCGGGGAAAGATAACTTCATGGTGTTATGTCATCACCAGCCAGGACTACTTGTTCAGCTCAAAGGAATGATACCTGTCGGGTGGCCAAACGTAAGTTAGGAACAAATTGTGGAGATTACGAGACTCTCTTGGACCAATAACAGCCTTCTTATCAGCTTGACGGAAATTCTGCTCCAAACATGTTTCCATATTTAGCCTATATTGTTCAAACTACTGCTTCTTCTCTACATTTAAATCAACTGATTTGTTCCTACCTTCCTTCCATCATTCTTGTCTTCCTTCAAGTTTACACTTTAAAGCCACTTTTTTTTTTTTAATTCTCGTTTCTTGCATTTGATACAGTTTAGTTCATATTACCCCATTCATACATTTATTGACAATGTGTTGGATTCTTCTCTGACCACTTAAAAAGGCATATGTCGCATTCTATGGTATCCCTTAGTTGATCATAACTTTTTATTTTCTATATTTACATAATTTATATATGACTAATAGCTGTCGTCTCTATTAAATATGTGTCAAATAATATAAAGTTTGAACTGCTATAATTTTTGTAAAACTTGATTCTGTTATGTCTCCGTCTACTGTTCGTTGTTCTGTGATGTCTGTACAACTAGTCGATATAAGAGAATAAAGAAGACAACACAATGAAGAAAGGAGCAAGGCATTTGCGAACGCTAGGAACAACTAAAAAAAGAAAAAAAGAATTGTCAGCAGGAACAGCGATGATAAATAGGAGTCATGAAGTTTGTATAGCTGGGGCAGGAATAATGCAGCTAGGAATTCTTATGTCTACGGAAAAAATTAAAGAAAAGGGAATCTACTAACATGATAATGTAAAAGTAGGGGGAAGAAGTTACTGAGGACTTTTAAATAACGGGAATATATAACACCTAGCAG
>JARYHS010007075.1:739557-792557 GCA_031002005.1 Vandiemenella viatica
GCGTCGCTTATCAGCCGTACGGACCTCCGACTTTGGGTTCTGGGAATTCTATTTTACGCTGCTCAACTCCGGCGCGCAGTACCACAAAGACTTTGCAGCAGTTTCTGTCGGCTTCCAGATCCAGCAGTAATTACATTTCTGTTTAACAAATAATTGAAATTCAATGGCTTTCTTCTTCTAACATACGCAGCCATGCTGAAATTCAGATTTGGTGCATCTATGCTTTATAGGTGTACCTCGAAATTCTTTGACTGGTCATTCACATATTGTAGTAGTTCCAAGGTAGTTAAATCTGCATAAACGAAAAGACGTTTACAAATAGTGAGAAGGTGATTTGCAAATGTGAAAAATTTCGTTAGTACAGAAACGCTCGTGATATGTGTAGACTCGTTGTAAATCACCTTTGTTTGAAATTGACTAAGGAAACAAAGAAAAAAGAAAAGAAATAAAAAAGAAAAATGAAATACATATCTGGTATTGAATCTGCACGGAATGAATATAACCATATTCAAATTGTACTTTAAGACAACATAATGTACCTGCAAATATAAAATAGTGACTGTACATATTGCCTGGTTGTCTCAAGATGTCTTGAATAGAGAAGTTTATACATATATGCCTTAAAAGCATTTTAGTTTGTTGCAAGAAGGAATAAACGACACTAAAAACAGTTACAATAGACCAGTCACAGCTGACCAATATAGCGTAAAACAATAAAAGTAGGCATAAAAGCAGACATCTCTGTATTTGAGCACCGAATGAGGACAACATGAAATCACTACGCTCTCACCAGCAGTTGACAATGATGGTATTTGCGTTATAAACACTTAAGAAACTTCATGGAATAGAGAAATCTTTTACTTCAAATATAGATCTAGGACTCAGAAAGAACTTTTTAAAACTTCTTTGCGTATGGCGCAGCACTTTACGATAGCGAAGCATGGACTTCGGATACATCAGAAAGAAGGAAAACTGAAGCATTTAAAATGTGGTGCTATAGAAGGATGCTGAAAATTAGTTGGACGGATAAAGATTACGAAATGAACATGTTTTTGAAATGGTAGACCTCGGAAGAAGTTTATGGACGAGTCTTAGAGATAGAAGAGACAGGATGGTGGGTCACAGTTTGAGACATACAGGATTGGAGTAAACAGAACTGTAGAGGCAGACAAAGATTAGAAGATATGAAGCAGATAATTGAGGATGTAGGTTGTGAAGCTACATTGAGATGAAGAGGTTAGCGCAAGATAGGGAGAAATTGAGGATTGCATCACAGACGAGAAACTGACTGACAGAAACAAGAAGAAGAAAAAACTCCTTAAACTGTTGATGATAGCAAAATGAAATTCAACACAACACTTCTGACATACTAAAGCTGACTTGCGCTTGAGACTTAGTTCAGGTTTTATTTTATGGTATTTGGTTGCAATTTACTTTGTAGCTCTCAACTAATTTCAAGGAATGGGGAGGAATTCGGCCATCGAATTTTGAAGAAACCATCCTAAATTCTGGATGGTTGACGGGGAATCGAACCCGCGATCTCCCGATTGCCAGGACCACGCTCGGTATGTGGTACGTGCTGCTGCCACCAGAGCGCTGTAGTCTCTCTCTGTTCAGTCGCCAGTGCGCCATTCGAAGAGGTGGACGTGTATTTCAGTTGCTGATAATCGGGTAAGTCCACAAGCTCTGCTTTAAACATTTGTTTCATAGAAATATTATTTTAACTTCAGTATTCGAGTTGTAAGATTAGTCCGAAAGCAATTGCAAACACCAAGAAGGCAAAGTTTCGACTTTATAATGTAATCATTTATTGTGATATATATATTACTTTTTCATTATTTATGAAACAAGTTACTGTCACAAATATTACTGTTGCATCAGCGCCTGTAGATACCTACTCATGTTTGCTTCTCCTGTTGTCGGCACAAATACCTAAAACGCAATGTCGTTCACTTCAGTAAGTAATTGTTGGATACTACTAAATTAACTTGTCGCAATACAATTCCTATTTAGAATTTTAACTGTTTTTCGCACTTTGTGTGTACTCATTACTGTCCTGTGTCGTTTTTTGTGCACTTAATATTTATTTATAATCATTATTAATGACGGAAGGTGTCTATCCAAGGTGTCGCTAACTATTCCAGCAGTCTTCTTTAATATCAGTGAATTGTCATCTGATTCTTATGTTTCGTAGACTCACATTCTGGAAAATATATGCAATGTCTGCTTAGAAAAATGGTACTCATTTCTCCATTTTCGCTGCTCGTTATGTCATACATAAGATATGAAAAATGTTCCGTGTTATCGATGAAAAATGAGCAGTCTTTTTTTAATTATGTCTACTGAAATATTTTTCTTGTGCAGTATTCTATTTGCGAAATTGTTAGTACATAGAGGAAGAGACTGATAGTCGGGATAGTGGATGTATACAGAAAATCGTCTGGAAAGTTACTTTTTTGTGTCGGGTAGGCGGCCACGGAGTATCGATTATAGCGGCCGATTTTATTTAGAATTGTTTGGGGTCTAAGAAATTAGTTAAGTGAAACAAACAAATTTCTTGCTGTCTTTTTTTTTTCTTTCGTGCAGTTCTCTTGTATTTCCAAGTGAATTACATATTAAGTAACGCCACACGTTCCGGACGTACAGTATGACGTGACGGTCTTACTGTATGACGTGACGTTGTAATGCAGCTTCAGCTGTTGGTTCACGCCCACCATGCATACATAAGGTGACCAGACGTCCCGCTTTTTAACAATTTGTCCCGCGGCTTTTTAGGAAAGTCCCGATTTTTGAAAATAATGCATGACTAGCTAGGGAATGGTGGGAGAACGGGAAGGGAATATGCGGCTTTCGGCGGCGATGTGGCTATTTCGCCAGGATATGAGTTTTATATTATTTTTTGTTAATTTTACAATGTTTAAGTTTAATAACAACAAATAATTTTTGAGAGCTGACTGTCGAGATGTGCTTATCAAAGGTCGCATTATTTATCAATTGGTAGCATTCGACCACCATTGTTTAGACTTAATGAACAATGGCATTTTTTGACACTGACAACGGCGAAAACATTTTGTAAATGCCTTTCAAACGTACACATCGTGCTGCGTGCTAGTGCTAGTTAAACAAGTGATGTCAACAAATCAGCTATTCAGATAATTTAGGTAAGTAATTTATTTCATAAATACATAAATGTTCGTGAATATACCAGACAGTACTCATCTTATTTATACTGTATTTTATAGAGGCGAATTAAGCCGGAAAAACACCACACGTCATTAATGGTCGGCCGCTTATCAGAAATTAATGCTGCGACTGAACGCTTTTTTACTACAGTAAATAAAGTGTGGACCACAGAAAATTCACAATTAGCTGCTGAGACTTTGAAAGTCATATTATGTGTGAAATATAATTTAACAAAGTCTTGTGAAAAATTTCACGAGCTTTTAAACAATGATAGCAATCTACTGAAAAAAATCACTCAACTGAGATATATGCCAAAGAATAAAATAAATTTTTAATGTATTATATTTGTAAATTATACTTATGTTGAAATTAGAAAATTGTATCACAATACTATTTTTGCGTTCTATAAAAAAAATTTGCTCCATATAGACCAACTTTTTAATCAATAAACCCCCCTCCCGCTTTACCAATTTTAAAATCTGGTCACTTTATGCATACATGTCGATGCTATACTCATAAACCTGCTCTGTGTTTAACAACCCTCACTTGCCTCTTTTGTCAACAATTGGTACAACGGCCATTGTTACTATTTGCTGTTGACTGAGAGTGTAACAGATTTGTTTATTCCATCGAGGCAGCTGTCTGATGAGTGATGAAATACATTGTGTCCATTAACAATAGCCGCAGGAATTTCATCTGGTGTAATGAGCCCTTCTCCTTTCCTTACTGTTTATTTTGTTAAATAATTTACGATAATATTTCTGAACTGTGTTTAATCAAAGGGTGTACACCTTATACCGTACTGTGATTATGACGCCTGACCACCCCCCACTGTGGCTTCGGCCCATCTAGTGACAGAGTTTTATTATTACTGCGTTGGGCCTCTTGTTGTGGCTCCCCAAACCTAACTCGGTAATCGTACCTTGTAAGCGAGACACAAATTAACGTGGTTCCGAGCCAAACAAGCGTTCTGGCGTACTTCGCAGAGGTGGAGGTCAGGTAGAGGGTGATTGAAAATCTCCGCCTAGACAGGGATTCAAACCGAGGACCTTTCGAAATCCAGTCAGGTGCCTTAAACACTGAACTACTAGACCGTTCTTCTTTTCTACTGAGTGACCTTCAGTGTGTTAGAATTAAAATCATGCCCAGTTTCTCATACCATACATCACAGCATTCATAATTTATAATTGCTCGAAAATCAGCCATGAAAACGACTGGGAATATGTGCTCAACAATAAGCATACTTTCTATTGGATTTTATTTTTTCGCCTGTCTGCTTGACATGCACTGAATACCTCAATGTTGGACAGGGAATATTGATGGTGCTGCTATAGTTTCGTGAATCTCATTACATGTCTTATACTCCAGCATAGTGTGTTGACCATGATATCTTTGAAGGCTTTTTTTTTTTATTTCAGACATTGACGATGCCAATCAAAGCCAACTGCTGATATTTGCAATTCATTATACCCTTTACTGACCATGGGTTGATTATCCACCGTCGCGTATACACCAGACGAACTCACGACGTGAGGCGACACTCCGATTAGAGCGGTGGTCGCAATCATGGAGGAAGGAAATATATGGAGGAGAAGTTACGTTAAATCGGTGAAGCAGGCTCTAAACTCTCCCGCATGGCGGCAGCAGCGGTATTGCGCTTCCAAACATTGCGATGTTCCCAGTATCCCGAAAACTAAGCAAGATATCGAAAAATTTTATTCTTTATTTTCGATTTGTCTCGTCGTGTTACATAAGAATCGATTATTAAATTTGACTTTTGCGAAATTTTTCTTCTCCATTTCAACCTCACTTTTGATACAGTATATCTCTAGAACTAGGTGACATATCGAAAATTTTTATTCTTTATTTTTCATTTACCTCGTCTTTTTAAATAAGAATCCATCATAAAATTTGACTTTGACCAATGTTTTCTTCTGAATTTCAACCAAAACCATTTCACATTTGGCACGGAATATCTCGAAAACTAAGCAGGATATCAAAAAAATTTATTCTTCATTTTTTATTTGTCATATCGAGTTACATAATAATCCATCACCAGATTGCGGCGTCACCTTTATCCTAGAGTCCCCTTGAGGTTTTTGTACATATTCCCCGTGTCTGTATGGAAGCGGCCATGCCCCCTCCACTCCGACCATGCCCCCCCCCCACTCCTCCTCACCCTGCTTCACTTCAATGCGTGGTGAAGGTCTCTTGCGTCGTCTCCATATATTTCCTTCCTCCATGGTCGCAGTCGACTCCTCTAGCGGAAGGGATCCCAATCTACATACCTGAGGTTTTTATCAGTCCGTGCTGCATGCCTCGCCTTCTCTGAACATTATATCTCTAGTCCGTACTGCAGAAACACAAAGGCTCGTCCACGTTGATTCTACTGATTCAGTGTTACTAGAATATTGTCTCCAGCTAGCAAGAAAAAGGAAGTCGGCTTTGGACCAAAGACATTGTGATGATCCAGTCACATTTAAGCTTGGTTAAATTTTTTGCAGCAACCATCTCTCTCATTCAATAGGTTAGATTTAAGCGGATGAATCTACATTCTACAACAATCACTAAGCCCTGCAAGTACGAGAATAAAATTTAGGATAAGTACAGTATATTAAGCTTGCAAATATTGATAATATTGCTCCAAAAATTTATAGAGGAAAAAGTTTATAGTGACATAAACAGTAATTCGTGGCTTTCAGCATGTATCCTTCGGTTGTAATTTGTATTACGAACATCTACACACGAAAATTTGTTCTGCTGCAAATGTTCATATTGTGAGAATATTTTCTGAATAGGTTATAAAATAGTGTTGTTTTTCTAATATTTAAAGATTAACTCAGAGATGTTATGACAACATATTTCTCGTTCGGCATAATATTGCCAAGTATATCAGACCAGCTAGGCGAACCACAATTCACTTCACCGGTTAGTGCATTAGTGTATAAATTTATATCCTTTTATAAACAGTAGGCCTATATGGCCAAGCATGTCTTCTGGACGTTTTGATGGTAGAACGTCTACGTTGTCTAGCTGCTAGGTGTTATATATTCCCGGTATTTAAAAGTCCTCAGTAACTTCTTCCCCATACTTTTACATGATCATGTTAGTAGATTCCCTTTTCTTTAATTTTTTCCGTAGATATAAACATTCCTAACTGCATTATTTCTGTCCCAGCTATAAAAACTTAATGACTCATATTTATCATCGCTGTTCCTGCTGACAATTCAATTTTTTTTTAGTTGTTCCAAGCGTTCGCAAATGCCTCGCTGCTTTCTTCATTGTGTTGTCTTCTGTATTCTCCATATCTCGACAAGTTGTACGGGCATCACAGAACACCGAGCAGTAGACGGAGACATAACAGAATCAAGTTTTACAAAATTATAGCAGTTCAAACTTTATATTATCTGATACATATTTAATAGAGACAAAAGCTATTAGTCATATGTAAATTATGTATAAATAGAAAATAAAAAGTTATGATCAACTAAGGGATACCATACAATGCGACATATTCCTAGTTAAGTGGTCAGAGAAGAATCCAATATATCGTCAATAAATGTAAGAATGGGGTAGTATGAACTAAATTGGATCAAATGCAAGAAACGAGAATTGAAAAAAAAAAAGTGGCATTAAAGTGTAAACTTGAAGGAATACAAGAATGATGGAAGGAAGGTAGGAACAAATCAGTAGAATTAAATGTAGAGAAGAAGCAGTAGTTTGATCAATTTGGGATAAATATGGAAACATGTTTGCAGCAGAATTTCCGACAAGCTGATAAGAAGGCTATTATTGGTCCAAGAGAGTCTCGTAATCTCCACAATTTGTTCCTAACTTACGTTTGGCCACCCGACAGGTATCATTCCTTTGCGCTGAACAAGTAGTCCTGACTGACGATGACGTAACACTGTGAAGTTATCTGTCCCCGAGTAGTGGAGGTGAAACTGTCTGATTTGTAAAACATTGCCGCTTTGTTGTGGTGTATCCAGAATTCAGGTCGCGACTGGAACAAGCGGTCTGCCCCTGGTACTAGTCGGCTGAGGCTGCTTTTTAGCACAACGAGTGATAGTGTCCGAGCTAAGTTCGAGTTGACATTTTATGTCTGAGCAGAATTAGTCACGTCTATTAAAACCGATTCTTGGGGTAACGTTCCTTAATTTCTCCCGTGCTCCAAGCATAGAAACGAGGTGGCTTTCCATGGAAAGCACATGGTTTGATAGAAGTTTGGTAGATCCTATCTGTAAGTTTATTGAAATATCGATTATTTAGTTTGGATCTGAAAGGTGAAAATTGAAGCATATATGATAAACATAAATTATTGAAGACTATTCATAGAGTTCTGCTGCCTGAAGTGTCAAGATTGATCGTCAGCACTCGCGGCCAGATTACGACCAATAGTATATAAATATATAAATAAATATAGAATTTGACACTTATAAATAAAATTTTGCTGTTCAAAACTTACAATTTTTACATTAAACTTAAAAAATAGTTCTCTGTACACCTCGGTCCACTGCGTAGTTTGTGAGATGAATCGCCATATTTTAATGAGTAAAAATCATACAACACTATAACCCGAACAAAGTGTATTGATCTGACCTTTGGACAAACTCTATCGATCTGACCTGAATTGACTGTTGCACGTTCACACTGTCAGCTCAGCTCAGGTCTTGACCATTGATGATCGGTGTCGCAGTCTTCATTTTGAACTGCCTTGCCTCAACCTGACCGGACCGAGCAGTGAGAATGTTTCTGTTGGATTGCGTGTATAGTGATTGTCATCTTTGCCATGACCTGACTGGCTCTCTAGTGTGAATCGGTCTTTACAGAAAAATGAAGATTTTCAACAAGAGCAAACACGGAGTAAACGTAGTTAGCTGGAGCGTAATTGATCATTATCTTTGTTGCGGTGGCGTCAGCTGACTCACACGGAGTCAGAGTGTGGATCGAGTCCATTTCTGTGAACAAAACGACGCGAACAATAATTACACTGAATTTAAAAAAAAAAAAAATGCGTCCTGACACAACATTTAAAATGACCTGATAAATCCGAATCTGAGCCTCATTCTCCCGCATCACCCACAGTTTTTGAGGAATGCCTCCACCTTTTTTTTTATTAATTTTTGACAATTTGTTGGGATGAAAATAATAATATTAGCCTTTACATTTTTTCTGAGGAGCTATAGAGATGAGAAAGCTAACACATTAACGTTTCTAGCGAGGAGATAGATATGGGGAGAGGGGGGGGTGCTTGAACCCTTAAATTGCAAAAAAAAAAAATACTTTTTTTTTTTTTTTGCAAATTATTTAACTTATGTTCTAGATATTCTAGCTTCCAGCCTCTATGAGCCTGTCCCAATCTCCCCTCCCCCAAAATATATAGCAACAATAAATAAAGTATATAGCAAGAGTTCGGAAGATTCGCCGTATCACGCTGCTACTCTCAAAACTTCACGCCTACAGGTTTACACAGGAATATACCATGATTTTTTTCGTCCTGTTCTTTTCTATTAATTTTATGATTACAGCTACCTTGATTACAATTACAGCTACGTTGACTGCCTTGTCATTTGGTGGTACAGGCGATGGCTCAAGGTCTTTATAATCCGTTTCTGGTTCTAGATTCTAGATTCTTGGGGACACTGGGACTGGCAAAGATTCAAAGTGGAGATCTGGTCTTAGAGGTGAATAAGAATTAGGATACTGAATTTTATGCTTACTTCTGGTAGAGAAATCATACAAAAATAATAGCCCGTGAAATCACAGGGAGATTCACGCCAAACCATAGGTACAGCATATGGTATTGATTTATGGGTACCTTTGAGCAATTTGGTGAAGCTCTAAACTTATCATGATTCCTAGCTTTGCAATCAAAGTAAAATTTACAAGCAGTTTTAAGAAGCGGAGAAAATCTTTTAGCATCAATTCCCCGCAAACTTAGTAAAAGCTATCGGGATAATTTTTACACTGGCGTGACATAATTAAACAGAAAATAAATAACTTGATATTAAACACAACTCACACTCACGTACTATAATAGGGTATTTGACTACTTCTTGAAAATGGTTTTAAGTTGTTTATTGAAACCCCTTTTTCACCGAGTGAAGAGATTTTTTGGCAAAAGTGCATTATTTTGTGTAAAATTCAAAGTTAAAATTTAAATAATTTAAACGCCTGCCAAAACGCTCATTGCTGCCTGGCGCGTGCAACGACAGTCGTGACGTCACACGTCTCTAAACGCTGCCGCTGAGACGGGAGCGTTTCCTATTAACCAAGTTTTCAACTTTTTTTATTATTTGTTGCTGGTTGTTTCTTTTTATTAATGAAATTTCGTTTTTAATATAAAATCTAAAACAATTTGTAAAAGCTTACAGCGGAAAAATTGTTGAAAGTAGACGCCTTATTTGTGGGGCTGGCTGTAGAAACAACCACTGACTTTTATTCTGTGGAGCTTAAAAATGTAACAACTTCAATTTGATATTGCGACAAAGTCCTACGATTTTCTGTGAAGCTCATTTACACTGAAATTTCATAAAGTTAAATGTAATAAGTTGTTAATTATTAGGCTTAGAGTCCTAAGGTTCGATCCTCGCTTCGGAATATGTTCAATTTGTTTTCTTTTGTCATTTTCTTTGGATACTAGTTGCTGTTGGTTGCGTCACGAAATCATTTTTTCCCGAAAATCCACCAAAACATCAATTTAATTTTTCTTTTCTTTTTTATGAAGACTTTTTCGATAACAAGCGAATTACAACCATTTGAAAAAACCAAAGAAGATTTCAAAAAGGAAATTGGACGTTACCTGCATACCGAAAAACAGTTTTAAAAAAATTAAATGAAAATGACTTGCACATCAAAAGTAAATACCGCCTAATAGGCTCAGTTATGTCAGGAAGATAACCTGCAGTTGTATCCTGACGTAAAAATTCCAACGAAAAGGACACAAAGTGTTCCGGAACTGTTGCAAGATTAGCATGACATTTCTACAAGTGATGTCACTTCCAAAAAGAATTCCATTGTTTACCGCCGTGCACCTGTATTTTTTGCATGATATTCACTCTCTAGTAAGTTTAAAAATTAAAACTTTTCATGTATGGTAGCAATTTGTTTCAAACGCTTGCGTGACGCTTAGCAACTATTATGAATTCTTCGAATAAGAACATGGTAATGAATTTGTTTGCGCATATTTGCGACACCCACACAACTTTCCTTTATTTTCAGCATGACTGCACAAATTTCCCGTACAGAATTTTTAGACGTATGGTTTTGGTAACGCAAAACAGTCAATCTATAACTTTCAATTTAAATATAAATGACTCTCAAATTGAAGCTGTTACATTTATAAGTTCAGCAGAATTAAGGTCTTTTTTTTTTTTTTTTTTTTTTTTTTTATAGCCAGCCCCACAAATAAGGTGTCAATTTTCGATATTTTTCCGCTTATTGGCTCTTACATATTGTTCTCGATTTGGTATTCAAAATGAAAATTCATTAATAGCAAGAAATGACCAGAAACAAATAATAAAAATAGTTGAAAACTTTGATAATAGGAAACGCTCCATTCCCAGCCGCAGCGTTTTCAGACGTGTGTTGTCACTCAAGCGACCACCAATCCTAGAGCGTTTTCTGTCACGTGACCAGCGGTAAGAAAATAATAATTTTTATTTCGCTTTTTTACTAAAAATAATCCATTTTTCTTTACAAAATTGAAAAAATTAGCTTCTTGAAGCATTAATCTATGAGAATGAGTTCAATTTATAATATATTTTTTTAAATATTGTCAAACAGCCTATTCACTTGGAAAAATGGTAAGTAAAATTTTTTTTACCTTTTTTCTTAAGAACAGAAATCAAAATCGCAAACCTGCAGGCGCGAGGTATTGAGATATGAAGCGTGGTCCAACCTCCTGCAATATATTTGTTTTATTGTTGCTATATATTTTGAGGGTGTTTGGAGCATGATAAGGGGGGCTTGGAGCATGGATTATGTAGAAAATATGTGAAGAAATTGTAAAAAAAAGGTAAACAATCGATCATCATATTTTTTTTGTACAATTTAAGGGGGCAAATCCCCCCCCTCCCCACAAATCTTAACTTCTTCCCACAAATGTTAATGTCTTAGAACTTTTAACCTCTCTAGTTTCTCAGAAGAAATGTAAAGACTAAATTAATTCTTTTCTTCCCTCCAAATTATTAAAAATGGAAAAAAAATGCATGGTGGGTCCTCAAAAAACTGTTGGTGATGGGTAGAAACGGATGTCAGCTTCGAATTCAGGAAGTCGTTTTACATAAGAATCAGCAGGAATGGTATCAGGGTTAATTTTCATGCAGACTAGTGTTATCAGGTTTCATTATATTAAAATTTTAACTATAAATATCCATAGTTTTTGGTTTCGCATTGAATTAGTTCCCAAATTTCGTTGTTTTAGGTGAATATCATAACTATAAACTCCACACAAGATACAGCCTGTATTGTTCCTTAACAGGATCAAGTAATATGTTACTTCACAACGTATGGCATTGTTTAGACTATCATAAAAGTTTGTGATTAATAGGTATTTGGGTTATGCCGCGTTGTTTATTTAATTATCTGAGATTTCGGTTGTTACAGTCTATTTTTTTTTTTTTAATGGCTTTTGGCATCTTAGGCCATACAGCCAGCCTGATGAGCTTTTCCAGATAATTAGACACACCACAGGACGGACATGACATTCGCAGACACACCACTTAAACACCCATGCCCGCGGCCGGACTCGAACCGTTTGGCGAACCTGCGGTGCCCGAGCTGGAAACTTGTGAGCACCGCAAGTTTCCCACACCTTAAACTCCTACAATGCTTCAACGGCCACCGTAGGATTTGGCGGTGGAACGTTGTGGGCCTAGGAGAACGGGGATCTTGGCTTCATCACCCAGATCGCGAGGACGGAACAAACCTCTATTAAAAAAAAAAAAAAAAAAAAAAAAAAAAAAAAAAAAAAAAAAAAAAAAACACTCAACCTCAAGGTCAGCCACGTGCTGAGGAGGTGCGCACCCCTGTTGTATAAGCACTTCTTTTTTAATATGGTTATACTCGTGGGACCAAAATGAATACACCCAGTTACAACAAGCGGGTGAGGGTTGAAAGCCCACCTGAATCAGAAAATAGTAACAGGAAGGGTCATCTTATTGATGATGCCTTTATAATAATGGCAAAAAGGAGGGATCCTTTGAGAAGGTCTCTCCTTTCTATATACAATAAGGACTTGAAGGGATAGTCGGAACGTTAAAAAGTGTGAAAAAGCTGAGGAACGGGACCCTGCATTTAGAAACATCTACCTATAAGCAGGCTGTCTCACTCCTTAAGTCTGAGAAGCTATGGGAGTTCGCGGTAAATTGCGAACTCCATAAATCTCTAAATAGCAGTAAAGGCGTGGTCACCAGCCGAGACTTATGGATATAGAGACCGAGGAACTCCTTAAGGAGTGGAGATCAGAGAATGTGTACGAGGTTCGTTAGATCATGCGTAGGGTTTGCGGCAGTCTGGAGAAGACTGCCACCTTCGTCCTGACATTCGACACTCCAACGTTGCCGAAAGCCATCAAAGCTGGATATTTACATCAAAACGATCGACTGTATATACCAGACCCCATGCGCTGCTTCAAGTGCCAGAAGTTCGGTCATGAGACGGCGAACTGCAAAGGCAGCCCCACCAGTGGGAAATGTGGTAAGGCGGCGCATGAGCCGAGTGCCGTTTTCACCCTCCCACAGGTGTGTGTAAACTGCTCTGGGTCACATCCAACTTGGAGCAGGGAGTGTCGGGTAAAAAGATACAGGAGCTGAAAACGAAAGAGCGGATATCTTATGGCGATGCGAAGAAGCGCTACAAGGCTCTAGCACCATCCGTCTTCGCAACCAGCTTCGCGAAGACGTTGTCCGCTTCTGTCAGGAAACAAAGTGTGGCTACGCAGACGTCCGTTGTGGACGTGGGCACAACTCCAATGTGCTCATGTCAATGCAGATTTGGTGCCACACTACCCATCAAGGTCTTAACACCAAGAACCGCGAGCGTCGGTAGCAACACAACTGCAACCTCGACCACTAAGAAACCAGGTTCAGCAAGTCCACCAGCTACAGCACAGCCATCCGCTACAGTAGCTACAACCGCTATTCCCTCGGCTACAGTAGTAGAAACACCTACAGAAGAAATAGTAACTGCAACGCCATCAGATAGTAGCGGATGGCAAAAAGTGCAGAAAGTTCGGGGTCTGAAGTTCAAACAAACGGACCTCACCATGTTTTAAGGTCCCCTTCTACTTCTCCTCCCAGATCCCCAACTGGCAGGGAGAAGAAGGGGAATAGGCCTCGGTGGAAGAAAGATCCGCTAGACCCCGAGGCCTTAGAACAAGATTCGTCTTCAGACCCTGAAGACGAAATAATGCTGGTGGACGAACCTGGTCCCGTTCCTCAGCAGTCACCATCCGAGGACCCACCCGAACCGCGGCGGGTGGTTTTAAAGAGATATGACGGCTCCCATACTTCAGTGGAATGTAAACGGTTTTCAGGCTCACAAAGAGGAAGTCCAACTAGTAGCATGGTCTAATCCGTTGTGTCTCTGTTTCCAAGAGACACATATTAGACCACTATATCAGCCAGTGATAAGAGTTTATGACATCTCTACAAAGGACGATACCGAGGGTGATCGAGCGAAGGGCGGAGCGGCCGTGTTTGTTCGAAACACTGTCCACTCCGAACCAATTGCTCTCACCTGTCACCTACAAGCAGTAGCAGTGAGGATACACGGTTCCACTAAACTGGCTGTATGCTCCATTTATATGCCACCTAATGCGCCCGTCGAGGAGATGGTGAATCACTTTACCGAAGTGATTCACCAGGCAGCTGACGTTTCCATGCCGAAAAGCACCGGAACGCTGCGATGGACGCTCGTCCCCTGGTGGAATGGCGAATGTCGTTCCCCTATCCAGAGTCGTAGACGGGCGTTGCGTCTTTTTAGGTTGCAGCCAACTTCCAACAACCTGGCAGCGTTCCGTATTGCAAGACCAAATGCGCATCGTGTTAATAAGGAAAGCAAGAAACGGTCATGGCAGGCCTTTGTGAGCACAATAAATCGTTCCACATCATCATCCAAAGTATGGGAGTCTATCCGACGTATATCTGGAAGGTACTCCCGCCCACCAGTATCTGGGCTACTGGATCACGGACGTATAATTACCGACGAACGAAATATAGATCAGCTGATAGCGGAGAATTTCGCCGCCATCACTTTGTCCGCTAACTTTGACGCTCGGTATCAGCAACGAAGAGTCGCTGCCGAGAGGCGCGTGCTGTGATTCGATTCGTCGAATACAGAGGCTTACAACTGCCCATTAACATCTTGGGAGCTGGAGTCAGCGTTAAATAGCGCAAATGACACTGCTCCAGGGCCTGATCTGATCCAGTACCAGATGCTGAGGCATCTCAGTAAGGATGCTAAAGAGTACCTTCTAGATATTTATAACGAGATATGTACCCGAGGACAATTCCCCGACTCGTGGAAAGAATCAACAGTGATTCCTATTTTAAAGCCTGGAAAGGATAAGTTGTCGCCAGGTAGTTATCGTAGTATTGCCCTGACAAGCTGCGTGGGAAAGACACTGGAGAGGATGGTAAATCACCCCCTCGTCTGGTATCTGGAATCCCAAAACCTTCTGATCCGCTTTCAGCGTGAATTCAGGATGTTCCGTTTCACCTTGGACAACCTAATCCTGCTGGAGGCGGCAATACAGGATGAGTTTATCCGCAGCCAACATCTGGTGGGGATTTTTTTTTCCATATTGAGAAGGCCAATGATACTACCGGGCGCCATGTTATTTTAAAACAATTGTTTGACTGGAGTTTTACGGGAAACCTGCCCCGTTTTTTTAAAATCATTTTTATCTGGTCGTTGCTTCCGGTACCGAGTCGGTAGTGAAATGTCTGATCTTTTTATTCAGGAAAACGGTGTCCCTCAGTTTTAAGTGTTACGCTATTCGCCATTGCTATCAATAGCATTGGAGCCATTATTAGGAGTCCCATACGGTAATCCTTATATGTGGACGACTATTTTAATTTTTATAACATCTTCCAGCCTTGGAAGCGCTAAGCGGCAGCTGCAACTCGCGCTGAACAGGCTGGACGAATGGTCAGTGCACGCCGGTTTTCGTTTCTCTGCTGAGAAAACCCAGTGTATACTTTTTACTCATAGTAGAAGTATTTTACCTGCGCCTCAACTTACCCTGAGGAACACCGTTTTGACTTTTACTGATACTGTTCGGTTTCAAGGCCTCATTTTTGACAGAAGGCTCAACTGGTTTGCGCATCTTAAAGATGTGAAATCCAGGGCCTCCAAAGCTCTTAATATTTTAAAATGCCTGTGCGGCAGGTCATGGGTCGCTGATCTCTCGTGCCTGCTACAACTTTAAAGAGCCTTTGTACGCTCGCGGCTGGAATACGGTTGTATCGTGTATGGGTCGGCACGGGACAGTTACCTGCGTATATTGGATAGTGTCCACCATGCTGGGATTAGGCTCGCCACGGGTGCATACCGCACGAGCCCGGTTGTTAGCCTTTGTGCTGAGTCTGGCGAGCCACCTCTTACCATCCTCCGGCGTCTCATCATGGTGCGACACTACCTGCAAGTTGTCATAACACCTGGCAGTCCCGTGTACGACATAGTCATACACCCGAATTACGAGCGGCTTTATACCAACCGCACTAGAGCCACCAAACCTTTCAGCTACCGTGCAAAGGCAGTTTTGGAAGAAAATGGGTTCGAGCTTCCCTCGTTTTATCACCAGGGTTGGAGCAAATCTCCTCCCTGGCTTTTAAAGAGGCCCAGAACGATTTTAGACCTGTCACGGTACAACAAACTGTTTACCGCTGACAAAGTTTTTACAAGAGTCTTTACAGATGTTTTAAGTTCACATCACGATTTTACCCCGGTATATACGGATGGGTCTAAGCAGGCTAACAGTGTAGGCTGTTCAGTAGTGTTCCCTCGAGCGACTTACAAATGCAAGCTGGATAGCAGGTGCACCGTGTACACTGCCGAATGCTACGCCATACTAAAGTCGCTCCAGCATATGAAGGTAAGTCGTTTCAAGAAATACATCATATGCTGTGATTCCCTCAGCTGCATTCAGGCGTTATTAACCATGTACCCAGCAGATAGTCCAGTCCAGGACATCCAGGACGCCCTCCTTTCCCTCCAATCTTCTGAAAAGGAGGTTTTATTCTGCTGGTTTCCGAGCCATGTGGGAATCAGGGGGAACGAGGCAGCTGATGAAGCTGCCAAGTTAGCCTGTGACAAGGTCAGAATCGACTTTGATCCGGTCCCAAAATCAGACATTGCCTCGGCGGCAAAGAGATTTATCTTTGTTATTTGACAGAGGCAGGGGCTGGAAGTCGAGCACAATAAGCTCCGGCTGGTCAAATCGACCGTTCAGCCGTAGAGCAGCTCCTTCCATTGGGCGAGGAGGGCCGAAGTTCTTCTTACTCCGACGGTACGCCATATTTTAACTCATTTTAACTAATTGTGTTTTATTTTTGGATTTAAGGGCAGACGTTGGCCTAGCTAATGATCTGCCCCTTATTTAAGGTAATATAAATGACAGCGTGGCGAATGTTTAAAAATTTTGTTGTTTGGCCGATCTTGTGCAAAAAATTTTGGGCAGATCGGCCTAGATCCTAAGAGTTGATAGGTGGTCTTTTCACAACCACCTATTCATGTACTCCTTTTCCAAGTTTTTAGTTCTTTGTGTGAGTTTTACATCTTATAGCTGGCTGTCCCCTTTACAGCCAGCCAGCTGTTTTTCGTATTTGTAATTTTTATGGCCCATTTACAGACGCTGTTTTAGTATTTCACTTTATTTTTCTGTCTGTCTGGCCGACCCTTTTACAGTCGGCCATGCAGACGGCATCTCTGTTAGCGTCTTAGCATTTTTTAATTTCTGTCTGTGAGGCCGACCCCTTTACAGTCGGCCATGCAGACGGTAATTGTGTTCCATTTTAAGTCACGCTGTCATTTCAGTGTTTATTCAGGGCGCTAATAACCCAGCAGTTGACGCGCCCAAAAGCAACAACAACAACAACAGATACTGTTTATATTTATATTGACATAGCAACAGTCACCAAGCATCGCAGAGTAAAAGGCCGTGAGTTGCTACGTCAATATAAATTTAAACAGTATCTCTGAAGAAGGATGTAGGATACCAGCTGAAAGCTCAGATAATTATATAAACAACGCGGCATAACCCGAAAAACTATTAATCATGAACAAATATGGCCGCCAAAGTCTTAGGAATCATCATAAAGCTTTGTTCTCAATATTTTCTTCACTTGTGAGTCAGGCGGACTGAGACTTTGTTGCCTGCTCTCAGTCCGTGTGGAGTGCTCTGTGTTCTGAAACAGCTGACTGCTGACACTACAAGGCAGCCGCCGGGCTTAGCGATCCCATTGGAAAGTACATGGCTTCTGCTGCTGCTGGCCCTTTCGCCCTCGTGAGTAGTAGACCACTAAGCGCTACCAAACCCGAGTGAAGACAGGGACTGATGCCATCTGTTAAGCTTAGTGCAGCTGCAGCTTGTCTGAATCAGAATTCAGAGCGTGGTGGCTGAGCGGTTCAGCTACGACTTCAAATTCCCATCTGACCATCCAGAATTATGTTTTTTACGGTTTCCCCAGATCTCTCCAGGCAAACGCCAAGATGGTTCCTTTGGAACGCATTGAAGGAATTCCTTCCACCAATCGCTTCCCGCCTCTATAGACCTCGACGTTGAAAATGCTTAAAGCCAGAAACAACAAATGAGGCATCACAATTCGCGAAACTGACTGCGGAAACAAACTGAAAACCACGATCAGTGGCACCGCAGGATACGATTCCTGCAAACCTTGCAAATAGAAAAATTAAATACGAAACGTTTTATTACCAACTTTGCAATCCTTATCAAAGCACAATTTATGCTGCGTCATCCTGCAAGAAGACTATCAGTTGGCAATTGTACACTGATGATAACAAAAGCATCCGCGGTCACCATATGTATTATCTAAGTTCTCCGGGTGGAGCCACGTCGATTTATTAAAACATAACGTTTCTGTCATCGTGCTGTGGTCTTCCTCCTCTGAAGGCCACAGCACGATGACAAAAACGTTAGATTTTAATAAATCAACGTGACACCACCCGGAAAACCAAGATAATACACTGTACACTGGTTACTGATACGACTCCAGTGCCGTCCCGGTCAAAGGAACCTTTCCACGAGGCCGTCAGTTACTTGATTAACATATGGCTAAATGTTTCTTCTTGAGTCTGATGTTTCTGCATTAAAAATAATTTGTAAACGTTGCTTTATTAACAAAAGAATGAGATACTGTTTCATGAAACACTAACATAATAATGAAATAAAACTAACTCAAATTTAGGAACGTTGGGTGGCAGAAAAGAAATGAAGATACACAGGTCACAAACAGTCTGTACTGCTACTAAACATAAGATTTTTTATACATAAGGATGGAGGTTTTCTCGGTGTTGTTTACAGATCAAATTTTCTGGGGAAACTGAGCGTGTGCTGTACAAACGTTCCGACTCAGCTAGATTAATCAGAAAATTTCATCTAAGTTTTTTTTTATGTTTTGTATAGTGTGACGTGTTCTGAGGTCACGTTGTGGTTTGCTGCTACAGGTTTCCAATGGTTGAAACAGCTGAACTGTTACTGAGCTCTCCTGAAGGAGGACGTGGTTTGCAGACCAGCTTTTCGGTTTCCTGAAGTTGTAGAGAAACTCCTGGAGGCTGGAACGCTCAGCTGCAGCGAGCTGGAGGTTACAAAGCAGTGGCTGGACTCTGCAGAGACTGCTCGCCATGTGGTGCGTGCGCTGTGCGAGGCGGGACACCTGCACCTGCTGCGGATGGCGCTGCGTCACCGACCACGACTTGCCAGTGAGGCAGTCGACGACGCATTATCGACGCCTCTGCTCTTGGCATCGGGCACGGCCATCCCGCCGCCGTGCGGATGCTTCTGGACGCAGGGGTGGACCTGGAGGCGGCGAGAGAGAGTGACGGGTGGACTGCGCTGCACGAGGCGGCGGCGTGTGGAGGTGGCGGCGGGCCCGTCGTGGCGGGAGTGCTACTGAGGGCCGGGGCGCAGGTGGAACACAAGGACACAGAGGGCAGGACGCCGCTACAGCTGGCGGCGGCGGCGGGCCACGCGGCCACAACGCAGCTACTGTGCTCGGCGGGGGCGGACACCACTGCGGGGGAACAGGACTGGGCCAAGAGGCCGTTGCTGCTGGCGGCGGACACGGGCAGCGTGTGCACTGTCACAGTGCTTCTACGGGTGTATGCCGGGGGTGGCACCGACCAGTGGGGGTGGACTGCGCTGCTGTGGGCGGCGAAGCAAGGTAGGAGCAGAGCCGTTATCACGCTAGCAGCAGCGGGGGCTGACGTCATCAAGAGCGATGAGGACAAGAAGACACCGCTGCACTGGGCCGCAGAGTGCTGTGACGAGGAGGCGGTGAGAGCCCTGCTGGAGGCCGGTTCGGACAGGAATTCTGTATCCTGCATCCAGGCAACTCCGCTACACCGCGCAGCGTGTGCTGGTAATAGCAGTGTGGTGCGCCTGCTGCTGGACGGCGCAGATGTCAACGTGAAAGACAAGTCAGGCTGGACGCCGCTGCACTACGCGGCCGCCTTTACAGATAGCGTGGACACGGCGAGAGAGCTGCTGGTGGCCGGGGCGGACACAACTGCTAGAACCAGCCGGGGGAGCAATCCACTGCATCTGGCGGCACTGAATGGCTGTGTCGATGTCGTACGGCTACTAGTGGAGACAACAGGCGCCAACGTGACCGCTGATGATGGTTGGACGCCGCTACACTGTGCAGCCAGCAGGGGCCACTCAGCCGTGGTCAGAGCTCTGCTGGAGGCCGGGGTGGACAAGGCGGCGAGAAACAAAGATGGGAAGACTGCGTATGACCTGTGTAGTGGAGAGCTGAAGGAACTGCTCAAATAGTTACTGGGTGTCTTCCAAAAAATTCGCACTTTAACACTTCTAATTGACGCCAAATAAATCAAATATTGTAGTTGTTTTCTTAAAAAATCAGTTTTTAGTTATTAATATAAAACCAGTGGTTTTACTCACTTCTTTAAGTTTATGACAAATAACTTGTACAAACTGCTAACCTATTTTATAATAATATGGAATCTGTTTTTTGAAACAAAGTATTTGAAAATCTTATAAAACACAAATGTTTTTAAGTAAATAATTCATTTATTAAACAACACCTATCTGCATTACGTTCCGAGCGTTTTATTCCATTTTAATATGCACCCAAGCCGTTCCTTATATCCTCTTCTTCATGAAAAGTCTGTTTAATAATACCATAGAACTATATTTCGTTTAGATCTATTTCTTTGACTATTGTCACAATTAGATAAATTTTTATAGAAAACAATGAATATTGAACATTTTTTTAATATTTGAAGATGAAACCATGTATATCCACCACATTACCAATTTTCAGAAACACGGAAAATTGTTGTGGAATTTTGATGTCAGATTACTGAGTTTAACTTCCAAAGTAGAGGAAGGTTTTAAAATTTTAGACATCAGTCAAACTTAATAAGCTCCACTTATAATGTAAATCTTTAACATTTAATTAATAATATTAGAGTAGAAATCGATTTCATGATTGGTCTACTTAATGGGTAGAAATATGGAAATACAGCAGTTTTGACTTTTCTCATATTTTGGGAACAGAACTTTTTCAGTGTCCCAACTTTCAGGGGAATTGCATTAAAATTTTGACTATCATCAACCACTCTGCAAAATAAGTAGTATTTGTATATGAATAAATTTTAAAGTAAGAACAGAAACGAATCATAATTAAATGTGTTTACCAATATTATTAATATCTGTATACAATAGAAATTCAAGGCATGAAGCGCCACTTATACTGAAGAAACTGACACAAAAATGGAAATCGGTTCAAGAGTAAGGTAGATATTGCCGCCATTAATAAAACCAAGAGCTCTTTGCTAAATTTCAGTTTCAAATATTTGTTTGACTAGTGTGGCCTTCAACACACCGTGGAGAACAGAAAACATACAGAAAGATTAATTAAAACAATTTTTGCACTTTCCCAAAGCAAAACCCGAATTCGTGTGAGAGAAAGCGCGAGAGGGTCAGAGATGCGAGAACACAAAATATCACAACAAAGGCGGCATCAGTGCGAACAACCGAGATCTGTTCCGGTGTCTGTGAGTACCGCATAAAATTATTTTAGAATTAAGGCAATGATTGTGTAGGTATGTGCAGACTTTAACCTTTCTTGTGGCACTAGACTTTACATGACTATGGGTAGTTGCATTGTTAAAACGTTCTTCACGTTACATTGCATTTTGATGTATTATGCATCAAATATTTGTTTAAATTGTGTTTTGTGAAAGACAAATCAACTGCGTGTGTTTTTATATATTTATTTATTTCTCCTTAATCAAATGTCGGTTGCATAAAATAAAAAGTTGAAAATGAAATAACCCTGAGACTGGAGGTGTGTGTATACGTATTCCTCACTGTTCTTAGCGTCCCGTCACGACCAAAATGCTATTACTCCCACTGGAACAGAAAAATGCATACTAAAGTATAATGCAACACTTTAATTACTTCCAGCTTTCTTACCGCCTGTACCAAGTTGTAAACTCTACAATTATTGGTTTTAAGTTATTTTCACATTAGAGATGTTTTGCAAAATATATGATATTCCACTTTATCTAACATGGCGTCTGCAATCAAACTGTTTACTTCCACCGGCGTCACAATCAGTAAGTCTACGAGTCTCCTTTGGCTTACTACCTCGGTATTTAAATATCATGGCCTCCGAAATAAGTGTATTCATGGTTATTTTCGGGTAAGAAAGATCTGGTGTCTGCATAACTAAGGGATACATAACTGATAATAATTTTATGGATCTCTTCGTTGATTCACAGAAAAACGATGAATGTATGGAATTATTTAAAAAATTATTCCATGGTACAAAAAAAAAAGACTGAACTGCAAAAACACGAGGAGTGTCTGGTAACGTTTACACAACATTTTACCAAGAGGAGGTGGAGAAATAATTGGTTTAAATAACGAAACTGGAAATTTATTTGAGCCAATTTATTTTTAGTACTAAACATATACTCTGGACGCCACTGCTTGATATTATTTATTGGATAAATTTCTGCTCGTTTCGTTCGACGTCTAATTTGCAAATATAGATGAACTGAGTATGTCAAATTTTGTAGTTTAAATAAGGCCTAAAGGTATTTCTTTGTCTACTGGAAAATTGTTAATACACTTCAGACTCCAGACTTAATTTAATTTGATATATTTGCTATGGAGCACACGCTGCCGTGCCAGTCACCCTATACACACATCTCCCTCCTTTCCCCTTCCCGCCTACTTTTTATCTTCACTAATTTCAGCTTCAAATTATTTCACCTTTCCTGGCAAACTACTCATCGCTTCCTTGGCCATGACACCCTGCCCTATAAAAGAAAACTCTTCAACACCCCTATGCCTGAAATCAAGTGCCAGCTTGTGGTATGGTCATCTTTAACCTTCAACGCATCTCTCTTAATTCCCCCACCAACATTTTTCCATGCCTCATCTCCAATATACGCCTTATATATTCCAATGACACTCTTCACCCACCCATTTTCCAAAGAATCACAATCCAGCTCCTTTATCATATTAATAACAGATTGTGTTCTGTGATAATTTCCAAAGACAAATCTAGTAACCCGTCTTAGCACCCCTCCAACTTCTGTATCTGATACCTAAAATGTGGATCCCTTACTATATCACCAGGTTCAAGCACAGGTCTTTGTAACCCAATTCATTTACTCCTCTAGTCCTCTAGTTCAGAGATTTTCTATCGTTACCCCAAATCTCTCCAAGCGAATGCCAGGATTGATCTACAAAAGTCTATGGTCGAATTTCTCCCAGTTCATTGTTCCGTCCTATTCCGCCTCTGATAACCTCGACATCGACGAAGCCATAAGATCGGTTCGCTTTGACGGACTTTTGTTCCTGTCTAAACCGCCTCCGCCGAGGGAAACTGTTCTGTTGCCGGAACGGATGTGCTGCTCTCTGTCGGCGAAGCGCGCATCTTGTATTATGTGTGGTCAGTGGTTTTTGTTTGTGAAATGCATAATCTACGAGGCGGTGATCAGGGTCAACATTAGCATTCGGCTAGGTGATTGCGGGAAAAACAAAGTGAGCCTCCGTGCAGATAACATGGTGCAGTGACAGCTTGTCTGCAAAGTACTCAAATGCAGCAATCAGCATCGAAGACCTTTTAAACGATTTCAACTGTTCCTTGACTCAGTTTGGAATAATTACTAGTTAGTGTCAGCTTTATGACGAAATTTTTGCTTAATGACCATATTAATTTCCTTCCTATTTGGTCGTATCTGTCAGATGATGCTCAAGGAACGTTTTCAATAGATACTTGAAGTATGGTGTGTACAACTATTAATATTGAATTCAGTCAAGTCGGCAATTATTTTATAACCCTCATGTCTAATAATAAATTCTCACCTGGATATTATTTTTGAGATAGACAACGTACTAACATGTTCAGCCAATATAATACCTTTACCCAGTGGCGGATCCTGGATTTTGGTTTGGGATGTGCTAGGATTTTGATTTGGGGGGGCTGACTTGGGCGAGGCTAGGCTTTATAGGAGGGGAGGCGGTCGACAACAGAAAATCTCATGTCAACCAACAATACAACCCTCGTAAGAACAATAAAGCAGAAAAACATCCCCAAAATTAAAATTACGATATCGTCGGGGGTCATCTAGATGCTTTTTTTGGGGGGGTGGGGTGCCTTGAGCCCTTAGCCCCCCCCCTGGATCCACCCCTGCCTATCCCCTACTTGTGTTCAAGAGCAAGAATCAAGTTTCCTTATTAGCTATCATACACTCATTTCACTCTTTAGTATCGATCCTTTCACATATTCTTAACAGGAATTTCACAGAGTTACATTAATGATTTATTACACTACATAAAAAGTTTCGTTAGTTGTAATGAGTATAGCTGTATTAATATAGACAAATCTTCGTGGAATTCTGAGGAAGTGAAGTCTTGTACATGTAATGTGTCACACAAAATCATGGTATGTAGGTATTTTCTAGTGGTAAGAACAGAAAAATACATGTATGTATAATTCAGTTTGGTAGTACTACCAACGTCTTCCGTTGGCTATTTCTATTTAAAACAGTTTTGCGTTAATTGAAGGAAAACTGTTACGGTAGATTGAGAGCAAGGACTGAGATGAAGACATTATGATTTGAAAATCATTCTTTTTGAGCCTGAAGTGTCGAGTAACGATCTCTCACTCTGCTGTTGACATCTCCACTCAGATCTCGTCTATGTTAAAAAATAAAATGTTGGCTAGTTTTAATAACATCATGTCTATTCATTTCTCGCCATATCTTGAGTGGCAGCACACAAGACATTCAGATCTTTTTGACACAACTTTATCTATATATATGAAGGTTCTTTGGATTTTGAGGAAAATTATGTAATCTGCCAGTCAGACATAACTGTTGCTGATTTGTTGGCTGGGCAGCATGCCTCACTGTGAAAGATATTATAGTATTTCCAGGTCATATTTCTAACTTCGGGTTCTCACCTCGCATTCTGGAGGACGGCGGATCGAATCCCCGTCCGGGCATCCAGATTTGGGTTTTCCATGGTTTCCCAAATCACTCTAGGCAAATGCCGGGATGCTTCCTTCAAAAGGCCATGGCCGAATTCCTTCCCATTCCTTGGCCCCATCCTTGCCCCCCATACTTTCCCGTATCTAAAGACCTCGCTGTTGAGAGACGTAAAGCAGTAAAAAAAAAAAAAAAAAATCCGACTTCGTGTACTAGCAATTAGCTGAATGCACTAATGTGATTGCCTCTGCTCAGCGAAAAGTTTCTTCACACATCCTTTTAATGATAAATTATATAAACGTAAAAATTCAACTGAAACTGCTGCATTGAAAGCAGACAATTAACACAACAGCCTAAACGGCTGTTCCTCAATATAAATTAAGATATATTTACTATTTATTTGTTTATTTATCGAACATGTTCCGGGGATCCCTGCTGAAGAAAGACCTTTGGTATGTGAAACATGTTTAATGCACACACATACAATATGAATAATAACAATAGTGAAAAATTATATGTTATAAATATATGCACAATATGTTGGAATTTATTAAACTAATATTTATTTGCTTATGTATATCCCCTATTGAAATCATTCTTTTACTACTGGTACCGCCTCAAACAGTCTGTTATATGCTGAGTCCATGCCTTATTTGTGAATTTGCAAATGAAGATGGTGGAAGAATAAAAGTAAAATGTGAATCAACAATTTTTTCTATTTCACCAACGAACTGATCATTTACAGTAATCACCATACTTAGGTGAAAATCATAAATCACCTTACAAACTGGCTACTAAAAAACCTGTAAATCTAAGAACTGATTGGTTAAGTTACAATAATCTGAAGTCTACTACAAGTACATTATCATGTCCACCAATTTGAGACTAATTAATTACATGCAATCATTGACATCAAGCAAAGAACATAACGTGGTGTGCCTTTTATCTTGATCAATTATATAGTAATTTTCTATCTTGAGCAATAAAATATATAAATTTCTCCTAAATTCACTGTTTTTAATAGTAAAACAATACATTTAAAACTTATAGAATTACCAATTACAAACCCCATACTTGTAATACTCCAGAAATTGTGCTAAATGTCTACAAATGTTTTTACTTTGGTATCAGAATGAATTCCCCAGATTCCTTATATGTTGAACACGTAACGAATAACAAATTCGTTCAATCATGTTTTCTTGACACCTTTAATATTTATTTATTTCAAATGTGTCAAAATATATATGAAATACAAATTTAATATTAACAACTATATTTTCATAGCAATCAATGCACAATATATAACAGACTGTTTGAGGCGGTACCAGTAGTAAAAGAATGATTTCAATAGGGGATATACATAAGCAAATAAATATTAGTTTAATAAATTCCAACTCATCCTTAAACAAACTATAACAATATTGAAATTATTATACAGACCATCACATCTAGATATTAAAATGATATTAAAATTACATTTAAATAAATTCAAGGAAATAGAACACTGTGTCATATTTAATGCGAAACTAAAACATACGCAAATGAGAACTCTAACAACTATCAACAAAGCTCTGGCATCCACACAAATTTTTCAGGGAAATAGGATTACACTAAAACGAATTCTATTCTACTATATAATTAATAGACTTACCACAAGATAGTACCCATTATTCAAAATAAAATTAAACTTTATTTTACTGAACATTCTTATTAAACATAACACCTTGCATACGAATTTCCTGGAAAAAATGTTTACTCCTCATAATCAATTATGTGAAATAAATTTAATGACAAGCCCACGTACAGGATTTACACTAACTGTACTAGACTGTATTAAAATATTACCACAATTTACAAAAGAAATTTGCATTACCCAAATAAACTGCAGAAAAAACTAAAAAATTAAAAGTTTTTTTAACATATTGCAAAATTTATAGAAAATAGTTTTTCCCCCAAGTGAGTTTTATAATGACATTGAATACCCCCAGGCACTAATAAATTGCATATACAAATATCACATAAAATGGCTGTTCAACCACAGATTGTGTATAACATTTTGCAAAAATATTACCAGAATATTACTGTTTTCCCACATAATCTGATACTCAAAAACTATACTGCATAAAACATATTCCACAGATTTAATATTAAAAAAGTGTCCCTGACTAAATATTTAAAGTTCTTTGATCCCAAGACAGCTTAAGAAATTCTCCACACATATATAAGAAAATTGCAATTTAACATAATAAATCTTCTGTGCTATAAAATTATCAGATGGTTGGAAATATTTTCCAAATAAGTTTACTAAACTTCTTTGAAATAAATATATAAAAAACGTTTCAGTAAATTTTCCAATTTTTTAATTAATTCTCAAATAAACATGTAGATCGCAAAAATGCATAAACAATTGTCCACAATGGTCACAACATTAAGGACTTTTGCTATAATAAAACATATTATGAACTTTAAACTAGCCAGATTTTGTAACATATTTTCCCAGAATTAAATATGATGAGAGGCAATTATTTAAATGTATCCTGTGATAAGATTTCAGAGGCAGAATGGCTAAAATATTTTCTACAAACTTCATACAAAAATTAACGTAAACCTAAATGAATCTTCTAATGCACTTTAAGATCACCAGATTTTATAAAAGATTTTTCACAAATTTCACAAGAGAATGGGCATTCACCTGAGTGAATCCTGTGATGGACTGTAAGACTCCCAGAATGGGTAAAATATTTTTCCACAAACTTCACACGAATGAACCCTTACATGTACTTTCAGATCGCCTGACAGTTTAAAAGATTTTCCACATGTTTCACAAGAAAACGGGCGTTCACTCACATGAATCATCTGATGCGTTTTTAGCGTCCAAGGATCTATATACGACATTCCACGTGTTTTACAAGAAAATGGACGTTCACCTAAATGAATCTTCTGATGTGCTATAAGATGAGCTGACTGCTTAAACGTCTTTTCACAAATTTTACAAGATAATGGGCGTACACCCAAATGAATCTTCTTGTGTACTTTAAGACTGTTAGACTGAATAAAAGTTTTTGCACAAACTTCACAAGAAAATGGTCTTTCACCTAAATGAGTCTTCTGGTGTGCTTTGAGAATAAAGGAAAGTGTAAAAGATTTTTCACAAATCTTACACCTAATTGAATAAGAGACTTATAGTAGTTAAAACATTTTCCGCAAACTTCACATAAAAATGGGCGTTGAATTAAGTGAATCTTTTGATGAGTTTGAAGATTACCCAACAGTGTATAAGATTT
This sequence comes from Vandiemenella viatica, assembly GCA_031002005.1. Classification (NCBI taxonomy): domain Eukaryota; kingdom Metazoa; phylum Arthropoda; class Insecta; order Orthoptera; family Morabidae; genus Vandiemenella; species Vandiemenella viatica. The sequence continues at coordinate 767,739 of JARYHS010007075.1, forward strand.
TCCACATACCTGACATGAAAAAGAGCGTTCACATGGATGGAGCTTCTGATGTTAATTTCCATAATCATTAGAAATTGGTCACATAAGTGCATGATCGCGATGGTGGTTTATAAGATCCCCAGAGCGTGTATAAGAGTTTTTACAAACCAAACAAGGATGTGCTAGGTTATTTATAAAAAAAAGACTGATGTTCTTTACAATGTTTAGTTGTTGTAGTAACTTGTCGGTAAACTGTGATAGAAAATGGTGACATATTTGAATGAATTTTCTGAAACTTTTTAAAGCAGTAAAGCTGGGTAAACGATTTTTTATCTCTTCCACTCACAGTTGACTGTTCATCAGAATGGATTCTCCCAATGCTTTGTCTGTACGCAAAAGTCCACCAGTGCAAATCCAAAGTAAATATCACGGAATCAAATAACTCCAACTACGTGCAATAACAAAAATATTATAAGAGCTACAGTACAAGAAAAAGTATCTTTTAAGGAAACATTATTAACTATAAAATCAAAAAATATTTAATCTTCTTTATAAAACAATAACAAGACAAATAAAATGAATATTATCAGAAAAATATTTTTGCTGCACAAAAATATTTTACATCAGTACATTAACCCTCTACCTGATTGAAATTAATTGAAAGTGTTAAATTATGTTGGATAATAAATTGCAATATTACTCTTCATTTTAGCAACAGTGATAATAGAAACATGATATACCAGTTAATCTTCAAGTCTCATCAAATGCATTTGGCAACATACAAGATATATTAAATAGTTACAAAAACCATTAACTTAAATTACATATTCGTTATATAAATTTATAAAATAACAGAAATAAAATAATAGAAACTAACTGTAAAAAATAGAAAAATTTAGTATTGTTTTAATTGTTATGAAATGTATATCAATTTCTACCTCAGGAATGAAATGTTTCATACGCACATTAATAAATAACATAATAGAAAAATTTACATATTTCGCAATAATGGTGATAGTTCATCTTCACAGAAAATGCTAACTGCTCACTGAATCTGTCAAATGGCAATGTTTCGTGTGGAAAACATTAATTAGATTACATCAATTCTATCTATGACAGCCATGTCGAATCATTATTATTTCTATAATTATGTCAAACTTCGTAAAAATGCTCCATTTTCTTTTCAATTTTTGTGTTTTTAAATTGGTCGCCATAACTTGGTGATTCAAAATTATGTAACTTATTTTCTTCATTTATTTTATACATGCAATAATAACAAGCTCTATACTTTAAGTACAATTTAATCGAACTGATCAGCGAAGGTTACATCTGGCCAGTGGTGTAACTATCAGAGAGCTTGGCAGTACCGTGCACTGGGACCCAAGTACAGGAGTTAAGATTAACTTATGGGGGCCCCCAAAGCTCAGGGAGCCCCTCGCGCGACCTGGCAGTGCTAAAACAAGATCGCCCATCTAACATGAGGGCTCCTATTTCTTTTTTTTTTTTTGTTTTTTTTGTTCCTTACTAACCTAGCTAGGCCACTGGCTCTGGCCGAATAATCAATCTACATTTAACTGCAAATTCTTACAAAGCAGCAAAAGGGGCGTCCATTAATTATGTTAGACTCCCTCCAAGGTGAGAGCTAGTAGGACCTTCAAACCCTTATCATTATGTGAGATCTTTAGGTCCACCCTTCTTACGACCTAGTAATATATTTCTTTTTTTAGTTCTCCTGTTTTCATGGGCGTGTGGATCCCCCTAACGTTGGGATTGATGTCGTTTGTATACCTTCATTTTACCTCTACTGCTCTACAAGGAATTAAAAAGACGACATGAAATTTCTGCCGACACCCCTCTTGGTGAGATTTCGCCAGATCCCCTCACCCATTTCATCTCTGTAATTGATGGACACCCCAATAGGTTCGCAGAGAGAAGCAGTAAATGTTCCTTAATCCAATAACATACTAAATACTTATGCGAAAATGTCCACTGAATGTGATAAAATTACAGTTTTCTCCTGTTACTATATATTTTCACCAAAAACTGGAAGTTCACTAGCAATAGTATTTCTCAACAACTTCAACAAATACATAAACATACTGAGAGTAAGAAATAGTCTTGCTTCTCTTCTGTCGCAAATTAACTTTTGTTGACATATTTAAATAATTCTTAAGTATTCTTTCACTCTGTAATGAGTCTACAACTCTATATTGCAGGACACAAGAGTAAAACTGTTGTGTGAGCATTGGTAGCATGCACCTCTCAAGCATTCTCAAGCATTTGCCTCCAGATTATGTAATGATGACATAGCAGTAATATTCAGTTAACCCTTTGACTGCTGTTGACGTGTATACATGTCATGCTGCCTGCTGGCCCCGAGTGCTAATGACGAGTTTAGTCGCAGCCGCCGGTTTTTCCCTGAACACTGTTTACGAGCTAAGTCGCACCCGTCTGCCGCGCCGGCCCCGGAGTGCTGATGACAAATATATACGCGCCGCTACCTGAGTCGTACAGCGGACATCTCGCCCCATTTCTCAATAGCCTATTGCAGTTCTGATCGATAGTTTGTCGTCCAACAGTTTCTTTGTTGGGAGCCTATGTTCGCTCTACAGTTCACTGTTCATCGGAATTTACATCAGTGTTTTTTGTGTCCTGTATGTTATAAAGAAAATGACAAGACGTAGTGTGTGCACTGAGGAAGAAGCGACGGTGAGGATAAACCACATGATTTTGATGAAAGTAGCTCTTCCACAGAATCTGAAAGCTATAGTCCTAAACCATCCACGTAAGCACGGGTGACAATACAGTCTGATGTTTCAACAAGAGATGTTAGTTGTTCTGAATCTGAAGAATCAGAAAGTGATAGTGAAACGACTAAGAAGAAATTACGTCTGACTGGGAAGAAAATGATTTTCGGCCGGTTATTCACGCATTTGATGATACGCTATCGGGACATGTGTGTCGAATAGAGAATGAGCCATGTATTCTGTCAGTTTTCATGTGATTCTTTACAGAAGAACTGATTAAATATATAGCTGACGTAATGAATTGGTTTTATTTAATTACCAAGGAGAATACTGCAGAATCAGTGCATTCTCGAATATCAAAGTGGAAAGATCCTGGATATGAAGAAATATACTGTTTCATAGTTATTTTAAAGTGCTAACAAAAACAGACACTTAACATTTTTAAAATGTTGGAAAATCTATTTAGCACTTAATTGGAACAAACATCATCAAAGAAAAAAAATTACGTATAATTACAAAGCGCAGCAAACATTGAATCAACATCGGGTATTTTGGGACTCTACAAAGATATTCCGCAAGCCAAATTCCGGTGTGTGGTGGAGGCTACTTGTACAACTATCATTTTTCAGGTGTCTTTTTACATTCCTGAATAGCGCGAGGAAAAAACGGCTTCTCTCTGTATGAGTTCGAATACCTCTAATATTAGAGTGGTGGTCAGAAAGCTGTATGTATTAGTGTGGAAGTAAAATACCTGTAGCATTGTCTTGAAATCTACGCTCTTTGAAATTCAACAATAACACTCTACATCATTTATAGAGCCATATGTCACTGTAGATGGTTGAAATTTCCTTGAAGCTATCGTGGGTACTAAATTAACCACCGACGAAACGAGCAGCTTTTATTTTAATTTTCTCTTCGTCTTCTATCAACCCATTCTGACACGGATTCCAGATATAAGAACAGAATTCAAAAATGGGTGTAACAACGGTTTTGAAAACTGTAGCCTTCATGTATGAATTAGATTTCCTTAACGAATTAAAGTAAAATTGTTCTTGCCATTGCTCCAACTAAATTCCGATGTTGTAGTGTGATATGTAAGATGAACTGTATATCTCTTTCTTCTATAGACGACGTAATAAGACGATTTGAACAACAAAATCAATGTACACTAATATTAAGCTATGGGTTATTTCATTCGTTCTTGAGTTAGTGCTGTAACGAACCAACAGAAAATTGCGGTTGTTATAAACGGGAGAACGGTAAACTACTGAGGTAAATTTAAGAATCACGACGCTTTCGGCATAAGCTGCAAAAATCGAGTAAAAACTACAAGCAAGATATAATTATTAGTGACTAAAAATAATATTAATGATTGAGTTTGATTCTGCTGTAATTAAACTGCAGAGAAACTATGTAGTGAGAGCATTTATTGTGTATCAGCCGTGAGAGATCACGCCAGGAATATTCAGCACTGGGCGGGTGGGACAGCGCGGGCCGCTCCGTCCCAGCCGGCGGCTCCAGGAATAAGCACTCAGCACAGGTCTCAGGCCTCAGCGCGCCAGGTACACGATACCTCATCAGCAGTCAAATGGTTAACAAACTGGTCTGTAGTTAAAGCCATACCCAATGAGAATTCCAATCTATGCACAATTTATTGCTTCTTATGATATATTCTATTTCATTACATACTAATAAAGTTTGAATGCAGAAATTTTGAACTGCTGTAATACTTCATTATATTTTCTTTTAAAAACTTACATTACTCTAAGTCTGTCTTGTTAAAACATTTCAGTTGTCATGATAGTCAGGGTAGTTCCAGTTTTCAATAGGACAGTGCCTCTCCATACATAGCATGGGTATCTATGAACTGTGTGCATGATGTTGAGGTACTCCCATTGGCAGCAAGATTCCTGGGTCTATTCCCAATGGAACATGTGTGGGACCAGCTAGGACATCATCTATTTCCCAGTGTCAGTATCCAGGATGTCAATAACTAGTTACAATAGTTGTAAACTAGCTTGCCTCAGGAAAGATACACTGATTTTATGAAATCCTTCCCAACAGAATAAATGCATGCATCCAAGCCATAGGGGTCCAATGTTATACTGATAAGTGGACTTATACTGACAAATCCATTGTAAATTTGACTCTATTGTGTAATCACTAAATTATAATATACCGTCTTAACACATGAAGTTTTATTTCATCTTCTCATCCCATTCTGGATCTTACACATTTTATGTCAGTCTGTGTTCAAGGTCAGAAAGGCAAAATATCTACCAATGACTTCTTTAGGCCTGATACACAGAAGAATTGATATTGAAACCCACTTGAGGCACACAGGCTTTGGTATGAATTAGTTTCTCAAAATAACCAAACTAACATAGAGCAATCACAAAGGTCACAACCAAAGAACTTACTCCTTGCAAATAGTAATCATGTTTTGCCATTTTGCCAAGATGAGACGGCCATGATATGACAAACATTTATTATTCTCTAAGTATACACCTCATGTTGAATGTTGCTAATAGCTAAGACTGGTTAGTAAAGTACGCCAGATTTTTTTAAATTGAAATTAGAGATCAGGAAAGAGCATTTTCATTGTACTTAAAAGCAATTTTAATTCTATCAATATTTCAAATAGCATAATTAGAAGATTTTCACTCAAACCAATTAGACAAGTGAACATATACATATTTCCAGTTTTTAGTAATGACAATCATGATTAAAATGATGATACTCGAGCAGTTCACATGATGAAATTATGCTCACAAGAAGTAAGTTTTTTCTAAAGATAAATAAGAAAGGTTGAGAATGAAACAACTGCAGAATAAATATAAAATATAATGGTTTTATCTTACCTTCTTGTTGAAGCTTTGTTAGTGTAAGTATGAAGATGGAGATTGGTCATATCTACAAATACATCAGAGCAATACGTGCAGATATACAAGGGAGCGTGAACTGCTGAGATGTGACTGAACACATGTTTTGTTAGACAGCACCATGACAAAAAAGTCTGTGCACATAATGAACATGAAAGTTCAAATAACAGAGGTTCTTTAAATTTAGTTTTCTGGCTGCAGTGGAAATTATGTGTACACAATGCTGATTTTCTTAATAAGTCTAGACCACATTCTTGACAAATGTGAATTGGTGTATTTACAAAACTGTCATGAGTGAAAACATGTCTTATTAGCAAGTCCCGTGTGGAAAAATGTTGTTGACATAAGGCACATATACTGTGATGGAGTGGTCACTGACACGTTGCTGCTGTTAGATGTACTGGTACTGCTCGCACCAGATCTGAATGTAACTATCTCACCACATAGAGCAGGGGTGGCCAACCTGTGGCTCGCGAGCCACATGCGGCTCTTTGAAGGATTATTTGTGGCTCTCGATAAATGTACTTGAGTTTCCTTTTCAATTTTGTGTTATTATATTTTTTTAAATTATTATCGTTCCGTAAGTGTTTCAAAATTTCTTTTAAATTACTGATAACAAATATGAAAGACTAAGTGCAATGTTCTAACAAATTTCATTTCCGTCCAAGTTAAGAATGATATGACTCATCGAAAACTGTGCGACCGAACATAAACAGTGGTGTGATCGACCTACTCCAGACCGATCTTGAAGTTGTAAACTTTCATTGCAACGGACAGTTGACACTGTGCTCTGGAGGAAACAATTTGTATCACTCTTACTACGGGTATAATTTGTAATCTGGAATTTTTGGTAAGTTAACTATAATTTGTTTCGTAGTATGTAACACGTATTATTGTTTTAATGACACAAAACTTGTATTTTCTAAATTTCTTTATTTCCAGTCCTTTTAAAAATATGACGACAGAAAACGAAAATAAAATAATAATATATGAGCAAGAAAATAGAAGATTTAATAATGAGTGGGAGGAGAATTTCTTTTTTATTGACAATAACAGAAAAGCATTATGCTTTATTTGTAATTCTACAGTCAAAAATAATAAAGCTAGCATTTTACGTCGACATTATGAAACCAATCATCCTCAGTTTTCCTAGCAGTATCCACCAAATTCCAAATTAAAATCAGACAAACATGCTTCTTTAAAATCAAAATTAAATAAACAACATTCAATTTTGATGACCTTTAGCAATGAAGCTAATAATGTGGCTGAAGCCAGTTTTTTTTATGGCCTGGAATATTTCTCGTACAAAACGCCCGTATGGAGAGTTTATTAAAAAAAGGTTTGGAAGATGTACTTAAAGTTTTAGATCCAAATAATGCAGCATTGCACACAGTTGTTTCACAAATTCCCATCTCGAGAAACACAACCGTACGACGCTTAACTGCAATTAATTCACCTCTTGAATATAATTTAAAAAATGATTTTAAGAACTGTATTGTATTCAACTTAGCCTTTGACGAATCGACAGATTTCACAGATCTTCCGCAATTGGCAGTTCTCATACGTTTTGCTTCACCTGACTTTGTTGTTAAAGAAGAATTATTAGATTTAGTATCACTTCAAGAGTCAACCCACGATGTCGATATTAAAAATTCATTAGATTCCACAATAAAAACTTTTGAAGTGCCTCTTAATAAACTTGTAAGCATTGCAACTGATGGAGCTCCAGCAATGCTGGGTTAAAAAATCGGTCTTATTGGGCTTTTAAGAGATGATTCTCAAATTCCACAATTCATACCGATTCACTGCATAATTCACCGAGAACATCTCGTTACAAAATATCCTGCTGTTATGAAAACAGTGTTACGCATTGTAAATTACATTATGCAAAAAATCATCGACAATTCAAAAATTTCGTTGCAGAATTAAAGGACGAAGAACTTCCAAATGACATTAATTTCTTTTGCATTGTTAGATGGTTTTCTAGCTACAACGTATCTACATCGATTTGTAGATTTTTTGTTCGGATAACTGTATTTCTAAAAGAAAAGGAAATAACCTATTCAAAATTAGACGATGACGAGTGGTTGCAAGGCTTAATGTTTTTGACTGATGTCATGGAACATTTGGAAACACTGAATTTACAATTGCAGGGGAAAGATAGAATAATATCTGATCTCTCACAGTGTATATTTAGATTTCAAATTAAATCACAACTTTTTCAAAAGGACATTAAAAATAAAACATTTTGTCATTTTCCTCGAATTAAAATAATTTGTTCCAATACTAAACAAGAAAAACTCAACGAGTATATAAAAAAACTAGAAGGAATATTTACGAAATTCCAAAATAGTTTTCAAAACTTGAAACATTTTAAATCGTCTCTTGATTTTTTCCTAAATCCAGTTGATATTAATATAATTCAAGGTGAGTTTTCCATTTCCAATATAATTATGACTCAAAAAGCATCTGGAGAATTAGAATTAATAGAGATGCAAGAAGATCAAGCTCTACAATTAAAATATAAGTCGACGCCGATTACTGAATTTTGGAAATTTTTACCATGAATTAAAAATGGCTGCTTGTCGAATTATTTCAATATTCGGAACAACGTATTTATGTGAATCATTTTATTCCACTTTAAAATTCGTGAAATCCAAACACCGATCTGGATTAACCCACCAGCATCTCAAAGAATTACTGAGAAGTGCTGTCACCAATTATTCACCAAATTTTAAAGAATTATCAAGAGAACTAAAATAAAAGTGTTTAATTTTTAACATTTAAATTCAATACACATATTTTTCACTTTTATTCATATGTTTTCAATAAATAATTTCTGTAAAAAAAAATTTAATACCTTTTAAATATGTATTTAATTGCGGCTCGCGAATAATTTCAAATTTTGATAAATGGCTCATACTATCAACAAGCTTGGCCACCCCTGACATAGAGGCTTCTCCATCACACTATCAATATATTGTACACAGCACTGAACAGATATTTTTGATGGATTTCAGCTTTTAACCTGTAAAAAGTAAAAAGCATGCATGAAAAATCAGCTTAGAAATACACTATTATATAATTTATATCACATCAAAAAATGATAAAACCTGCAAAAATTGACAAATCACAATTTATCATAGTCTCTATTCACATATCAGCTGTTGAAAATTCTACCATTGCCTGGAAATCCTTTTATCATACATCCACTAGACTGAAGATAACTTCCGAATTTTCTATGTTGGTATTCAGTTTCACTTTATTCCCTTAAGTTATTGGTAACAACAGAAAAAACATAAGAAGAATATTATAAGATCGTGACAAATACATTAATTTGAACAAAACATAATACAATATTTTAACAAATTCCTCACTGAGAAACATAGCTCTTCCAACGCCACACACGTAAACAAATCTTCAAGAATCTTGTGCTGGCACTACTGATGTGAACTCACCAGTCGAGACTTAACTGATGAAAGAAAATTAATTTTTTCGGTTTTCACAACTGCCTCTTTGTCATTGTCATTTTGTTGACCATCATATACAACTAATAACCACACACTTTCAACAGATCTTAAATAAAAGAAATAGCAGGAAATTAAAGACCATCGAACTACTGCAGATCGTGACAATAACTGATTCATTTACAATATAAACTATTTATCAGATAATCAATAATAAGAACACACACAACAGCTTGACAGAAATCACGGAATAACACATACAAAGCAAAAGACATTCCGGTGAACAATTTTGATGTATGTAAACCTCTCACCTTCGTTTTCTGAATGTAAATATGGCCAAACAAATATATTGTAGCAAAAACTAATGCTTTAAAAATGCCTAAGGCAAATATATTGTAAGTATTAACATACTTTTCCAGTAAGCAGTTGGCGTCCTTGTTGTAATGTGGTAATCAGGTATGCATGCACTATGCGAATCCACGCAAAAGATACCAACCTACCTCTTCTTTAATGTGAAGAGCTTTCACTGTTTCGAAATAACCTCCTCTCTACGTTTTGAGATATGAATATACAACACAACTTACAGCAAGCCCTCAATGTTCAAATCACAGATTACAGATTACTGAATCACAAATTACTGAAGTCAGAATATCTGTCCAATTACAGCAGTAGGAAAATCCAAGTAACTATTCGCGGTTTAATCCTATATCGCATTTCCGTTACCAACACACGGATGACGATGATCTAAACCATAGGTGGCCAACCTTTTCAGCAGCCGGGCCAAATTTTAGAACTACAACTCTCTACCGGGCCGCATGCATAATTTTCTTGGAAAAATATTAATATTTTCTTGGGAAAATATTAATATTTTCTTGGAATAAATAATATTTTCATGAAGGAAAAAAAAACACTTAAAATGAAATTAGATATTTAATGAAGTATTAAATATACACTTATTTTAATGCGACTTGTGACATTGTTTTACAGAACTAATTGCATCAATGTTGATATCGAGAGAAGTTGTGGCTACACGCATAAAGTTCTCCAAATGAACATCAGTGATTCGTGTTCTGTTTTGAGACTTGATACTGTTCATCCGGCTGAAAAGCTGTTCACACACATAAGTGTTTTCAAATAGGGAAATAATCCGCAAAGCATATTTGAAGGATTTTTCTCCTTGTTCACATATTTTCTGTAAAATTCTTCCAAACCAACCTGGTGGAATTTCTCCTTGAGTTGTGCGTCACACTGCAATTCACAATACTCCATTTGCAAATTTCCTGGCAATGAATTTATATAAACGGAGAATGGCGTCAAAAATGCAGATAAAATAATATGATGTTTATTGAAATCGGTTTCAAACTCAAGTTTTAAGTTTGATATCAATGAACTGTACTTAATCGCCAACGCCTATGTGACGTCTGCTAGCAATGATAGCGTGGAAAAATGAGTGAAATTTTTATTTTTCATCTGTTGTTCCCAAAGCCAAAGTTTCATTTGAAACGCGGCAACAATATCAAACATATCATTAACCAATTGGTCTTTGCCTAGCAGACGAATGTTCAAGTTATTTAAATGGTTAGTTACGTCGACTAGAAACGCGAAGTCACAAACCCAAGCCACGTCTTCAAACTCCGGGATACTTTTCAACTTGCTTGCATAGAATGATTGTATCTCTTCTTCAAATCAAACACTCTTTTTAACATTTTTGCACGGGACAACCATCTTACTTCAGTATAAAATGTAAGGTCATTATAGTCTGAATCCAAATATTTGAGGAATTCTTGGAACTGCGGTGGTTCAACCCATTCGATCTAATGAAGTTCACTATTTTGATAACCACGCTCATGACATGATCCATTTTTAAAGACTTGGCACATACATTCTTTTGATGAATAATGCAATGAAAATTTAATAATGAGGTATAATCAAGTTTGCAGGCTTCATTTTCAATCAGTTTTACTAAACCTTCATGTTTTCCAACCATTGCAGGAGCTCCATCCGTCGTCACGCCAGATAAGTTGTGAAGTTTTAACGAAAAACGATTTAACGTTGCTATAACTGACTCTAACAAATCGCGTGCATTTGTAGTGTTCTTAAGTGGATATAGAGCCGCTAATTCTTCTGTTTTGTTTAAATTGATATCAACACCTCTTAAGAAAATCGCTACTTGCGCAGTATCTTTTAGATCTGTGCTTTCATCCAATGCTAGAGAATAATATACGAAATCAGGCGCTCTGCTTTTCAAATTATCTCCAAAATGTTTCCCAATGTTTTCCACGTGCCTGGTAATATTTGACGAGAGAGGTGTATTTATGAAAATTCCTTTTTCTTTTCTGGGCACATAATTTCAACGATGCTCTCCAAATATTCCTTCACCATTTCACTATCTGGATACGGCTTCGATTTCTTGGCTAATATGGAAGCTACTGCATAGCTCGATTTTACGTGTCATGTTGACTCTACAGCAGTGCAAGTAAATATCTGTTGCTGTGCAGAAAGTTTTCTTTTTAAGTCATTTACCTGGTCTAATCGAAATTGTCCTTGGTGCTCAAACTTATTTGCATGTTTAGTTTCATAATGCCGTTTCATGTTGTAGTCTTTCAATATAGAAACAGATTATTTGCATATGGGCTTAGCTTTAAATTCTAAAAAACAAATAGATTATTGTCCACTTATCCTGAAAACTTCTCAGTTCATCTGCAGCTTTTCGCTTCCTTGATCCAACATCTTTGCTAGTTGAAGCCATTATTTAATTGAACTAGAAAGAGAAATGAATAAAAGTCACGTGCTTGTATTTTGCAGAAACTACTACAATCGCAAAGCTTAAAAGTAATAATACCGGGAATATATTCGGTAAAGATGCAACAACACAAATATCACGTATTTTTAACAACAGTAATACTTGCATACACACGACGTATATAATACAGAAACTAGTTCTTAAAAGTCGATCACGACAAAACGCCACAAATACTTCAGTACAACAGACACATGGAATTTAGACAATGCATTTCGAATTAAATACAACAATCAAAGCAAAGAGTGTACTTCCATCTATGGGTGGAAACATTAACTGCTAGGAGATCAATAACCGACACAAGCGCTTTAAGAATCAGTCAGGCGAACCATTAACGCGCTGAAAGTTATAGGAACATTAGCCGTGATAATGCTCGGTTATACACCCGCACTTTCCATCCCTGCAAGATCAATCGAGCGATGACTTGGTTGAGTATATGCTTAACTTAGTGTAGATATCACCATTGAAAGTCAAAGCTTACATATATAATGAATTAATGATCCAGCTCCGCGGGCCACAAAATAACCTACCGCGGGCCACAAGTGGCCCGCGGGCCGCGGGTTGGCCATCCCTGATCTAAACTCTTCAACCAATATTGAATATGACGTCACATTGTTACCGAGTATGAGCATACATAGCGTGTGCAGCTACAACTGTTACTAACGGGAAATGGTTTTTTTTTTTTAAATAACTGAATGGTATTCCGACAGATTCACGACTCTGGGATCAACTCAAATTGGGGGGTCACACAAATGAAGTAATCGCTGAATGTAAAGGAGAGCTCAGGAATTAGGCAATACATGATATGCATTACTGCAGATGGTTACCTCAGAAGCTCAACGGCTTTATCTATCTCTTGGATTCTTGGTCATAAAAACAACAAATGAGTACAAAATCCCAGGAAAGAAATACGATGTTTCTATATATTTATTTGAGAAGAATTTATTTTTTTCTATAGTTCCGGTATCGGTGTATAGAGTTCAACGCTTCCGTATATTTCTATCTCCAGATAACGAAAATTATACGCCTGGCTTCAGGTATCAATAAAATATTCTGCACTGGAAGCACAGCAGATTTTCTTTGCAAATAAAACACGAGAAACATGGTGTTCTTGACATTTCAGCTAATCTCGAATGCAAAAAATCACAAGAAATTAACGTTAGAAAAATATTTTTAACAACATAATCAAGGATATGACTCGCCATGTTGAATCGCTGAAGGAGATCGAGTATTTTCGCTGTGTTCAAATGTAACATATCTACGGCTACAACGAAATTTTTCTCCTTGTCCAGGCTTTATTTCAACGTAGCCACAACTCGTAGGAAATAAAACAGAACAGCTTAGCAGAATCGAAATTTTCAAACAGCATCACAGACAGTAAACATATTTATCACGGATACTGACAATCTTATAGGCTTTCCTTAGTATGGGAACTGCACACATCTAGCTTCGCTTTCGCTACCCAGTCTGGTGGGTGAGCGGTGACGCTCTGGCCTCGCTTTCGGGAGGACGCCAGTTCGAATCCCCGTTCGGGCATCCAGATTTGGGTTTTCCATTGTTTCCCAAATCTCCATGAAAATGCCTGGATGCTTCCTTCAAAAGGACACGTCAGAATTCCTTCCCGCTCCTTTCTGTGGTCCCGTCACTCCTCTGATGACCTCGAGTCGACGAGGCGTAAAACCATAAGTTACAAAAAATAATCGCTTTCGCTGCATATTTCCTGTAGTAAGGCGTGTATTTTCTGGTATATATAAATCACTGTACATTCTGTAAATACAACGGCCTGTTCACTTGGCTCTAACGCTTTGCATCTACCACACAAAATAGTGCAAACTGTACAAGGCACCCACTACAATTATTGAATTATAGGATGGATGACGGGGTAGTGTATTAATGTTATTGTTACATTTGTCGATTATTATGCTGTCAGAAACGCACGGTAGCAGCCTGGGTTAGTATGAAATAATGAAATCCGTGAAATCTCGCAATATCTCCTGCATCTATATAGAAAAATCAGTTAAGTAAACACGGAGTTTTTGAGCTATACGAGCATACCTGCTGGGATTATATTAGCAACATTGGCAACACTGCCTCACATCTCTCTAACAGAGTTCCTTGCATTCCAGAGTCTTCCTCTCCAGGACAAATTTTAACGTAACGATCATCCTAAAAATCTATTTTAAATTGAATTACTTTGAAATTCACTTTTCTATCCGCATTTCTTTAGTTCATCTCACTAATCTCCGAAATTCATCACGAATCATAAATTTTGCGTTTATTAATGAAGAAATAATTTCCATTCTGTTACCGACAGTTTGAAATATTGCATCTGCTCACATATTTGTATTTTTATCACAAAGGTACCGCTTTTCTTAATCCATAGTTGTGGTGTATTAATTTGAATGTCACAATCACAATCAGTTTGGAAGTACAGAAATCATAACATGTCAGTTTATGATTGTTTTGTTATTACAGACCTCAGAAAATAGTTAAAAGCAGATAAACGTCATTAGTAAATGCAGAAGCGGCCTTTGGGGGTGGCGAGCAGCGCAATTGCCCCCGGCCTTGCTCTTTCAGAAGCCTCGCGCAGCAACCCGAATAGAAAAAACTTTATATTTAAATCTTTTTATTTTCACCTTAGCTATTAGTTATATCAATAAAATAAAGTTAGTTAATTTATAGTAAAGTATATACTAAGAGTAAGTGCTTAAATGAAATTTCTCATTTAGATTCATTCTATGTCACATTCGTATTAATAGTAAGATTACCGATATTAGAATTAATTAATTTATGAATGACTAGTAATTTTAAAAAAATGGTTGTAAAACATAGTTAAAAAATTAATTTTTACTTGAATCCCGCGTCTCGCGCATCAGAAAACCTGTCTGAACGTTCGGTTTTAATATTTTCACCGTGTACATTATTTATGCTCCAGAAACCTCAGTGGTTGATTTCATTCGTTAGCTCTTGTCACCTTACACTTATTTTGCTTCTGGTCCAAGCCGACAGACTTCCGACTTCGTGTTCGCCCCTCTAGTGCCCTCACTTGTCCGTAATTCGTCCAATTAACGGAAGAGTCCCTACTCCGTCTTCAGTCTGTGTTAACGTTGTCACGTGGTTGCTTCACGGAATGAATGTTCAACAATTTCAGTTAAAGTGAGTTGGGGGTCACAGTTAGGGCTGCTAACTGTACTCTGTTATAAAATACTGTTCATTATTTTGCATTGGCACACTTTACAATCTACGAAAGTAATTAAGTATTACCTATACCTGCTTCACGTTATCAGACCTCTGGTAGATCTATTACGAACAAAAATTTCGTTCTGGGTAATTTTAGTTTTAACGATAGTTTTTAATTAATATTAATTGAGATCATTATGTATCGTATTTTAATTTAAATACCGACTGTAAAGGGTAGAATCGGTGAAGGCCGTTGAATACCAACTAAGTAATATATGTGATGCTTTGAAGGATTTAGCAGAAAATACACCAGATTGACGGTTAGTTAGTGAATGAAATTCTATAGAAAATGCAATAACTGGCTACAAATTTGTAGTTTCTCTAGTTGCATGGTATGACATTATTACAAAGATTAATGTTTATAAGTGGCAGAGCGAAAAAATGCAACTAGCTGCGGCTATACAACACCTAACGGCATTTACACATTGGCTTGATAATTGTCGGGAAAATAATTTCCAGCCACCCTTGCTACCACCGAGAGAAATAGCTGAGAAAAATGATATTGACGGTAAGTTCAAAGACGTAAGAAGCAGACTTGAGAGAACGAATTTTGATAAGGAATCTCTTGAATTGCCTGTGGAAGAGATTTTCAAAATAAACTATTTTTATATCAAAAGTTAACGTGCACGCAAATGCCAACCTAGATTGGAGACACTTAAACATCATGAGATTGTATTTGGTTTCATGTATAACAAGGAAAAATTAAAGGAAATTTATGATTGTGAACTTTTGAGGCAATGCAGTGACATGTTAATAACTCTAACTGTAGGAGAAACGTCTGATATTGATGGACGTGAATTGTATGAACAATTGAATATGTTTGTCCGTGTGTATGAAGAAAACTACAACAGTATCACGGTGCTGAAATATAAAATAGAAAAAATGTAACTGAAGTGTAAACCAGCATCGAAGTAACCTAAGAATTAATGCCTCTACATCTGTGACAGTAGCTTCTGCAGAAAGGAGTTTTTCGAAGTAAAAAATTATAAAAACATATTCCGCTAATTCGATGACACAAGATAGGTTTTCAGTCCTTGATATTCTTTCAATTAAAAATTACATAGCTAATTAATTACATTACTGTGCTTTAATTAACTATTTTAGTCTCTGGACAGCTGCAATCATTTTTAAATACCTGCCTTTTAAGGCATTTATGTACATCAATTTATTACCATTAATAATTGTTTTCTTTGTGTTTGTTAACTTTTATAATCCTTCGAATATGATATTTTAAACTTAGAATTATTTATTTATAACTTTTGCATTCCTTTCAATCATCATGAAATACCTACTATCGTTTGACATACTTCAGGGGCGTCCATAAATTACGTGAGGTGATATAAGGGGGGAGGGTGTTCGGTGAAATCTCTCCAATTTTAGGGAGGTATTACAGGGCTGAGACCTAAAAAAAAGTCTCAAAAAGTTGCCATGGAAATTTCTAGAGGGTGGGGGGAGGATCTCAGGGACCAGATCTCACCAGAGCGGGAGAGGGGCGTCGGACCAAATCTCACGAAGAGGGGGGAGGGGGTCAGAAAATCCTGAAAAATACGTCACGTAATTTATGGATGCGCACTTTGCACAAACGACAAGGGCCTCGCAAAGATCTGCCACCCGGAGCCTCGCAGTGGCTAAGGCAGCCACTGTTCTGGAGGACGCGGGTTCGATTCCCCATCCGGCCAACCAGATTTGGGTTTTGCATGATTTCCCAAGATTACACCAAGCGAATGCAGGAATAGTTTCTTCAAAATGCCATTGCCGCATTCCTTCCCTTTCCTTCAACCGTGTCCTTTGTTGCCTATAATGACCTAATTGTGGCCTGTCATAGCGACTCAGGATCGGCAATGGCTCAACTCGTAATTGCCGTCACATTTTATTAATTTAATTTAATTTAACTGCAATGGAGCACACGCTCCTGTGGCAATTTCCCTACACCCCCATCTTCCCCCTATCCTGCAGCCACTTACCTTTGCCCTCTACAAATTTTATCTTTAAATTCTTTCAACGTTTTCGGTAAATTATTCATCATTTCTCTTGGTAACTCATTCCAATCCCTGACACACTTACCTAAAAATGAGAATCTTCCCACAAACTTGTGCCTGAAATCGAGTGCCATCTAGTGGTCATGGTCATCTTTTCTCTTCCATGCATTACTTTTCATACCTATTGCAATATCTTTCCATGCCTCATCGCCAGTATATGCCCTGTACACTCCCATGACCCTCCTCATCCTCCTCCTGTCTTGCAATGAATTCCATTCCAGCTCTTTTATCATATCCGTCACTGATTGCATTCTGCCATAATTTCCAGAAACAAATCTAGCAGCCCTTTTTAGCACCCTCTCCAACTCCTGTATCTGATAGGTAAAATGTGGGTCCCATACTACACTACCATATTCGACCAATAGTCTGACCAAAGTTTTGTAACCCAGTTCCTTTACTTCTCTAGTGCATCCCCTCATCACTCTCTCCAACAAATGCAGAACTTTGAAACCTTTTCCTATCACCTTTCCAATGTGTCTTGCCCAGATAAGCTTGTTATCAAAAGTTATGCCAAGATTTTTACATTTCAAGTCTTCAGGCAATTCTTTCCCCACCTTATATTCATAATTAACCTTTTGTTTTTCATTTGTGTATCTAATAAGCTGACTCTTCTTTGCATTTATCTTCATCCCATGTTTACCAACCCAACTAGATATCCTGTCCAGATCACCCTGCAACTGTTTACAATCCTCTATCGTTTTGATTCTTTTATACAGCATTATTTCATCTGCAAACAATCTAATTTAAGATATTAAACAATCAACACAATTATTCATTTGAGTAATGAATAGCAATGGTCCCAATACGCTACCCTGTGGCACACCCATCTTTACATCCACTTCTTTTGATACTACATTTCCTACCCTAACTTTCTGTTTTCTACCTTTTAAATATTCTTCTACCCAGCAAATCACTTTCTCATCCACTCCAATAGTTTTTACCCTATTTACTACCATTTTATAGCTCACTCTGTCAAACGCCTTTTCACCGATCTGGTGCTACACTATCAATTTGGACTCCATTGTCCATTTCAGCTGAAATATCTTGCAAATATCCCACCAACTGAGATTCGCATGAATATCCTTGCGTGAACCCATGTTGCCTGCTTGAAAACCACTTACGTTCCTCAAATATATTTCTGATGTGGTTGCATATCAATCTTTCCATTAATTTACTTTACCACTGATGTCAAACTGATTGGCCTGTAATACTGGTTAAAACGCACGTTCATCACGAGGACACTGCGCGGTAAAACACTTATAAACGCCAGGTATGAGGATTTAAGTCGCTGCACCTTGCAGTTCTTTGTTAGTAGAATTCCGAAAATAAGTGCAACGACGAACTGTACTGTATAATGTTTGTGTAAAATAGTGAGCATCTTACAAAAAATTAAAAATTAGTTCATAAAATGGACATTTCAGGCAATTATCGTCCAGATTAGCGACGTTCATCTGTATAATTAAGTTACAATGTACATTTGAGGCAGTAATGTTTCGTAGAAACTAAGTGCAAATTTTCCTCTTCAGCGTGCAATATCTCTGTATGAGATTTGTTATTGTCAGCTGATTTTTTGAGTTGTGTGTTGTGTTTGTTTATAAGGGTGAAAAGACTACGAAAGAAAATGATGTGGAGGTAATAAATGTGACGCACGTTAAACAGGAGGTGTGTTTCTATCTGTGAAGTGTTTGTGGAGCCTTGCGGAACACGTATTGCTTATTACATTTCAAGGAATAAAGTTTGTTCATATCAATGTGTTTCGGTATGTGTTTGGCATTGTACCATTTTTCTTTATTAACAAATGTAAGTTGAGTTCTAATGTTGTGTGCAGTATGAATAATTTTATTCATAAAATGTTCGCCGTATGTTTCATTTTGTCATACTTCATCAATTAATATTTATGTGCTAATTGCTATGCAGAAGTTACAAATATTATTTGGTACAGTTTTATTATGTTGAATTTAATTGTTTCTGAAACTGTAAATTTTTTTCTGTAATACATCACTGTGAAAATCTTACCACTGCTATTCAGAAAATGAATAGGGGAAAGTAGGGATACTTGAGCATACGGGATACTTGAGACACTTCCATTTTGTTATTAGTAAGGCAGTTTGAAATGGCAAGATTGGCATCACATTAATACTTGTTCTATGTATCAGCTAGTCAGAAGAAATGAGTTGGCTAAAGGGTAAGTTACAGATTTTATGGAGGGTTTTAATTTTTTGTGGCCTCACAGTAAATATTTATGTATATGGACTAACAATTATTTTTCTTCAACTATTTGTCACTAACCTAATGTATGAAGATAGGTAGAAAGCTTAATTTATTAGTTATTATTTGGTACTAACAGACTTTCTTTAAAGTCTCACATAACACGGAGATAGAGTAAACAAAATTAGTGGAGCGTGAGGGGATACTTGAGACAGACAACCTAGGGATAGTTGATACATGTCTCAAGTATCCAAGTATTAAAGATAGCAACATTTTTGTGTTTACTTTTGATCTATTTTCTATACAATTTCATTAAACTATATGTAATATATCCAATTACTTGTATAATTATGAAAGATAGGCCTATTTGTAAAAATAATATCATATTTATAAATTTTAACTGTACAAAAAATTAAAAAAGATATTTTTTTTTAAAAAAAAAATGATAGTTAACAAAAGGAAGGATGGTCGCAGTTACCATAAACATAATGCAGGAATCCTGCAGTGAAGTAGTTGAGGGAAGTACAATACTGAGAGCAGTAGCAAAGAAGTATAACAGACTGAACAATGCTTTCAAAGTACACAGTAAAATTTAAATCAGGCCCAGGAGAAGAACATTTATTATGAGCTGATTGAAAATAAAGAAATTTTAATAAGTCAGGAAGGAAATTTTTTTAAAGACTGTTTTGAAAGCTTCCAAACTTCACTATGGGTTGTCCATAAATATGTATGTAAATTGGCTTACGAATTTGTTGCTGCAACTAATAAAATTTTCCAACTATGTGTTATATTAACTCTTCTGTTCTGTTTGTGATTATTTGTGAGAAAGGTTTAAAAATTAGGCAGCCCAACAATAATGACTGGTTATTAGTTGATAAAGGGCGAATAGAAATGTTGCTAGAGACACCTTTTGTTCTTTAAAAAAATTATGTTGCAATTTTTATTTTTTAAAATTTGATCTGGTGAGTGGTTATGGAATAATCTTTGAACCTATGATTATTTTAATTGTTGGTACACCAATTTACATGACAGATTAAGCTATTTTTAAATAACATTTGTAACTCCTTAGTATTTGGTGTTAATACTAAATATTCAAATAGCGTTAATTTTCTATCTAAATGTAATTGTGTAGGTATGTATCTAGTGCTTTGTTATTTAAAGCTGAACTTAACAATAAGTTACTATTTTATTTATGTAAGCACTTACTGTTAGGGCATGTTTTATAACATATTTTATAAAATTTCAACCTCTGTCTCAAGTATAACCAGCATGGGGATACTTGAACCATGCTGCAAGGGTTTTAAGAAGTATTTTTTATGCAGTAATGTAATGCAAAACTAGCCATTATTTTTATATTTTTGAATTAAGGAAACATTGTTCCTCCAAACACAATATTTTAAAAATTGAAAAGCTGCTAAATAAAAGCTACAAAAATGTTTATCTCAAAAGTGGCTCATGTATCCCTACTCTCCCCTATATATATATATGTATATCTATATTTTTTTTCTGGTTGATACACACTACTTCCATGTTTTTAGGCATAACATCCAGTGAAATTAATCACTGAACACCATTTCCTTCCTTTCTGCGTGCTGAACCGTTAGTTACATCATGTTGTTTTATATGCATTTATCGGTTTTGTGGTTCTATGATAGCAGTACCTATGTTCATTACAAACGATCCAAGCTGCTTAAGCAAACAATTTATGGTTGTATGACAGTTGTTTTCTTTTAGTTAAAGTTAGTAAGTCACCTTTTAGGTTCTTTCATTTTATTCTAAATTAATTGGATATTTATCAGTAAACAGAATCACATTGACTGAAGATAGTGGAATAAAATCAAGTAATATGAATAAATTTATTTTGCTTTAAGATGTAAGTTACCTATAGCAAAAGAGTTACTGCAGAAATTGCTGGTGGGAGTGAAACCAAGAACACCATTGCCATATATTATTCTAATGAATGATTGTTTGTTGGTAATATCAAGATGGGGATACCGCTGCGGCCTCGCGTAGTAAACACACAGATCACGTGGTATATATGACATAACTGTGACGTATGGTCCAGGATGTATTACAACATAAACTCAAATGATTATTAACGAAATCATATTTTATAAATATGCGTTTCGGTCATATTGCAGCTTGGACCAAAGTGAAATGTAACCGTAACGCATGATATTGCAGATATCCAATTTTCAGATCATATCTATAGCTGTTACTGTTTTGGTATGTGGAGACTGAATACTTCACAATAATGTCATATGTACCACGTGATCTGTGTGTTTACTACGCGTGGCCGCAGTGGTATCCCCATCTTGATATTACCCAATTGTTTTAGTGTTTTAGCCTTTGTATAAATGTCAATCTTTCTATAATATTGCATCATTTTTCCATCTAAATAATAGTTGTGATGATCATATGAAATTCCTGATTTGTTGATTTATTTTCTCACCAAGAATGGGAGATATAATATGATTCTGTGTACTATAGTTTAACATAAGGTCATGTTCTCCCTTGTCGAGGCCATTGGGTGTGAGCTTGTTTAGCAGAGGTAGTGCTCTGTATTTACTTCAATCAGAATGGAGACATTGTGTTGGGTAATATCTAGATCGCGATACCGCTGCAACCACTTACCGCCTACCGATGTAAATACTTCCTGATGGAGAGCGTATGACGTCACTGTGTTTCCGTGTGTGACGTGTTCAGCCTTCGATCGATTTGAGAAATTCAAGTTAGGCCATAGAACGTAAACAATACTGCTTATAATAAAAAATTACAGATTAAAAAAGTTAAAGAAAATTATTACTTGCACAATTACTAATATTATTATAATATGTACAACATTCCAAACTGATAATTGATATCGTTAATTAGCATTAACGTTATTAGTCACAATTCCTGTGATTTGTATTTGATTCCGTTCTTCTATATTTCATCGCGTGGCTGAAATTGCTATTAAAATCATTCATACGAAATAAAATATTTATAAAAACAAGATTTCATCAATAACCGTTTGCGTTTAGGTTGAAACGCAGCCTGGACCATACTAACAGTGATAGATACGATTTGGAAATTGGGTTTCAGCAACGGTTTCACTATGGTCCAGGCTGCATTAAGATGTAAACAACGATAGATACGACATTAGGTATCCGGAATAAGGTGTTTGATAGTTACGTTTCAGTGTGGTACAGGCTGCATCAAAACCTCATCGCAAATCAATTTATTTCTGTGCTACTGGTGCAAAATTAACGATTTCTCGATATAAGACGTATTAGTGATGGACTACTTTCCGTGGAAGGCCCCGTTAGTGACATTTAAAGCCTCGAGCGGAACATATACGTCACATTCAGCATCGTAGTGACGTCATACTCTCGCCAGCCGGAAGTGTTGACATTGCGAGGCGGTAAGTGCTTGCAGCGGTATCGCGATCTAGATATTACCCGTGGTCTTTGGGGTTTTCTGGTCATTTTTCGTCTGGAGTGGATATTCCCCCTATAATGTGCAATACTAATTTGGCAGCAGTGTGAACACACTTTGTGTACTATTGCGGTGAGTCTGTCTCTATTCTCGAAGTGTTCATTTAGTCAGTCAGTGTACCATCTCAGCTACCAACTGAGCTGGCCCATGTGCTTCCTTTAGAATCCTGTGGTTAATTCTTGCCTTGAATTGTGTGCCAGTCTATACAAGTTTCCTAAATAAAAACCCATTTCATTGTCTGCCTCCGTGTGTTTCTCTTTATGTATTTTTACTCATTAATTACCAAAAATTTTCTGTAATAACTTAATTTAAGCCAGCTACTCTCTTTGTCAACTCCCTTGTGATGTAATTTGTTCATTGTAATGTGGCTGCCATAGTACACTTCTCTGTTGAACTATATGTTAGACCAGTAACTTGGTCTCATAACATGAAATAGTTGTAGCAGGTGTACTGTATGATAAGTATTTCTTCTAATGAACAAAGGTCTCCAATTCTCATGAACTAAACAATTCAATGAATGGTTGCACATTGACTGTGCCTTACTGAAAATAGAACTTAGACCAGTTTGTTGGAACCCCCCTGCCCATTGTCCAGTGGTTAATTTCAGCTGTCTCCTATATGCACTATTCACTTGAATACAATAAGTGTTACCTTGCTTTTGTTTCTCATATATATTATCTGATACTTTATAAGATTGCCTCTTTGTGGATATTCGATGAATCTCTCCACTTGTAGATTTCAAGTACATTAATATTTAATAACCCAGATTTATTAAATATTAAACATTTATTCTTACACTAGCATACAACAATACAAATCACAATCTCTCTTTCTTAATGTCGAGAAAGTGCTTCTTGTCTCAAATTAATGAATCCATATCCACATCATAATAATTCTATCAAAGAACACAAAAACTTAGTGATAGTTCTTTGGTCGGACATATATATGTAAGTAAACTGATTTCCTTACATATCCCTCCCATCATTTTATCACTAAAACTTCATGATTTTATGTGATTTGCATTGTAACACATTTATTCTTTGTACAATCTTAATTTAATTTAATTGCAATGGAGCACACGCTCCGGTGGCAATTTCCCTACACACCCAACTTCCCCATATCCTACACTTGCCCTCTCAAACCCAAATGCTTTCTGGATTTTGAATACTTTAGGTAAAATGTATTTTGATGAGATTTATTTGCGACTGTATAAGGTCCTACGAATACATAAAAAAACACTTTTTTTTATCTCGGCATTTATATTATTGGATTTTTCATGCTTTCTTACTACTACCAGCTCACCTACTTCTACTTTCCAATACTTTTTTATACACTGACCATAATTTTCTTCTAAAAATTCCTCTTCCACTTTTTTCCCATTCATTTTCACTTTTCCCTTTGTTGCTTCATCTCCCTTTCAGATTACATCACACTTCTTCCTTTCATATTTTATAATGTTGTGGTTCTCATCATATATATCTAGCTCTTTCTTCTTTTTAATCTGCAGAAACTTTATGTTTCTTTATAAGAAAGCATTTTACACTCTCTCCTTTTCACTACTTATCTCTTCGTCAGTTTCTACTTCTTCTTAATTATGTTCATAACTCTTCTCGTCTTAAGTTTCATCATTCACTTCAATTCCCAAACCATAATTTCTGTCATTATTTCCTGTAGAAATAATAACTGTTTTATCTCTCCTTTCCGTCTATCCTTCTGTATTTATCAAGTTACTCTCCCATTAACCCATTCTTGTGAGGCCAATTTTCTCGTCTTCTTCCACTATATCCTTCCCAACATAGCTAATATCATTATTCTCCTCTATCTGCTGCAAGCATTCCCACCACTTCAATGGTTCACTGTTTTTCCACGTTGCATTTGTTTCCTTCATCATTCTCTCACCAATTTTCATCGTTTTCTTCTCTCTCATCCTCCTCAACTTCCATTCCTAACTTGTCTTCACACGCCCTTCTTACTCTTTTA
>JARYHS010007075.1:793557-822557 GCA_031002005.1 Vandiemenella viatica
AAATGTTGCTGTTTCACTACAAATAATTTTGAGTATGCTCTGAATGTGTTTGTAGGATTTTATTTTGTGTGGTGATTGTTACTAATTCAGAAGCGTTGGACAATTCTTTTAAAATTTTTTGGTAAATCTGTAGAGGCTATTTAAATGGCCAGAATCGATAGAGGTCGAGTTTGGTTAGCATGTTTATTATTTTAGCTGAATTCGCAGTATGCTTTAAGGTTCCTTAGAATATTTGGCAGCTAAGTCTATACCTGATCTGTGTATTTGCATATGAAGATGTTGGAAGAATAAAAGTCAAATGTGAATCAACACTTTTTTCTATTTCACCAACGACCTGATCATTCAGAATTTACAGGAATCATCATACTTTGGTGAAAATCGTAAATCACCTTGCAAACTGGCTACTAAAAAACCTGTAAATCTAAGAACTGATTGGTTAAGTTACAATAATCTGCAGTCTATTACAAGCACATTATCATGTACACCATGATGAGACTAATTAATTACATGCAATCATTGATATCAAGCAAAGAACTTAATGTGGTGTGTCTTTCATCTTGATCAATTATATTGTACTTTTCTATCTTGAGCTATAAAATATATAAATTTCTCCTAAATTCACTATTTTTAGCAGTAAAACAATACATTTAAAACTTATAGAATTACCAATTACAAACCCCATACTTGTAACACTCCAAAATTTGTGCTCAATATCTAAATGTCTACAATGTTTTTACATTGGTATCAGAATGAATTCCCCAGATTCCTTATATGTTGACTAGTAACGAATAACACATTTGTTCAATCATGTTTTCTTGTCACCTTCAATATTTATTTATTTCAAATGTGTAAAAAATATATTTGAAACACAAATTTAACATTAACAACTACATTTTCATAGCAATCAATGCACAATATATAACAGACTGTTTGAGGCTGTACCAGTAGTAAAATAATGATTTCAATAGGGTATATACATAAGCAAATAAATGTTAGTTTAATCAATTCCAACTCATCCTTAAACAAACTATAACAATATTGAAATTATAACACAGACCATCACATCTAAATATTAAATGATATTAAAATTACATTAAATAAATTCTTGGAAACACTGTGTCATATTTAATGCGAAACAGAAATCACAGGCAAACGAGAAACTCTAACAACTATCAAAAAGCTCTGGCATCCACACAGCATTTCACACTTTTTCAGGGAAGTAGGGTTACACTAAACGAATACTTCTATTCTACTATATAACTAATAGACATACCACAAGACAGTACCCAAATTAAACTTTATTTTACTAAATATTCTTACTAAACATAACACCTTGCAATGAATTCCCTGGAAAAAAATGTTTATTCCTCACAATCAATTATGTGAAATAAATTTAATGACAAGACCACGTACAGGATTTACACTAACTTCAGACTGTACTAGACTGTATAAAAATATTACCACAATTTACAAAAGAAATTTGCATTACCCAAAAAAACTACAGAAAACTCTAAAAAATTAAAAGTTTTTTAACATATTAGCAAAATTCATAAAAAATAGTTTTCCTCCACGTGAGTTTTCTAATGACATTGAATACACCCAGGCTCTAACAAAATGTATACACAAATATCACATAATATGTCTGTTCAACAACAGAGTGTGTATTACATTTTGCAAAAATATTACCAGAATATGAATGCATTCCCACATAATCTGATACTCAAAAACTATACTGCATAAAACATATTCCACAGAGTTAATATTAAAAAAGTGTCCCTGAGTAAATATTTAAAGTTTTTTGATCCCAAGACAGCTTAAGAAATTCTCTACACACAAATAAGTAAAATATCAATTTAACATAATAAATCTTTTGTGTTATAAAATTATCAGATGGTTTGAAATATAATCCAAATAAGTTTACTAAACTTCTTTGAAAAAAAAAAATACAAAAAACATTTTAGTATCCTGTGATAAGATTTAAGAGGCAGAATGGCTAAAATATTTTCTATAAACTTCATACAAAAATTAGAGTACACCTTGTAAGCTTTCTGGCTAATTATGGATGTTGATTATTAGAAAAGTCCCTTACTCGACACACACATATTCATTGATCAAATAAAAAGGTTCTTTATGCCGCGGCCGCCAGGTTTAGGTATTACCGTTCATCGGGTTACTAAATGATAAGCTCACATACTTTAGAATGGACAGATATACCAAATTTTATTGATTTCATAAACTTACTCTTCCACACCAACGGAAAATACCACCACCACATCAATATTTAAATAAGGAATCAGACTCCTTTTCCGAGAATTGCAGACTCGTGGGACAAGAGGAATTAAATTGCACAAACTCCCACACTCTCCACAGTACTCATAACACGTCCCACAGTCACTATGAGATCGCTGCACTCCATGCAAAACCGTTAATATAACACATTACTAGTTTCCACGTTACACTCCGCCAAATCTTCTCGTCTTTTCACAATTTCTATAATTACGACCGAAATGTTCCCGCGTCGACAACTAAACTTGACGGCGGTCAACGATGCACACACCAAAGATAGCCCCACACTGGCTTACTACGCCGGCCACAGATACTCTTGCATGGCTCTGACGTATGTTATGTTATACTCACTAGCTAATATGCTGTGATAATTGATCTGGTTTCAAATAAACTTGATCAATTATCAGAAAAAAACTGTTGTGTCACAACCTAAATGAATCTTCTGATGCTTTTTAAGATTTCCTGATTCTATAAAGGATTTTCCACAAACGTTACAAGAAAATGGGCGTTCACCTTGAATGAATTCTCTGATACACTTTGAGATCACTAGATTTTATAAAAGATTTTTCACAAATTTCACAAGAGAATGGGCGTTCACCTGAGTGAATCCTGTGATGAACTGTAAGACTCCCAGAATGGGTAAAATATTTTCCACAAACTTCACATGAAAATGGTCGTTCACCTGAATGAACCCTCAGATGTACTTTCAGATCTCCTGACAGTGTAAAAGATTTTCCACATGTTTCACAAGAAAACGGGCGTTCACCCATATGAATCATCTGATGCGTTTTTAGCGTACCAGGATCTATACACGACATTCCACAAATTTTACAAGAAAATTGACGTTCACCTAAATGAATCTTCTGATGTGGTATAAGATGAGCTGACTGCTTAAACGTCTTTTCACAAATTTTACAAGAAAATGGGCGTACACCCAAATGAATCTTCTTATGTACTTTTAGACCGTTAGACTGCGTAAAAGCTTTTGCACAAACTTCACAAGAAAATGGTCTTTCACCTAAATGAGTCTTCTGGTGTGCTTTGAGATTAAAGGAAAGTGTAAAAGATTTTTCACAAATCTTACATGAAAATGGGCGTACACCTAAATGAATTTTCTGGTTTATTTTAAGAGACTTATAGTAGTTAAAAGATTTTCGCAAACTTCACATACAAATGGGCGTTGAAATAAATGAATCTTTTGATGAGTTTTAACATTACCCAACAGTGTATAAGATTGTCCACATACCTCACATGAAAAAGAGCGTTCACATGGATGAAGCTTCTGATGATTCATTTCCATAATCTTCATTAGAAAATGGGCACATAAGTGCATGATTGTGACTGGTGGTTTATAAGATCCCCAGAGCGTGTATAAGAGTTTTACAAACCAAACAAGGATGTGCAAGGTTATTTATAAAAAAGACTGATGTTCTTTACAATGTTTAGGTGTTGTAGTAACTTGTCGGTAAACGGTGCTAGAAAATGGTGACATAATTGAATGAATTTTCTGAGACTTTTTAAGGGGGTGGGACTCAAAAATTAAAAAAATCGATTTTTCAAAACTATGCCTATTTTCTAGCGCACATCTTCCTGAATAATTTGATGTATAAAACATTTATATTTGAGGGATTGTAAGGTATATAATTTGGTCTTAAGTGCATGAGGGTGCAGCGCCACGCCCCTTTGCACTGCATTCTTCTGTAATACATAAGTGTATTTGGCTCTGTAGAATTCGAATGTTAATATTTGCGCCAGAGTCATTCGTGAAATAAAGGACTATCGATACTTTCTCTGCTGCTATTGACATGTATTGTTTTGATTGCTGATTTTGTTTGTTTTCTGTTTTGAAAGGCTAGCAATGTGCTTATGGTGCTGGACAGTTCTAAAACTATGCCAAATACAAGCAGAAACTTAAACGGCCATTTTCCGCAAAAACACATATTTCTTTACTTGGGTACATGTAGCATCCAAAATAAATATCCTATTTCTTTCAAACTTGGTATGCTTATTAAACACAAACTCCTTAATGCAAAACTCTAGAATTTTCCAAATCTATTAAAAATTGTGGTAATTAACTACAAAATTTGATTTTTTTCTAAACATGAAGTTTAAAATGTAATAGCTCATTCATTTTTTTCATAAATTAAATAAATTCTATAGTTTCAAATAGCTGTAAGTATGGTTTGTATGCTGTGCAAATTTAATTGAAGAATCTCTTTTACTTATGAAGAAAAGTGTACCTATAGCAATTAATGAAGCCAATTGTAAGTGAGAAAAATGTGGAATTTCACATATAAAAAAAAAATTGTT
Organism: Vandiemenella viatica; assembly: GCA_031002005.1. NCBI lineage: Eukaryota > Metazoa > Arthropoda > Insecta > Orthoptera > Morabidae > Vandiemenella > Vandiemenella viatica. The sequence continues at coordinate 798,154 of JARYHS010007075.1, forward strand.
TTGTTACGTTTTTGAATGTCTACTGCTATGAGTGTGAATCCTGAATGCTTCTTGGTCATGCTGACAAAGTTGTATGAATTTATTTGTAAAAGTATAGACAATGGAAATTAAAATGTCCTGTGGTGCCTCTCCTTCTATAAGTGGGCCCATTTGACGTCCTACCCCCCTTAAAGCAGTAAAGCTGGGTAAATGATTTTTTATCTCTTCCACTCACAGTTGACTGTTCATCAGAATGGATTCTCCCAATGCTTTGTCTGTACTCAAAAGCCCACCAGTGGAAATCCAAAGTAAATATCACAGAATCAAATAACCCCAACTACGTGCAACACAAATGTAATAACAAAATATTATAAGAGCTACAGTACAAGAAAAGTAGCTTTTAAGGAAACCATATTAATTATAAAATCAAAAAATATTTAATCTTTATAAAACAATAACAAGACAAATAAAATGAATATTATCAGAAAAATATTTTTGCTGCACAAAGATATTTTACATCAGTACATTAACCCTTTACTTGATTGAAATTAATTGAAAGTGTTAAATTATGTTGGAATAATAAATTGCAATATTACTCTTCATTTAAGCAACAGTGATAATAGAAATATGATATATCAGATAATTTTCCAGTCTCATCAAATGCATTTGGCAACATACAAGATATATTAAATAGTTACAAAAACCATTAACTTAAATGACATATTAGTTACATAAATTTATAAAATAACAGAAATAAAATAATAGAAACTAACTCTAAAAAATAGAAAAATTTACTATTGTTTTAATTGTTATGAAATGTAATCTAAGCAAATGTTATGCCCTATATCAATTTATACCTCAGGAATGAAATGTTTCATATGCACATTAATAAATAACACATAGAAAAAAATTACATATTTCGCAATAATAGCGATAGTCCATCTTCACAGAAAATACTAACTGCTGACTGAATCTGTCAAATGGCAAGGTTTCGTGTGAAAAACATTAACTAGATTACATCAATTCTATCTATGAGAGCCATGTCGAATCATTATTATTTCTATAATTATGTCAAACTTCGTGAAAATGCTCTATTTTCTTTTAAATTTTTGTGTTTTTAAATTGGTCGCAATAACTTGGTGATCAAAAATTATGTAACTTATCTTCTTCATTTATTTTATACACGCAAAAATAACACGCTCTATACTTTAAGTACAATTTAATCGATCTGTTCAGCGAAGGTTACGTCTGGCCAGTGGCGTAACTATCAGAGAGCTAGGCAGTACCGTGCACTGGGACCCCAAGTACAGGGGCTAAGATTAACGTAGGGGGGCCCCCAAAGCTCAGGGAGCCCCTCGCGCGACCTGGTAGTTCTAATACAAGATCGCCCAACTGACCTGAGGGCTCGAATTTCTTTTTTTTTTTTTTCTTTTTTTGTTCCTTGCTAACCTAGCTATGCCACTGGCTCTGGCTGAATAATCAATCTACATTAAACTGTAAATTCTTTCAAAGCAGCAAAGGGGGCGTCCATTAATTATGTTAGACTCCTTCCAAGGTGAGAGCTTCAAACCCTTATCATGATGTGAGATCTTTATGTCCACCCTTCTTACGACCTAGTAATATATTTCTTTTTTTAGTTCTCCTGTTTTCATGGGCGGGTAGATCCCCCTAACGTTGGGATTGATGTCGTTTGTATACCTTCATTTTACCTCTACTGCTCTCCAAGGAATTAAAAAGACGACTTGAAATTTCTGCCGACACCCCTCTTGGTGAGATTTCGCCAGATCCCCTCCCCATTTCATCTCTGTAATTAATGGACACCCCAATAGGTTCTCAGAAAGAAGCAGTAATTGTTCCTTAATCCAATAACATACTAAATATTTATGCGAAAATGTCCACTGAATGTGATAAAATTACAGTTTTCTCCGGTTACTATATATTTTCACCAAAAACTGGAAGTTCACTAGCAATAGTATTTCTCAACAACTTCAACAAATGCATAAATATACTGAGAGTAAGAAATAGTCTTGCTTGTCTTCTGTCGCAAATTAACTTTTGTAGATATATTTAAATAATTCTTAAGTATTCTTTCACTCTGTAATGAGTCTACAACTCTATATTGCAGGACACAAGAGTAAAATTGTTGTGTGAGCATTGGTAGCATGCACCTCTCAAGCATTCTCAAGCATTTGACTCCAGATTATGTAATGATGACATAGCAGTAATATTCAGTTAACCCTTTGACTGCTGTTGACGAGTTTACTCGTCATGCTGCCTGCTGGCCCCGAGTGCTAATGACGAGTTTAGTCGCAGCCGCCGGTTTTTCCCTGAGCACTGTTGACGAGCTAAGTCGCACCCGCCTGCCAGCCCCGGAGTGCTGATGACGAATATATACGCACCGCTACCTGAGTCGTACAGCGGACTTCTCGTCCCATTTCTCAATAGCCTTTCGCAGTTGCTGATCGATAGTTTGTCGTCCAACAGTTTCTTTGTTGGGAGCCTATGCTTTCGCTCTACAGTTCACTGTTCATCGGAATTTACATCAGTGTTGTTTGTGTCCTGTATTTTATAAAGAAAATGGCAAGACGTAGTGGGTGCACTGAGGAAGAAGCGACGGTGAGGATGAACCACATGATTTTGATGAAAGTAGCTCTTCCACAGAATCGGAAAGCTGTAGTCCTAAACCATCCACGTCAGCAGGGGTGACAATACAGTCTCATGTTTCAACAAGAGATGTTACTTGTAGTTGTTCTGAATCTGAAGAATCAGAAAGTGATAGTGAAACGCCTAAGAAGAAATTACGTCTTGGCGATAAATTTGACTGAAAAGAAAATGATTTTCGGCCGGTTAGTCACGCATTTGATGATACGCTGTCGGGACATGTGTGTCGAATAGAGAATGAGCCATGTATCCTGTCAGTTTTCATGTGATTCTTTACAGAAGAACTGATTAAATATATAGCTGACGTAATGAATTGGTTTTATTAAATAACCAAGGAGAATACTGCAGAATCAGTGCATTCTCTAATATCAAAGTGGAAAGATACTGGATATGAAGAAATATACTGTTTCATATTTATTTTAATGTGCTAACAAAAACAGACAAGTAACATTTTTAAAATGTTGGAAATTGTGTTGAGCACTTAATTGGAACAAACGTCATCAAAGAAACAAAATTACGTATAATTACAAAGCGCAGCAAACATTGAATCAACATCGAGATATTTTGGGACTCTACAAAGATATTCCGCAAGCCAAATTCCGGTGTGTGGTGGAGGCTGCTTGTACAACTATCATTTTTCAGGTGTCTTTTTACATTCGTGAATAGCGCGAGCTAAAAACGGCTTCTCTCTGTATGAGTTCGAATACCTCTAATATTAGAGTGGTGGTCAGAACGCTGTATGTATTAGTGTGTAAGTAAAATACCTGTAGCATCGTCTTGAAATCTACGCTCTTTGAATTTCAACAATAACACTCTACATCATTTATGTCACTGTAGATGGTTGAAAATTTCCTTGAAGCTATCGCGGGTACTAAATTAACCACCGACGAAACGAGCCGCTTTTATTTTAATTTTCTCTTCGTCTTTATCAACCCATTCTGACACAGATTCCAGATATAAGAACAGAATTAAAAAATGGGTGTAACAACGGTTTTGAAAACTGTAGCCTTCATGTATGAATTAGATTTCCTTAACGAATTAAAGTAAAATTGTTCTTGTCGTTGCTCCAACTAAATTCCGATGTTGTAGTGTGATATGTAAGATGAACTGTATGTCTCTTTCTTCTATAGACGACGTAATAAGACGTTTTGAACAACAAAATCAACGTACACTAATATTAAGCTATGGGTTATTTCATTAGTTCTTGAGCTAGTGCAGTAACGAACCCACAGAAAATTGCAGATGTTATAAAACGGGAGAACGGTAAACTACTGAGGTAAATTTAAGAATCACGACGCTTTCGGCATAAGCTGCAAAAATCGAGTAAAAACTACAAGCAAGATATAATTATTAGTGACTAAAAATAATATTAATGATTCAGTTTGATTCTGCTGTAATTAAACTGCAGAGAAACTATGTAGTGAGAGCATTTATTGTGTATCAGCCGTGAGAGGTCACGCCAGGAATATTCAGCACTGGGCGGGTGGGACAGCGCGGGCCGCTCCGTCCCAGCCGGCGGCTCCAGGAATAAGCACTCAGCACAGGTCTCAGGCCTCAGCGCGCCAGGTACACGATACCTCATCAGCAGTCAAATGGTTAACAAACTGGTCTGTAGTTAAAGCCATACCCAATGAGAGTTCCAATCTATGCACAATTTATTGCTTCTTATGATATATTCTATTTCATTACATACTAATAAAGTTTGAATGCAGAAATTTTGAACTGCTGTAATTTTTCATTATATTTTCTTTTAAAAACTTACATTACTCTAAGTCTGACTTGTTAAAACATTTCAGTTGTCATGATGGTCAGGGTAGTTCCAGTATTCAATAGGACAGTGCCTCTCCATACATAGCATGGGTATCTATGAACTGTGTGCATGATAGTTGAGGTACTCCCATTGGCAGCAAGATTCCTGGGTCTATTCCCAATGGAACATGTGTGGGACCAGCTAGGACATCATCTATTTCCCAGTGCCAGTATCCAGGATGTCAATAACTAGTTACAATAGTTGTAAACTAGCTTGCCTCAGGAAAGGATACACTGATTTTATGAAATCCTTACCCAACAGAATAAATGCATGCATCCAAGCCATAGGGGTCCAATGTTATACTGATAAGTGGACTTATACTGACAAATCCATTGTAAATTTGACTCTATTGTGTAATCACTAAATTATAATATACCGTCTTAATACATGAAGATTTATTTCATCTTCTCATCCCATTCTGGATCTTTCACTTTTTATGTCAGTCTGTGTACAAGGTCAGAAAGGCAAAATATCTACCAATGAATTCCTTAGGCCTGATTCACAGAAGAATTGATATTGAAACCCACTTGAGGCACCCAGGCATTGGTATAGATTAGTTTCTTAAAATAACTGAACTAACATAGAGCATTCAAAAAGGACACAACCAAAGAACTTACTCCTTGCAAATAATAATCATGTTTTGCCATTTTGCCAAGATGAGACGGCCATGATATGACAAACGTTTATTATTCTCTAAGTATACACCTCATGTTGAATGCTGCTAATAGCTAAGACTGGTTAGTAAAGTACGCCAGATTTTGTTTTATTGAAATTAGAGATCAGGATAGGAGGATTTTCATTGTACTTAAAAGCAATTTTAACTCTATCAATATTTCAAATAGCATAATTAGAAGATTTTCACTCAAACCAATGAGACAAGTGAACATATACATATTTCCAGTTTTTAGTAATGATAATCATGATTAAAATGATGATACTCAAGCAGTTCACGTGATGAAATTATGCTCACAAGAAGTAAGCATTTTCTAAAGATAAATAAGAAAGGTTGAGAATGAAACAACTGCAGACTAAATAAAAAATATAAGGGTTTTATCTTACCTTCTTGTTGAAGCTTTGTTGGTGTAAGTATGAAGATGGAGTTTGATCATATTGCCGCATGAACGCCAGTGTACCGTCTGCCAGCATGGCGCAGCGGGTAGCGTCACGAATTGCGGTACCGAAGGTCGCCGGTTCAATCCCGCCCACTGACAAAAATTATTTAATTCTGTTTATTATTTCCAGAAGATTCTACATGTTTCCTAAGGTCACTTGTAACTTCTACACATTTCATTTGTTAACTACTCTTGTAATCTCTAGTACGTTCTATCTGTGTATAAATAGAAGAGCATTCTGCCCAAGAGGCAGTCAGTGCTGCGTGTATGTTTGAGTTCTCAATAAACCTGTTCTCAGTTTAAGTGCTGTGTTCATTGACAAGTAACCTTCGAATTCACACCTGCCCCGGTTCCAACGCGACATAGTTTGGTGGAGACGCCGGGTACCCTGTGCAACAGCTGCATCATCGTGGCTCCGATTAGGCAACGTAAAAGTCGCCGCCTACACGGACTGGAACCGGACTACAAAGGATATACTCAGTACGTCCTTCCGAAAGTCCGCGTCATTAGGAAACCCATGGCGGCAAGCCAGCTGCACATTCGACACCCATCGGTGTTCTCTGGAGACGCTGGACAGGATCCTAACAAATGGCTAAAAGGGTTCGACCGAGTCGCCAAGTACAACAGGTGGGATCATACCATGTGCTTGGCAAATGTTTATTTCTATCTGGACGGAACCGCCCAGCAGTGGTTCGAGAACAACGAAGAAAAACTGAATAACTGGGAAATGTTCCAGACGGAACTTAAGAAAACGTTTGGGGACCACCAGCGACAAATCCGCTCGGCGGAAGAACAACTGAAGAACCGGGCCCAACGACATGGGGAGCCGACGCAATCTTACATACAGGATGTTTTGGCCCTATGCAACGTAGTCAACCCGAATATGACTGAAGCCGACAAAATCACGCACCTAATGAAAGGTATTGCAGAAGACATGTACCAAGCTCTTCTGATAAAAGACGTCGCTACGACGGAAGAGTTCATCAAGTGGTGCCAGCGGATTGAGGAGATGCAACAAAGGAGGGTTGGGCGAAAGAAGTATGACAGACTTCCCAACGTAGTTCCCTATGGCAGTTGTGGAAGACCAGCACGACTTTGCGTCTCTCATACGACAAATTGTGAGAGAAGAATTACAACAGTTCATGGCAGCTGGGACTCTTGAACCGAGTGAGCATCAGATCATGGCCATGGATGTAAGCCCAGTGGGTCATGAAGGAGCCGACGCGGCGGAAAAAGAGGTATTTCAGACAATAGCTCCTGTCTGCCGAGCCAATCGCACTCGACGTGAAGAATGGCCTCGCCCTGATATGACGTATGCTGCAGCTGCCAAACGGCAGCCTAGGAACCGGCCGACACGGCCACAACCAAATCCTCCGGCACCTATGACGTCCCGCAGACGAACGGACGTCTGGAGGACAGAAGACAACGCGCCAGTATGTTTCCACTGTGGGCGCCCTGGACATGTCATACGCTACTGCAGAGAGAGAAGACGAGTATTTGACGATTATTTTGCCGCAAGACGTCCACCATCCGAACAGTTCTACCCCAGGCAGCCACCCGCTGACGAGTTCGGTCGACCTACGGGAAGAAGCCCATCGCCGTACCCTAGACGAGGTCGATCCCCGACGCGCCGCTGCCGCTCATCGTCGCCGGACAGAGCTACCAGCCGCTCCCCTAGCCGCCGCACGCAGGAAAACTAAGCAAGGCGACCATCTACGGAGGTGGGGCCGCCGCAGATGAAAATCCTCCATGGATGACAGTCACTAAGATGTCGGGAAATCTCATCAACGTTATAATCGACGGCCAACCTGTCCGGGCGCTGGTTGATTCAGGAGCTTCTTTCTCCGTATTGTCGGACAATTATCGTCGCACACTAAAGAAGACAATGTTCCGTGATACGGGGGCAACTGTGCTAAAGGTCGCAAATGGAAAGTACGTCCAGCCAGCTGGAGCTTGTGTCGCGAGAATAACCATCAACAACAGGACCCAGCCAGTTGAATTTGTCATTTTAACAGAATGTAGTCATAATGTCATCCTTGGATGGGACTTCCTTAAGGCATCCCAAGCTGTCATTGACTGTGGAACGTCTGAGCTGCAAATTGAAGAAGTCGTTGCGACGGGTACACGTAACACAGAATCTTCTGGGAAGTTATTCGCCGTTGACAACGTGACAATCCCGCCGTTCGCAATGAGAAGAGTCCCAGTCAAAAACACGGACGACCGCAACCTTGAAGTGCTTGTCGATAGTAGAAAGTTTATTAGGCTCACGAAAGAAATCTACATACCAGCGGCTATCATAAGCATTACCGGTGGTCGAGGAGACATTTGGATCACCAACTGTCACGAGCAGTCACAAATTATCCCCAAGGGAATGTGCATAGGGACAGCTGAACCAGTCCAGGAGGGCGAGCTCAACGTCATTAACGAAGATCCATGCTCTGTTACTAGTACCGACAACACGCTGGAGGAAACAACTATGGAACTGCCAATAGGGTCCGGCCTGACCAAGGAACAACACCACCGGGTGTTAGCTATACTACGCCAATTCTCTGGTGTATTCACACCCCAGCAAAAAAAAGGGCAGACGAAACGGCCCACGATAAAGCATCGTATCAATACTGGGGATCATCCGCCCATTAGCCAGCGCTCGTACCGATTGTCACCAGTCGAAAGGCGAATAATTCGAGAGGAAGTGGAGAAGATGTTGCATAATGACATTATTCAACCTTCGGAGAGTCCTTGGTCATCTCCGGTGGTCCTCGTAAAGAAGAAGGATGGTACGTGGCGATTCTGTGTCGACTATCGGCGGCTGAACAAAATCACAAAGAAAGATGTCTACCCACTGCCGCGCATCGACGACGCCTTAGACTGCTTGAAAGGAGCTACATACTTCTCAACCATGGACATGCAGACAGGCTACTGGCAAATCGAGGTTGACGAAGCTGACAGAGAAAAGACGGCTTTTATTACACCTGATGGCCTCTATGAATTCAAAGTAATGCCATTCGGATTATGCAACGCTCCGGCCACATTCGAACGCATGATGGACAACTTACTTCGACACCTTAAGTGGACGACGTGTCTTTGTTATTTAGATGACATTGTTGTTTTCTCGAAAACATTTGAAGAACATCTGAGTCGCCTGTCAACGGTGCTGAAGTGTGTTCAGACTGCAGGACTCCGCCTCAATCCGAAGAAGTGCCTCTTCGTCGCCAGAGAGATAAAAATCCTGGGGCACCTGGTCAACGGAGATGGCGTCCGCGCTGATCCAGATAAAGTAAGGGCAGTCATGGAATTTCCAACTCCTCAGCACATTCGTGATGTGAGAAGCTTTCTTGGGCTGTGCTCATACTTCCGGCGTTTCATAAAAGGATTCTGTAACATGGCACGTCCACTGCAAGAACTTTTGCAGGGAGACGCCAAGTTTTACTGGGATGAAACTAAAGAAAGATCTTTCCAGGCACTTAAGGAGGCTCTAACTTCCGCACCAGTTCTAGCCTTATACGACGAGAATGCAGAAACTGAACTTCACACTGACGCCAGCGGTTATGGGATCGGTGCAGTGCTTGTGCAAATTCAGGAAGGTGCTGAGAAGGTGATAGCCTATGCATCAAGAGTATTCTCTAAGCCCGAGATAAACTACTCTACAACCGAGAAAGAATGCCTCGCAGTTGTCTGGGCTATCAACAAGTTTCGTCCGTATTTATTCGGCAAACCTTTCACCGTCGTAACAGACCACCATTCTTTATGTTGGCTAACCAGCTTGAAGGATCCATCAGGTCGACTAGCAAGATGGGCACTTAGACTTCAAGAGTACGACGTCACGGTGGTATTCAAAAACGGACGCAAACACAAGGATGCCGACAGCCTTTCAAGGACTCTGAGGACGGTTTGGATACTGAGGAAGTCGGACAGGAAGATAATAGTACAAACAGGAGGGGCCCTCCAGAACTGCCATACAGAGGACCCACGACAAGATCAAGATCCAGGACACTTCAGCGTGCCCCAAAAGAAATCTAACAGCGGGACGCTGTTTTCCTCAGGAGAGGGAGCAATGCCGCATGAACGCCAGTGTACCGTCTGCCAGCATGGCGCAGCGGGTAGCGTCACGAATTGCGGTACCGAAGGTCGCCGGTTCAATCCCGCCCACTGACAAAAATTATTTAATTCTGTTTATTATTTCCAGAAGATTCTACATGTTTCCTAAGGTCACTTGTAACTTCTACACATTTCATTTGTTAACTACTCTTGTAATCTCTAGTACGTTCTATCTGTGTATAAATAGAAGAGCATTCTGCCCAAGAGGCAGTCAGTGCTGCGTGTATGTTTGAGTTCTCAATAAACCTGTTCTCAGTTTAAGTGCTGTGTTCATTGACAAGTAACCTTCGAATTCACACCTGCCCCGGTTCCAACGCGACAATATCTTCAAATACATCAGAGCAATACGTGCAGATATACAAGGGAGTGTGCACTGCTGAGATATGACTGAACACATGTTTTGTTAGACAGCACCATGACAAAAAGTCTGTGCACATAATGAACATAAAAGTTCAAATAACAATGGTTCTTTAAATTTAGTTTTCTGGCTGCAGTGTGTACACAATGCTGATTTTCTTAATAAGACCAGACCAAATTCTTGACAAATGTGAAATGGTGTATTGACAAAACTGTCATGAGTGAACACATGTCTTATTAGCAAGACCTGTGTGGATAAATGTTGCTGACATAAGGCACATGTATACTGTGATGGAGTGGTCACTACACGTTGCTGCTGTTAGTTAGATGTACTGATACTGTTTGGATCAGATCTGAATGTAACTGTTTCATCACATACAGGCTTCTCCATCACACTATCAATATATTGTACACAGCACTGAACAGATTTTTTTGATGGATTTAAACTTTTAACCTATAAAAAGTAAAAAGCATGCATGAAAAATCAGCTTAGAAATACACTATTATATTATTTATATCACATCAAAAATGATAAAACCTGCAAAAATAGACAAATCACAATTTATCATAGTCTCCATTCACATATCAGCTGTTGAAAATTCGGTTTAATTCTATATGGGGATACCGCTGCCTCGTGACTGTTAACGTGACGTCACGTTCACGTACAATCATCTGCGTAAAATACGTGTTATTACTTGTCGAAGTTAACAGCAGATAATTTTTTATTGAAATGCGAGCTTCACCTGAAACATTGAACATCCGGTTGTGTTATCGGACATCTGCGGCCGCTGGTAAGCGGCCGCCTGCCTCTGTTCTACCTTGGGGATATCAGTTTATGTTGATATTGTATAGCTTTAAATTATTGTGACCGAGCGACTGATGACTGTACGTGCACGTGACGTCATGATGACGTCACGTTAACAGTCGCGAGGCAGCGGTATCCCCATCTAGAATTGGGTAGTTGACTAAATTTGAAAAATAGGTTAATACTTCACCTTATTATCTATTTTACTCAAAAAACATCTTATTTTGTAAAGAATCGAACATTTACATTATGTATTTGGCATTTGTAAAAGCGAATTTAAATTTAGCTCAAAAACGCTCTAGACTGTCATGGCGTCTTGGATGACGTCATAGCGTCTGAACAGTCGTGTACGTATATGGCAGGTATAGATTTTCTTTAGTTAAACATGAGTTCCTAGTTTTATAAGTACTGTGTATTGCCGAAGTGTAGAAGCACAACAATAAAAACACCAGATAAGTTATTTATATATGTTCCAAACAATGAAAAAATACGGAGAAAGTGGTTAAAACTTGCAAGGAGGGAGGATGCTCACAGTTTACCTGCAGACAGAAGTATCTATTTTTGTGAAGACCATTTTGATGTAAGTGTTTGTGCATAATATATTTCTAAATCCAAAGCAAAAATGATGAATTTTGCAGAACCACTACTTTTCAAGTAATGATAATGGAATAAGGTATGAGTTGAGATTGTTTTGGTTTTATGTGATAAAATCTTTCTTTAGTGCTATTTTTCATAGAATAAACATCATTAAGTGGCGCCACAATCTGGTGATAGATTCTTAAGCAGCTTGACGAAACCATTCGAAAATAAAGAATAATTGTTTTTAATTTCTCTCTTGGTTCTCGAGATATCGTAACTGAAAGATGATGATGTTAGGCTGATATGAAGCTTACTTTTAGAGCAGTCTGGAAACTGGCAGTGCCATACCTTTAAAATTTACCACACCTGTTTTTGAGGATATATTTTTCTAGAAAAGGTTTATATAAAAAAAAATAAACATATCTTAGGCGTGATGCACCTGAAAAGTTAAGACACGGCACAGAAATAATAGTACCGAACAAAGAACTATAACTCATTTTTAACGTGCTGTATCTCGAAAACGAAGCAAGATATCAAAAAACATTATTCTTTATTTACGATTTGTTTCGTCGAATTCTACAAGAATTCGTTATCAGATTGCGACGTCACGGTAATTATAGAACTCCCTAACAGTTGCTTATACTTCGCAAAAGTAACATCAAAACCATATCAATTAACTTATAAACGTGCGTCTAAGCAATAGATTATTGTTTACGAAACTGATTTCAGCTTATAATATATATTTGACACTTGTATATATTTACGTGGAAGTTTTTACATTGCGGAATTCCGACGAGCAGAAGTCTATGTTTGAGGCGAAAAATCTTCCAACGGCTACGGCGTCAATTTTGGGCAAATTACAACTGGTTGCTTTGCTAAAACCTTGTTCCATAATGAATTAGACTTCTCTTTCGCCAAATAATTAACAATAACTAAATTAGCAACACAGAAGTTGCTACAAACGAAAAATTTACTACGCAAAGTGTTTTATTACATGTAAATGTCAACCACTTCTGTGGCGCAAGGGACGCTATGACGTAATGCTTTCTCATTGGCGTTCGCGGTCACGTGTCACTATGGCTGATTTTGTCGATTTTATTTTCTATAAATAATTATAATCTTTATCTTTTATATTAAATAAGGTTGTTTTTTGTTATCTCCTTAGCATGATTAATCATTAAAAACTACTATACGCCCGATTTATTCTTAGTGGAAACAAGCCAATTAAACCGAAAATTCTACCATTGCCTGGAAATCCTTTTATCATACATCCACTAGACTGAAGATAACTTCCGAATTTTCTATGTTGGTATTCAGTTTCACTTTATTCCCTTAAGTTATTGGTAACAACAGAAAAAACATAAGAAGAATATTATAAGATCGTGACAAATAAGTAACCTACATTAATTTGAGCAAAACATAATACACTATTTTAACAAATTCCTCACTGAGAAACATAGCTCTTCCAACGCCACACACGTAAACAATTCGTCAAGAATCTTGTGCACTACTGATGTGAACTCGCCAGTCGTGACTTAACTGATGAAAGAAAATTAATTTTTTCGGTTTTCACAACTGCCTCTTTGTCACTGTCATTTTGTTGACCATCATATATAACTAATAACTACACACTTTCAACAGATCTTAAATAAAAGAAATAGCAGGATATTAAAGACCAACTGCAGATGGTGACAATAACTTGATTCATTTACAATATAAACTGTTTATCAGATAATCAATAATAAGAACACACACAACAGCTTGACAGAAATCACGGAACAACACATACAAAGCAAAAGACATTCCGGTGAACAATTTTGATGTATGTAAACCTCTCACCTTCGTTTTCTGAATGTAAATATTGCCAAACAAATATATTGTAGCAAAAACTAATGCTTTAAAAATGCCTAAGGCAAATATATTGTAAGTAATAACATACTTTTCCAGTAAGCAGTTGGCGTCCTTGTTGTGATGTGGTAATCAGGTATGCATGCACTGTGCGAATCCACACAAAAGATACAAACCTACCTCTTCTTTAATGTGAAGAGCTTTCACTGTTTCCAAATCACCTCCTCTCTACGTTTTGAGATATGAATATACAACACAACTTACAGCAAGCCCTCAATGTTCAAATCACAGCGGTTAGCTGAAGATTTTACTACAAATATTCTACATACCGGAGAGGAAACATTGCTTTCACGATTTTTATTGAAAATTTAACTAAACATATCACCAAAAATTCATCATTTTCAACTGCCGTTCGCTCATTCTAAAAAAAAAAAAAAAAAATGTTACTGATGTCAGAATATCTGTCCAATTACAGCAGTAGGAAAATCCAAGTAACTATTCACGGTTTAATCCTATATCGCATTTCCGTTACCAACACACGAATGACGACGATGTAAACACTTCAACCAATATTGAATATGACGTCACATTGTTGCCGAGTATGACGCATACATAGCGTGTGCAGCTACAACTGTTACTGACGGGAAATGGTTTTATTTTTAATTTTTTTTTTTTAAATCACTGAATGGTATTCCGACAGATTCACGACACTGGGATCAACTCAAATTGCGGGGTCACACAAATGAAGTAATCGCTGAATGTAAAGGAGAGCTCAGCAATGAGGCAATACATGACATGCATTACTGCAGATGGTTACCTCAGAAGCTCAACGGCTTTATCTATCTCTTGGATTCTTGGTCATAAAAACAACAAATGAGTACAAAATCCCAGGAAAGAAATACGATGTTTCTATATATTTATTTGAGAAGAATTTAATTTTTTCTATAGTTCCGGTATCGGTGTATAGAGTTCAACCCTTCCGTATATTTCTATCTCCAGATAACGAAAATTATACGCCTGGCTTCAGGTATCAATAAAATATTCTGCACTGGAAGCATAGCAGATTTTATTTGCAAATAAAACACAAGAAACATGGTGTTCTTGACATTTCAGCTAATCTCGAATGCAAAAAATCACAAGAAATTAACGTTAGAAAAATATTTTTAACAACATAATCAAGGATATGACTCGCCATGTTGAATCGCTGAAGGAGATCGAGTATTTTCGCTGTGTTCAAATATAACATATCTACGGCTACAACGAAATTTTTCTCCTTGTCCAGGATTTATTTCAACGTAGCCACAACTCGTAGGAAATAAAACAGAACAGCTTAGCAGTATCGAAATTTTCAAACAGCATCATAGACAGTAAACATACTTATCACGGATACTGACAATCTTATAGGCTTTCCTTAGTATGGGAACTGCACACATCTAGCTTCGCTTTCGCTACCCAGCTCTGGAGGGTGAGCGGTGACGCTCTGGACCTCGCATTCGGGAGGACGCCAGTTCGAATCCCCGTTCGGGTATCCAGATTTGGGTTTTCCATTGTTTCCCAAATCTCCAGGAAAATGCCTGGATGCTTCCTTCAAAAGGACACGCCAGAATTCCTTCCCGCTCCTTTCTGTGGTCCCGTCACTCCTCTGATGACCTCGAGTCGACGAGGCGTAAAACCATAAGTTAAAAAAATAATCGCTTTCGCTGTATACTTCCTGTAGTAAGGCGTGTATTTTCTGGTATGTATAAATCACTGTACATTCTGTAAATACAACGGCCTGTTCACTTGGCTCTAACGCTTTGCATCTACCACACAAAATAGTGCAAACTGTACAAGGCACCCACTACAATTATTGAATTATAGGATGGATGACGGGGTAGTGTATTCATGTTATTGTTACATTTGTCGATTATTATGCTGTCAGAAACGCACGGTAGCAGCCTGGGTTAGTATGAAATAATGAAATCCCTGAATCTCGCAATATCTCCTGCATCACCATTTCTCTATATAGAAAAATCAGTTAAGTAAACACTGCAGTTTTTGAGCTATACGAGCATACCTGCTGGGATTCCATTAGCAACATTGGCAACACTGCCTCACATCTCTCTAACAGAGTTCCTTGCATTCCAGAGTCTTCCTCTCCAGGACAAATTTTAACGTAACGATCAGTCCTAAAAATCTATTTTAAATTGAATTACTTTGAAATTCACTTTTCTATCGGCATTTCTTTAGTTCATCTCACTAATCTCCGAAATTCATCACGAATCATATATTTTGCGTTTATTAATGAAGAAATAATTTCCATTCTGTTACCGACAGTTTGAAATATTGCATCTGCTCACATATTTGTATTTTTATCTCAAAGGTACCGCTTTTCTGAATCCAGAGTTGTGGTGTATTAATTTGAATGTAATAATCACAATCAGTTTGGAAGTACAGAAATCATAACATGTCAGTTTATGATTGTTTTGTTATTACAGACCTCAGAAAATAGTTAAAAGCAGATAAACGTCAGTATTAAATGCAGAGGCGGCCTTTGGAGGATGGCGAGCAGGGCAATCGCCCCGGGCCTTGCTCTTTCAGAGGCCTCGCGCAGCAACCCGAACAGAAAAAACTTTATATTTAAATCTTTTTATTTTCTCCTTAGCTATTAGTTACATCAATAAAATAAAGTTACTTAATTTATAGTAAAGTATATACTAAGGGTAAGTGCTTAAAAAAATTCTCATTTAGATTCATTCCATATCACATTCGTATTAATAGTAAGATTAACGATATTAGAATTAATTAATTTATGAATGAGTAGTAATTTAAAAAAATGGTTGTAAAACATAATTAAAAAATTAATTTTTACTTGAATCCCGCTTCTCGCGCATCAGAAAACCTGTCTGAACGTTCGGTTTTAATATTTTCACCGTGTACATTATTTATGCTCCAGAAACCTCAGTGGTTGATTTCATTCGTTAGCTCTTGTCACCTTACGCTTATTTTGCTACTGGTCCAAGCCGACAGACTACCGACTTCGTGTTCGCCCCTCTAGTGCCCTCACTTGTCCGTAACTCGTCCATGTACCGGAAGAGTCCCTGCTCCGTCTTCAGTCTGTGTTAAAGTTTTCACGTGGTTACTTCACGGAATGAATGTTCAACAATTTCAGTTAATGTGAGTTGGGGATCACAGTTAGGACTGCTAACTGTACTCTGTTATAAAATACTGTTCATTATTTTGCATATGGCACACTTTACAATCTACGAAAGTAATTAAGTATTATTACCTATACCTGCTTCACGTTATCAGACCTCTGGTAGATCTATTACGAACAAAAATTTCGTTCTGGGTAACTTTAGTTTTAATCGATAGTTTTTAATTAATATTAATTGAGATCATTATGTATCGTATTTTAATTTAAATACAGACCGTAAAGGGTAGAATCGGTGAAGGCCGTTGAATACCAGCTAAGCAATATAGGTGATGCTTTGAAGGATTTAGCAGAAAATACAACAGATTGTCGGTTAGTTAGTGAATGTAATTCTATTGATAATGAAATACCTGGCTACAAATTTGTAGTTTCTCTAGTTGCGTGGTATGACATTATTACAAAGATTAGTGTTTATAAGTGGCAGAGCGAAAAATGCACCTAGCTGCGGCTATACAACACCTAGATGCATTTACACATTGGCTTGATAATTGTCGGGAAAATAATTTCCAGCCATCCTTGGTACCACCGAGAGAAATAGCTGAGAAAAATGATATTGACTGTAAGTTCAAAGACGTGAGAAGCAGTCGTGAGAGAACGAATTTTGATTAGGAATATCTTGAATTGCCTGTGGAAGAGATTTTAAAAATAAACAATTTTTATGTCAAAAGTTAACGTGCACGCAAATGCCATCCTTGATTGCAGACACTTAAACATCATGAGATTATATTTGGTATCATGTATAACAAGAAAGAAAAAATGAATCTAAGGATTGTGAACTTTTGAAGCAATGCAGTGACATGTTAATAACTCTAACGGTAGGAGCAACGTCTGATATTGATGGACGTGAATTGTATGAATAATTTAATTTGTCTGTCCGAATGTATGAACGAAAACTACAACATTATCTCGGTGCTGAAATATACAATAGAAAAAATTTATCTGAAGTGTAACCCAGCATCGAAGTAACCTAAGAACTTATACCTCCACATCTGTGACAGTAGCTTCTGCAGAAAGGAGCTTTTCGAAGTAAAAAATTATAAAAACTTATTTGGGGAATTCGATGACGATAGGCTTTCAGTCATTGAAATTCTTTCAATTAAAAATAACATAACTGATTAATTACATTATTGTGCTTTAATTAACGATTTAGTCTCTGGACAGCTGCAATCATTTTTAAATATCTGCCTTTTAAGGCAATTATATACATCAATTTATAACCATTAATAATTTGTTTTTCTTTATGTTTGTTAACTTTTATAATCCTTTCGAATATGATATTTTAAATTAAAATTATTTATTTATAACTTTTGCATTCTGTTCAATCATCAGAAATAACTACTACCGTTTGACATACTTTGGGGGCGTCCATAAATTACGTGAGGTGATATAAATGGGGGGGGGGAATTGTGCGAAATCTCTCCAATTTTAGGGAGGTATTTTGGAGCTGAGACCTAAAAAAGTCTCAAAAAGTTGCCACGGCAATTCTAGGGGGCCAGATCTCACCAGAGCGGGAGAGGGGCGTCGGACCAAATCTCACGAAGTCCTCACCAGAGTGGGGGGGGGGGAGGGGATCCAAAAATCCGGAAAAATACGTCACGTAATTTATGGATGCCCCCTTTGTACAAACAACAACGGGCTCGCAAAGATCTGCCGCCCGGAACCTCGCAGTTGCTAAGGCCGCCACTGTTCTGGAGGATGCGGCTTCGATTCCCTATCTGGCCAACCAGATTTGGGTTTTTGCATGATTTCCCAAGATCACACCAAGCGATTTCAGGAATAGTTTCTTCAAAATGCCATTGCCGCATTCCTTCCCTTTCCTTCAACCGTGTCCTTTGTCGCCTGTAATGACCTAATGTGGCCTGTCATGGCGACTCAGGATCTGCAATGGCTCAACTCGTAATTGCCGTCACATTTTAATTGTTTAATTCAATTTAATTGCAAAGGAGCACACGCTCCGGTGGTAATTTCCCTACACCCACATCTTCCCCCTATCCTGCAGCCACTTACATTTGCCCTCCACAAATTTTATCTTTAAATTCTTCTCAACGTTTTCGGTAAATTATTCATCATTTCTCTTGGTAACTCATTCCAATCCCTGACATCCCTTAACTAAAAAAGAGAATCTTCCCACACCCTTGTGCCTGAAATAGAGTGCCAGCTTGTGATCATGGTCATCTTTTCCCTTCCATGCAACACTTTTATACCTATTGCAATATCTTTCCATGCCTCGTCGCAAGTATATGCCCTGTACACTCCCATGACCCTCCTCATCCTCCTCCTGTCTTGAAATGAATCCCATTCCAGCTCTTTATCATATCCGTCACTGATTGCATTCTGCGATAATTTCCAGAAACAACTCCAGCAGCCCTTTTTTGCACCCTCTCCAACTCCTGTATCTGATACGTAAATGTGGGTCCCATACTACACTACCATATTCGAGCAATGGTCTGACCAAAGTTTTGTAACCCAATTCCTTGACTTCTCTCGTACATCCCCTCATCACTCTCTCCAACAAGTGCAGAACTTTGAAACCTTTTCCTACCACCTGTCCTATGTGTCCTGCCCAGTTAAGTTTGTTATCAAAAGTAATTCCAAGATATTTACATTTCAAGTCTTCAGCAAGCAATTCTTTCCCCACCTTATATTCATAATTAACCTTTTGTTTTTTATTTGTGTATCTAATAAGCTGACTCTTCTTTGCATTTATCTTCATTCCATGTTTACCAACCCAATTAGATATCCTGTCCAGATCACCCTGCAACTGTTTACAATCCTCTATCGTTTTGATTCTTTTATACAGCATTATGTCATCTGCAAACAATCTAATTTCAGATAGTAAACAATCAACACAATTATTCATTAGAATAATGAATAGCAATGGTCCCAATACGCTACCCTGTGGCACACCCATTTTTACTTCCACTTCTTTTGATACTACATTTCCTACTCCTAACTTTCTGTTTTCTATCCTTTTAAAAATTCTTCTACCCAGCAAATCACTTTCTTCATCCACTCCAATAGTTTTTACCTTATTTTACTACCATTTTATGGCTTACTCTGTCAAACGCCTTAGACAGATCTAGTGCTACACTATCAATTTGGCCTCCCTTGTCCATTTCATCTGAAATATCTTGCATATATCCCACAAACTGAGATTCGCATGAATATCCTTGCCTGAAACCATGTTGCCTGCTTGAAACCACTTACGGTTCCTCACATATATTTCTGATGTGGTTGCATATCAATCTTTCCATTAATTTACCTACCACTGATGTCAAACTGATTGGCCTGTAATTCTGGTTACAACGCACGTTCATCACGAGGACACTGCGCGGTAAACACTAACAAACGCCAGGTATGAGGATTCAATCACTGCACCTTGCAGTTCTTTGTTAGTAGAATTCCGACAATAAGTGCAACGACGAACTGTACTGTATAATGTTTGTGTAAAATAGTGAGCATCTTACAAACAATTAAAAATGAGTTCATAAAATTGACATTTCAGGCTATTAACATCCATATTAGCGTCGTTCAACTGTATAATTAAGTTATAATGTACATTTGAGACAGTAATGTTTCGTAGAAACTATGAGTCAAATTTTCCTCTTCAGCGTCCAATATCTCTGTATGAGATTTGTTATTGTCAGCTGTTTTGTTTTGAGAGTTGTGTGTTGAATGTTTTGTTTATAAGGGTGAAAAGACTACGAAAGAAAATGATGTGGAGGTAATAAATGTGACGCACGTTAAACAGGAGGTGTGTTTCTATCTGTGAAGTGTTTGTGGAGCCGTGCGGAACACGTATTGCTTATTACATCTCAAGGAATAAAGTTTGTTGAGCATAGCAACTTTTCGGTAAGTGTTTGGAATTGTACCATTTTTCTTTATTAACAAATGTGAGTTGAGTTCTAATGTTGTGTGAAGTATGAATAATTTGATTCTTAAAATGTTCGCCGTATGTTTAATTTTGTCGTATTTCATCAATTAATATTTACGAGTTAATTGCTATGCAGAAGTTACGAATATTATTTGGTACAGTTTTATTATGTTGAATTTCATTGTTTCTGCAACTGTACATTTTTTTTGTAATGCATCACTGTGAAAATCTTTACCACTGCTATTCAGAAAATGAATATTTTTTTTTTTTCTGGTTGATACACACTACTTCCGTGTTTTTAGGCATAACAGCCAGTGAAATTAATCACTGAACGCCATTTCCTTCCTTTATGCGTGCTGAACCGTTAGTTCCATCATGTTGTTTTATATGCATTTATTGGTTTTGTGGTTCTATGATAGTAGTACCTATGTTTATTACAAACGACCCAAGCTGCTGAAGCAAACAATTTATGGTTGTATGACAGTTGTTTTCTTTTAGTGTCTTTCCTTCATGTTTTAGTTAAAGTTAGTAAGTCACCTCTTATGTTCTTTCATTTTATTCTAACTTAATTGGATATTTATCGGTAAACAGAATCACATTGACTGAAGATAGTGGAATAAAATCAAGTAATATGAATAAATTTATTTTGCTTTAAGATGTAAGTTACCTATAGCAAAAGAGTTACTGCATAAACTGATGGTGGGAGTGAAACCAAGAACACCATTGCCATATATTATTCTAATGAATGATTGTTTTAGTGTTTTAGCCTTTACATAAATGTCAATCTTTCTATAATATTGCATTATGTTTCCATCTCCATAATAGTTGTGATGCTCATATGAAATTCCTGATTTGTTGATTTATGTTCTCACCAAGAATGGGAAGATATAATATGATTCTGTATACTATAGTTTAACATAAGGTCATGTTTTCCCTTGCCGAGGCCATTGGGTGTGAGCTTGTTTAGCAGAGGTAGTGCTCTGTATTTACTTCAATCAGAGTGGAGACATTGTGGTCTTTGGGGTTTTCTGGTCATTTTTCATCTGGAGTGGATATTCCCCTTATAATGTGCAATACTAATTTGGCAGCAGTGTGAACACACTTTGTGTACTATTGCGGTGAGTCTGTCTCTATTCTCGAAGTGTTCATTTAGTCAGTCAGTGTACCATCTCAGCTACCAACTGAGCTGGCCCATGTGCTTCCTTCAGAATCCTGTGGTTAATTCTTGCCTTGAATTGTGTGCCAGTCTATACAAGTTTCCTAAATAAAAACCCATTTCGTTGTCTGCCTCCGTGTGTTTCTCTTTATATATTTTTAATCATTAATTATCAAAAATTTTCTGTAATAACTTAATCTTAAGCCAGCTACTCTCTTTGTCAACTTCCCTTGTGATGTAATTTGTTCATTGTAATGTGGCTTGCCACAGTACACTTCTCTGCTGAACTATATGTTAGACCAGTAACTTGGTCTCATAACATGAAATAGTTGTAGCAGGTGTACTGTATGATAAGTATTTCTTCTAACGAACAAAGGTCTCCAATTCTCATGAACTAAACAATTCAATGGATGGTTGCACATTGACTGTGCCTTACTGAAAATAGAACTTAGACCAGTTTGTTGGAACCCCCCTGCCATTGTCCAGTGGTTATTTCAGCTGTCCTCCTATATGCACTATTCACCTGAATACAATAAGTGTTACCTTGCTTTTGTTTCTCATATATATTATCTGATACTTTACAAGATTGCCTCTTTGTGGATATTCGATGAATCTCTCCACTTGTAGATTTCAAGTACATTAATATTAATAACCCAGATTTATTAAATATTAAACATTTATTCTTACACTAGCATACAACAACACGAATCACAATCTCTCTTTCTTAATGTCAAAAAGTGCTTCTTGTCTCAAATTAATGAATCCATAACCACATCATAATAATTCTATCAAGAACACAAAAACTTATTGATGGTTCTTTGGTCAGACATATATATGTAAGTAAACTGTTTTCCTTACATATCACTTCTCTTGTTTTATCACTAAAATTTCATAATTTTATGTGATATGCATTGTAACACATTTATTCTTTGTACAATCTTAATTTAATTTAATTGCAATGGAGCACACGCTCCGGTGGCAATTTCCCCACACACCCAACTTCCCCATATCCTACACTTACCTACACTTGCACTCTCAAACCCAAATGCTTTCTGGATTTTGAATACTTTAGGTAAAATATATTTTGATGAGATTTATTTGTGACTGTATAAGGTCCTTCGAATACATAAAAAACACTTTTTTTTATCTCGGCATTTATATTATTGCTACCAGCTCACCTATTTCTACTTTTCAATACTTTTTTTGCACACTGACCATAATTTTCATCTAAAAAATCCTCTTCCACTTTTTTCCCTTTCATTTTCACTTTTCCCTTTGTTGCTTCATCTCCTTTCAGATTACATCACACTTCTTCCTTTCGTATTTTATATGTTGTCGTTCTCATCATATATATCTAGCTCTTTCTTCTTTTTAATCTTCAGAAACTTTATGTTTCTTTATAAGAAAGCATTTTACACTCTCTCCTTTTTCACTACTTATCTCTTCGTCAGTTTCTACTTCTTCTTAATTATCTTCATAACTCTTCTCGTCTTAAGTTTCATCGTTCACTTCAATTCCCAAACCATAATTTCTGTCATTATTTCCTGTAGAAATAATAACTGTTTCATCTCCCTTTCCGTCTATCCTTCTGCATTTATCAAGTTACTGTCCCA
Organism: Vandiemenella viatica; assembly: GCA_031002005.1. NCBI lineage: Eukaryota > Metazoa > Arthropoda > Insecta > Orthoptera > Morabidae > Vandiemenella > Vandiemenella viatica. The sequence goes on from JARYHS010007075.1 coordinate 821,239, forward strand.
TTAATCCATTCTTGCGAGGACCAATTTTCTCGTCTTCTTCCACTATATCTTTCCCAACATAGCTAATATCATTATTCTCCTCTATCTGCTGCAAGCATTCCCACCACTTCAATGGTTCACTGTTTATCCACGTTGCATTTGTTTCCTTCATCATTATCTCGCCAATTTTCATTGTTTTCTTCTCTCTCATCCTCCTCAACTTCCATTCCTAACTTGTCTTCACACGCCCTTCTTACTCTTTTAATCCACCGATCAGTTTCGTCTTCTGTTCCCTTGCCAATCGCTCCTTCACAATTTCCAACAGGATGATTGATTTGATTGTTTTTATCTTTAATCAATTTCTCTCGACATTTTCTCCCCTTAAAGTCTTCATCAAAATTGCCCCTAATTCTTCCAAGATTACTTTTTTATATCTATCATTAGTCTCTTTACCTCACTGCATTAACACGCACCGTTTCGCATGCTTAGTGGTACTAGGCCACTTAACATTTTAGGCTTGAAAACGGACCGCTTCAAAAGCCGCACCTAATTTCTCTTGTTATATTCCCCTTCTCACCTTCTTTCATCTTCTCCCTGAAATCTTCCACTACTTCCATTGTTAAAACCTCTTTTTTCTCCTCCATTCCTTTGTCTATCGTCTTGTTGTAGCTGCGTGGAACCTTTTCTTGGATCGATTACTGATCGCGCTTTGCCCTACTTTGCCTCGTATTCCACTGGTTCTTGTTATACCCTCGGTCCGAGTACTGCTGGTATCCTTTCCCATTGTTATACTTCCTGAACTCATTATGCCTAGATTTATTCTGCTCTCGTTCTTTCTTTTCCACGCCTTCTAAGATCTCCTGGATGTTGTGCCATCTCATTAGTAGCATTTTTTCCTGTACTTTCCGTGGCATCTTCTATTCCAATGTTTCCAATTTCTCACCTTCTTCTATTGGACATGACAGGTATTTCAGGTTTTTCAATAGTCTCCCACAACAATTTTTTAAACTGCCGTATTGCTTTCTATTAGCTACACTGTTTTGGATTTTTTGTTTTATTCATCGCTGTCTTTCGTCAGACCAATATTTCTTCAGCAAAATCTGCAGAAATTCCTCATAAATTTTGTCACCTCCATCCACTTCGTAAGTCAATTCCAAAGCTTCATTCTCCAGCATTATTTTAATATATTTAAATTTTTCTTCATGTGCCCATTGTTTTGGAAATGATTTTCTATATATTTCCACAAATACATTTCGGTGTAACTCTCCTCCAGGTACAAACTTCACTTCAGGCAATTTTATATGCATCAACTGTCTCTCCTGCCTTGAACATTGTTGGCA
>JARYHS010007075.1:823557-856557 GCA_031002005.1 Vandiemenella viatica
TTGTGGGTTCGATCAACGCTTCCGAAGAGAGTTTTTCTTTTCGCTTTCTTTGACGGTCCCATGCCTCGAGTACGCTTGACAACACCACCTGTGGAAGGCTGTTTGAATTCGCCCGTGCAGCGCTGTTATTGGCCAACATTAGCTTCTGATAATTCAGAAACGGTACGACTTTTATTAAATTTTTTTGTATTTATTTCGTTAGTGCAACGCCCCAACATTGCCCTTACCCGCCGATTAGTGAATTTCTGACCACTCTGTATATTATTATAACAGTATGTAAATGAAGTTTAAACAAAATAAAAAGGTGAAGCTTGACAATTTCTGAAGATAAAAATAAATAAAATATTTGATTTTGTGAGGATTTGAACTCGGGTCATAAAATTATGAATCAAACGTCTTATCGCAATTATTAGGCTACCAAATGACAATATAGGGCAATAATTTGGTGTATAACATAACATTTAGAATGTTTTGATTCTATGTATGCGAATATCTCAAAAACTAGGTTGCATTTTGAGAAACGACTATACCACAGACATGTATGCTGTGCACCCTTCAACGAAAGAGATCGAAATCCGTTCTTAACAAGTCTGATGGTTCCCCAGTAAGTTAGTACCAAAACGATATCACTTTCAGCAAATACTAAGGAGATATTAAATACTTCTAATAAATTATCATATTTCCAACAAAAATTCGATTCAAATAACATAAGAGTATGCACCAGCACAATTGAGACTTTAACCCGATCAAGCTTATTCTGACCTCAGCGCCGCTAAAAGAAACGACACGCAAGGAAAGATTATCAGCCTGCAAAAACAGAGAGGGACAAAACATTGACTTTATTGAATTCAAAAGGGTCTGTCATCTGACCTGTACATCAATGGACCATCTGTGAGTCACTGAGCAGACTGGCGCTGGCCACTGCAGGGAGTATTGGCTGGCCCATGAGGACTTGTGAGAGTGTGGCCGATACCACGAGTCCCCGGGGCGAGACCCTGGAAACTGTATGCTTGTTGTCACATTCACACATTGAAAACATCGTAGGCAATCAGATCTCGTCACAACATACTATAAATTGATCGAAACGGTGAAAAAATAGTACTAAGTATTTGAAGATGTTGTAAAGGAAGAAGACGAAAACCTGCACTAATAGGAAAGGCATCTCTGTGCCAACATAAGAATTATTCACCCCAATCCCGCAGTACAAAAGGTGACGTTTGACAGTGGCAGCGGCAGGTTCCTGTCATAACTCAGCTAGTTAAATAGAATTTTCCTGAAAAATGAGCATAAGCTATAATGAACAAGATATGTTGATATTATTCTTCCTTGGTATACAAATCCCACTGAAAACAAGGTAGCACACTAATATTGACTGCAAAGTTATTTTTCAGCGTTTGTAGTCCAATTTCCCATAACACTAATTTAAAACAGATATCATCCACTGTTAAAAATGTATTGGATTCTTGCATTTTTTTCAAGTAATTTTTGTTAAATACATGTTATTAAAAAGCAAACAATTTCTTTTTATTTTCGCGCTTTATATTTTAAATAAATAAGCTTCTAAGTATGATTTAGGAACAGTCTGTAATCTGAGATATTATTTCTAAAATGACTAACCAGAAAGATCACTACATATTGGATCAATAATTTATTTTTATTCACAAGGAAATGAATACATTAAAACAAGACAAATGGCAGAGGAAAAAAACATGATTAATATAGATGCCACATTACCATTATTATCAATGCTGAAGTTTATGCAGTGCTCTAATTTATCCTATGCCTAAATGGTTAGGAAGATTTTCAATTAAATTTTTATTTTTCATTATACCAGATAAATTGTACATCATTTATCCCATAACTTTCAAAATACCACAGCTTCAAAGACATAACTTGTGACTTTTGTGAAAAATCACTCACACAAACTGTTTTTATTATTATTATTATTGCTCAATTTCACACAAGATGTCTCACGTGGTTGAAAATCCATATGACATATTTCTTTCTTCTTTGTTTCTAAACCAATTAATGCTGCTGTAGGCAGTCATTTGTTATTTTCCTACACTGTTCTTTCAATGTACAGCTGTAAAAACCGTGGAGGAAGGAATAAATGGAGACGACGCAAGGGACCTTCACCACGCACTGGAGTGAAACCGGGTAGAGAGAAGTGGTCTGATGAGGCCGCCATATTGCTTGGCGTAGAAACACAGGGAATAGGCACAAACACGTCAAAGGAATCATAAGACAACCGTGGCACTGCAATTTGATGATGGATTATTATGTAACTCGACGAGACACATAAAAAATGAATAATTGTTTTTGATATCCTGCTCATTTCTCGAGATAAGCTGTCTCATAAGTGAGGTGTTTTGGGTTTTAATTCAGAAGAAACATTTCCCCAAAGTAAAATTTGATGATAGATTCTTTTGTAACACGACGATACAAATCGAAAATAAACTATCAAATGTTTCGATATCTCGTTTAGTTCGCGAGATATACTGTCCAGAAGGATGTGGTTGTTAGGTTATGATGCAGACTGGACGTAAAGATAATTTTGCTGCACATGCAGATTAGGTGTTTTATTTTTTTACAAATCCTTTCGGTTATGATTGTAACGCGGCTTGGACCAGAATAAAAACGTCACCAAAGGCTCAAGGAACTATATACCTGTAACTAATTTTTGATAGTTGATATTTAGAGAACTAAGGGAGATATTAAAAAAAATTACTCTAGATTTTTGATTAGTTGGGGGTCCAATTTTGTCTCCTACAAGCCTTGATCCATTTTGATCTTTGATCTGCATTCTTTGCAAACCTGTATCAAAGAAAAAAATATTCTATGTATTGGTTGTAAAGAAGGTAATTCTTTTTAACTTGACTAACAAACTGTTTATTTCCACAGTCCTTAAATTTTAGTTCATGTTCAAATAGGTTATATTTTCACATTCTATTTCAGTAATTGATAAGAAAGATTTCAAAATCTAGAAAAATAGTTGTAGACATATTTACAAACAGAAACAAGTCATATCTGACATTTAAAATGTAGCATAAGTAAATGTTTAAAACTTTTTTTAAAAAAATGAACACTTCAAAAGACATTGTTTCTGAACTTAATTAAAAGATATTGTACTGTTAGTGGCCTATATAATTATGCTAGCAAAATCAGTGCATTCATAAGTCAGAAGCTAACAACTAATAATAAATAAATTGTTTGTTCTCTTCTGGTACACACCGTGGCTACAAAATGAAACTATGTAAACACACCTATTCATTTCGGGCAACAACGTTTATTTCATTACGTTTAGTAGTTCGCACAGCTCAAATTATCACAATTAATTCCATCGTACACTTTCAGTGTAAACTGAAACTTGCGTAAAGCATGCAGAATACCATATTCACTGTGTCGCGATGTAAAGTTGACCCGCTTAAATTAAACTTTCAGCACTTGTCTACAATAAGGCTACCTTTTCAGGTGCACAGTAGTAACATATGCTAATTGTCTACACTATACCAACAAAAATTTGAGAACGATATGATCCTATTGAGAGCAATGAATAAATTTATAGCGATAGGCCCTAATGTTGAAGTTACCCATCAGATACTTCAAGAACAATAATTACAGTGTTACTTATTATTCCAGGTTGTTTCCTATCTTGTCTATTCGTGCAACCATATGCAACACAACTTGGCATTATAGAAAACTTCAGAATATTAGAAAATGAAATATTCTCAGCAGCTGACACAGTGCAAACAGCCCAATGTTTTGGGGTTCATATTATGTCCACCACGCATGCGCAGTAGGATACGAGTTTTTATATGAGGTTTCACGGATTTAGCGTTGTATCGTCGCCATATATTCCTACCACCATGGTAGTAACACGATGCTCTTAAGTGTTAACGTTACTTCTACAGTTACAATAATCTCCATAACCAAAAATACTTCAATGATACTATGTGGTGAAACTTAATATGTTAAAGATGTACTTCCAAACACAACTCTTAAATAAAATAATACAGGTGTTTTTTAACTAGTATAAATAATATGAGAAACAAGGCTTTCCCGGCGTTTTTTTGATACGAATAAATAAATTATTTTTATATATACTTTATTGTTAGTAGAAGTAGTACACCGTATTTGTAAGAAATAAATAATGCTACAATTGAAATCCAACCACCAAAAATTCGTAAAATTCTGAAACTTAATAACACAAAAAATGAACTACAGCTTATATGAAAATATTTAGTAATATACAATGGAAACTATCCAAACTATGTATCAGCGTTTCTATAGGTTTATGTACAGGTTAGTTAGCCAGTGAACAGCTGCTATTTTAGATCGTAAAAACTCTTCCCTGTCTCCATCGAAAAGAGTTATTGGGTATTATTCTTCTATAGTCTGATCGATAACTGACCTCAGAGTTCTGCACTAACATTCCAGTTAGTACCTTATTACCCGCTTGCAGAGCTCACATAATCAGTTATGCGATTCAGCTGCACCAGATTCTTTTTTGGAAGGAGCAACCAGGCAGAGTATGTTTGGGAATCTCAGGAACCAGCTCTAGGAGTGAGCTGAATAGCTGGAGCACGCTGCAATGTCTGTCGTGTCTTCACTGTCCAATATTATATTTCTCTGATTAGATGGTAGAAGATCAAACATAATGTATTGATTGGAAGGATGAGCTGTGTTAGGTAATCATTATATTGTCCGTGGAGTTCAACAGTTTTTTGCTCGCTATGTAACTCACATGGAACAATAGTCGAAACACTGAATCAGTTTTGGTTTTAGTTATCCAGTTATGATTATCAATGTTCCATGTAACTTAATTATTGTGAACTTTATTGGCATACTAATATAATTTAATTGCGATGGAGCCCAAGCTCTGGTGGCAATTTCGCTACACACCCAATTTTCTCCTTTCCTGTATATTTTTTCTCTACAAATTTCAACTTTTTAAAAATTGTTAGTAAATTTGTCATCATTTTTGTTGGTTATTTATTTGAATCCCTGACCCCCTTACCTACGAAAGAAACTGTTCCCATACGCTTGTGCCTGAAATCGAGTGCGAGCTTGAGGTCATGGTTATCTTTTCACTTTAAATCTCGCACCAATATCTTTCCTCTTCTTATCATCAACACATGCCCTATACACTCCCATGGCCCTCTTCGCCCTTCTCCTGTCTTCCAAAGTAATCCCAATCCAGCTCTTTTATTATTTCAATTTCTCATTGTTTTCCACGGTAATTTCCAGAACCAAACATAGGCAACCCGTCTTTGCACGCACTGCAACTCCTATATTTGAAATCCAAAATGTGTGTTCCACAGTACACCACTATATTCAACGAACGATGTGACTATTATACAGTATTCAGGTAAGGGGCAGTACTACAGTTAGTAGAGTGGTGTGTATGCATCCAATATTGTTAAAGCTGTTTTTTTAATCAGATTGTTCATGGTCTTTAGTTTTTACGCTATTGTTTAAATATATTTGTTGGTCAGTAAGTGATTAAGGGTGACACCTATGAACATCAGGAAGAAATTGTGCAAGACTTTTGTTCCTACAGAAAAGGATGTTCAGCTATTGAATTGCTTGAGCACTGTGAAGCTTCTTTCTTTGAAGGATTTGGGAATAATCTCCATGGCATATTGTCGAGAGTATCCATCACTCCTTTGCTACTTCAATATTTTTGCTTTTATAGGGCATGGTGTAGTCGAATCTCTGAGATGTGATATCAGATATGTCAATTTCTAATAGACTAAAGAGCAATGGAACTGTACAGATCCTTGAGGTAGTACACTTTTATGGTACACTTTCTGCTTTTTTCCTGTCCATAGGTGTCACTGTCACAGATGGTTTGAGCATGTTTTCTAGGAGTTTCGTTATTATATAGATTAAAATAATTTTCTTTTCACTACTATATACCATCCCCTCCATTCTTCATTGATTATCCATTCAAGACTTAATGCTGTCATAAGGCACAGAAAATGCACCATTCATATTTTATCAGCCACTTACACTGCAGACACATCCATCAAAATAATAAAAAGGGGTAATTAGATGACCAAGTAAATTTCCTCTAGCGCTATTAAATTAATAATAATAATAATAATAATAATTTAGCTCTTTTAATTAATTTCTAAGTTAATTTTCCCTGACAAACCTATCTGCACTACTCTACATGCCCAATATATATTACACTAAATAACGGTACCTGTTCACAAATTCATTTATTTCCCAGACTTCCTGATTACATTTAATTAAAAAAGTTACAGCATGATCAGAATTTCACTGTTTAGAAAGAAAGAAGCTGCTTTTAATTTATTAGTTTTGAAATAGTAAAATTGAATATATCTGCCTTACTCTATCTGTTAATACTTACTAATCAGTTCTTAAGGCTTTACTCACGGTAGAATTCAGTTTAAATTGCAATCTATGTACTTTCGTAAAACCAATAATCCTCTAATAGATATGATAATACTGCCTTTGATATGGTAATTTTATTTTTAATAACTAGTAACTTATTTAACTATATAATTTTTCTTTTAAAGGATCCCCAAATGAAGCTATAGGGATAGCAGACAGCAAGAAAACTACCATTGCATTATTATAACTATATATATAATTTAGAAAAATCTGAAATATATATTTACGTATATTTCAGATTTTTCTAAATTTGCATTATTATTCATACAAACATCTAAAACTATTACACATTTACAAATGTTACTTAAACGGTCAACTATTAATTTGAAGTCTGATAGACCTACTGATAATCAAATACATATAAATACAGTTTTAGTGCAAAACTGATAAGAAGTATTTTTTAATATAAATCAATTAAAATCAAACATGAAAATATCTGCATTAGCAATATAAAATAAGAAAGACCCACCTTACCTTCTTTGTGAAGTTAGGAAAATGTTTCAAAATTCTGCATTTGTTAGAGTGTGTGATGAAGGGATGAACGAGAGAAGTAAAGGAATTAGGTTACAAAACTTTGGTCAGACCATTGCTTGAATGTTGTAGTGTAGTATGGGACCCACATTTCAACTATCAAATACAGGAGTTGGAGAAGGTACAATGAAGGGAAGCTAGATTTGTTTCTGAAAATTATCGCTGAATGTAATCAGTAACAGATGTGATTAAAGAGCTGTAATGGGACTCACTGGAAGACAGAAGAAGGGTGAAGAGGGTCATGGGAGTGTACAAGGCGTATATTGGTGATTATGCATGGAAAGAAATCAGTGTAATAATTGAAAGTAATGCATGGAAAAGGAAAAGATGACCATTACCACAAGCTGACATTCGATTTCAGGCGCAAGTTTGTAGGAATATTCTCTTTTTTAGGTAAGGGTGTCAGGGATCGGAATAAGTTACCGAAAGAAATGATTAAATTGTATAATTTGTAAAGGGCATATATATGTTGGTGCAGAAAAGAGGGAAAATGGGTGTTTAGGGAAATTGCCACCCGAGCGTGTGCCCCATTCCTATTTAATCTTATATCTTATCTTGTAAGTTCTGCTGGTGCACTGATTAATGCAATGTTATGTTATATTTTCAACTACTTCATAGCAAATATACAAACATATAATGGAGAAGAAATATATGAGATAAACATATTTTATTAGAGGACATCAAAATAAAAAGTGGCTCAGTTAATGATTTCTTTATGATGTCATTTTTTGCTCTCTTGTAAACTATGAGCCCACAACTTAGATACAGTTAAGAAAATCTGACCACTATTTTGGCAAATGTGTAATGGTAAATTTACCAGTAGGTAATGACTAAAAACAAACCATATTATCAAGTCCCATGTAGAAAAATATTGAAGAAAAAAGACACATGTATATTTGGATGGTCTGAAGATTAATATGATGCATTCATAGCTCTCATTAGATATGTTCACGTTGTTCACATCAGATCCTGTTACAATGGTACTTTCAACTTGTAAATTCTCTACTATGGTAACATCACTTTGTCCACAACAATGAACTAAATTGTTTTGTGATGTTCAATTTTGGGTCTGCAAAAATAAATAGATAAAGTAGTTTGCATTAAGTTACTGCAAATTATGTATAGATTGTATAGAGATTTATGGCCATAGCATTTACAGTATGTCAAAAATAATTAAAGCAATAAAACTCTATGAGCAGTTTGGAAATTCAGATACACATTTTCTTCAGAGCAAATTATGTGATACTTATAATAAAATGCAAGTCTCATTTGTAATATTATATATATTGGATATATTTAAAGTAAATCCCAGGAAGAGCTTAAAAGGGAGATATTTATAGCGTAGATCACTAATTGATATTAAATCTTTTTATGAGTAGGTCAGGGTTTATTATTTTATATCAAATTGGTTCTAAATAAGGTGGGTTGGGTTGTGTTGATTATGAAGAAAATTAAGAGTTTTAAATAGATTATGGATAACTAACTTAAAAAAGACTTTAAGCTACAATTGTTATCCAGGTAGTGTAGCTCTAAGTAATGTGGTGTTTTAAAATATGGCCAAATGGGGTTCCATTCACCTTTATTCTGAATATTCTTTTCCTGTGTTTCATTTTCTTGAAAGTAATCTTCATAATGTCTAACTAGATGGTGTCATGAAAACTCATTATTTCAACAGCTGACTCTACTGTCTGTATCAGGTATAGAATGTTTTACAATGGTTGTAAGCCTGCTGTTACTGCCTCCACTATCCGACGTCAAGTCTCGTTTTTCCTCATATGGATGTAAGGGGGCGTCCATAAATTACGTGAAGTGAAATGGGAAGGGTGGGGGAGTCCGGCGAAATCTCACCAAGGGGTGGGGTCTACGGAAATCTCACGTGAGGTTTTTAAAAAATTGTTCGACTGCAGAACTAAAAAAAGGTCTACAAATGCGAAAGTCGATTTAGGGGCGTATTTCGTTGAAAAGTGGGGGTGTAACCGGATTTTGGAGGGGTGAGACCTAAAAAAAAAGGTTTCAAATAGTTGCGCGGGCGATTCCTAGGGGGTGGTCCCACGGACCAAATCTCACCAGAGGCAGGGGGGCGGAGGGGGGTCAGTTCTCACGAAGTCTCACCAGAGGGGGGAGGGAGTGACCGGAAATATGGAAAAACACCTCACGTAATTTACGGATGCCCCCTAAGTGGATCGCGTAACCTCGGTCTCCCATTGATGTCGGCACCTAACCTGCTCACAACTGGACCAACTGAATGAATACCCCAGCTGTAGCAAATATAACATGTCCACAAATACCTTTGATCAAACATCAACGATTTAAAGTAAAATAACACCACGTGACAATGACAAAAGGCATGGGATACTATGAAAAATGTGTTGTTGAGTTATTTTTATTTGTGAGAAGGTAAGTGACAAATAGAATGAGTCTTGCTTAGAATGGTTTATTCCTACCAGAGAGAGTATAACAGAACTTATGACAGGGCTCAGATTATATATATACATGTATATACCATCTGAGCCCATGTAGGAAGGAATATATGGAGACGACGAAAGGGACCTTCATCACGCACTGGAGTGAAACCGGGTAGAGAGAAGTAGGGTGGCGAGGCCGCCATATTGCTTGGCCGAAGAAACACTTGTAAAAGGCATAAAAACTTCAAGGGAATCATAGACAACTGATGGCACAGCAATTTCATGATGCATTATTATGTAACTAGACGAGACAGATCAAAAATAAAGAATAAAATTTTTTGATATCGTGCTTAGTTCTTGAGATATACTGACTCTAGAGAGAGGAGTTTCGGGTTGAAATTCAGAAGAAAAATTTGATAATATATTCTAATAAAACACGACAAGATAACTCGAAAGTGAACGAATAAATATTTTACGATTATCTCGCTTAGTTCTCGAAAAATGCTGTCTCCAAATTAGGGTGGTTAGATTAGGTTAAGTCAATGTTTAGAACTTTTCAACAAAAAAAATTGAACCCTTCAAAAGACCTCATAGCTTCTGAGCTTCCTCAGAAATATTGTACTGTTAGTGGCCTATATAACTTTGCTAGCAACATCAGTTGATTTATCTTACCATATATCAGAAGCTTAAGATGGTAGTAGTTTACATTGCGATACACATTGTGTCACTAACATAGTGCTCATGAAATTAGTAACTACTAATAGTAAATAAATTATTTGTACCCTTCTGGTACAAGCTGTATTTCAACCTACTCAAATCTCCATTAATATTGCCGCTAAAAAAATGTAACTATGTGGACGGATCTCAACACATGAAATGCATTGCGAACTACATTTTGGGTAACAACAACGTTTTTTTCATCAAGTTTAGTAGTACGCACTGCAAATATTATCACAATTAATTTCATCGTACACTTTCTGTGTAAACTGAAACTGGACTAAAGTATCCACATTCACTATATCGCGATGTAAGCTTGACCCGTTTAAATTAGACTTTCAATACTTGTTTACAATACGGCTAGCCTTGTAGGTGCAAAATAGTAATAAATGCTGATTGTCTACACTACACCAACAAAGATTTGAGAACGAAATCATCCTATTGAGAGCAATGAATAAATTTATAGTGATAGGCTCAAATCTTGCCGTTATCTATCAAACACTTCAAGAGCAATAATTATAATGTGATTTAATTACGAGACGTTATTCCAGGTTGTTTCCTATCTTGTCTGTTTGTGTAACCATATGCCACATAACTTGGCATTATAAAACACATTGAAATATTAGAAAATGAAATGTTCACAGCAGCATACACAGTGCAAACAGCCCAATGTTTTGGGGTTATTCCTATGGCCGCCGCGCATGCGCAGTAGGAGACGAGTTTTTATGTGAGGTTTCACCGAATTGGTGTTATTTCGTCTCCATATATTCCTTTCTCCATGTCTGAGCCCTGTCATGAGTTCTGTTACTCTCTCTGGTAGGAATAAACCTTCTAAGACTACATATATATATTTATAAGCGGGTTAGATTGGTTATTAACAAAATGAAGGGTTATAACCCTTTTACTGCTGTAGACGCGTTAACTGCGCGTAGCTACTACTGCGCCCAGGTGTTCTAGACGTGTTTACACGCGCCGGCTTGCCGCCCGTCTGTGCTCTGGACGCGTTATGACGTCTGACAGCAAGGGTCGCTGTGTGCTCTATACGTTTTAATGCGCGAACCGTTAGCGGCCTCGTCAGGTCGCCGTATTTTCACCCCAGCTGGTTAACGTTCGCCCATGAGCTACGATATTTTTTGTGTTGCTATTTTCATTTCAGTTTTCACTGAGAAAATGGCACACCATCGTGTTTGTACAGAGGAAGAAATTATGGAGATTCTTACTAGAAGCAACAATGAAAATGATCTCTTTGATATGGATGATCCTTCGACAGTATCTCGATGTAATATTCCTAAGCTGAGTACATCAGATAGTAGAAAACAACCATCTGTCTCCACAAGAGGTGAAATTTTTTCAGAATCTGAAGCTACAGCTAGTGATAGAAATGTGTGGAAAAAGAAGATGCCAAAAGAAAAGCGATTCTCGTCCTTTTGTGCATGCGTTTGACGATTTAAATGCAGGACACAAGTGTGGATCAGATCAAAATTACTAGCATTCATTCATTTTCTTGATATTTTTATCAGAAGATCTTATGAAATCTATTGCTGATGAAACCAATACATTTTATTTATGTATCAAGAAAAGTACGCCGGAATCGTTCATTTTAAATTTAATTGGTGGAAGGAAACTCTATTTGAGGAATTATATTCCTTCAGTGCTGTTTGTCTACTGATGGCTCATGTATAGCTTGAGTATGGGGATAGTTGACTGTCCTGACATGCTTCTGAATTCAGTCGAATCAGAGCGGAAAGCTATGAAGTGGTACTAAAGTTCTTTTGCATTTTCTCAACCTGTGCATTTTAAATGCTAATGCTCTTCACCGAGTAGAAACAGGACGAAAAATGCCAAATACAGAATTTCATATTACTCTAGTAAGAGAATTTTAAAAACCATATGACACAGAACAGAGGAAACCTGGCAATGGAAGATGGTCTGCTGAAAATCCTTTACAGTTTACTGGGAGACATTTTCCAAATATGATTCATATTGAAAATTCAAAGAAGAGTACGCCAGAACGTATATGCGGCATATGTACCTAGTTTTGGGAAAGTGCGTCGAGAAACCAGGTACGAATGCAGAACATGCAAGGTAACACTGTGTCTTGTGCTATGTTTCAAGGTTTATCACACAAAAATAAATATTAACTACGGGTAAATGCACAGTAATAATTGTATTACAATTATACTCCTCTAAAACTAAGTAAAATAAATAAAAAAATTTTTTTTTAACTTCGCCAGTGCTGGTCCCAAGACTGGATCCAAAAGAATGGAAAATATATGCAGTATTTGTGAATCGTATTCGAATATTTAACTTCGAAATTTTCTTCTGAAGCGCTCACAAAAAAAACTCATTTCAATTGTTGTAATATCTATTTAGTAAATGAAGTACCTATATTTTCTCTACGCAGACATTCACTTTTAGAGGCGCTTTAAATTGAAAAATTTTAGATGTCAGAGTAACTGCATTAATTTTGTATCTGGTATTTCAAAACTCAAAGCTACAGCCGATGGCCATCACCCACAATGTTCCAGAAATATTCAGCACACACCGAGTCGTGCCATGTGCCGACCTCAGCAGCGCAGGTTTCGGCCGACCGCGGCCTCTCAGCGCAGGTAGATAGCTTAGGAGCACTCAGCGAGGGCTCTGCCAGGCAATCCCTAGCAACCAAAGTGTTAATTTGATTTAAAGTCTAATAAAAGAAAAAAAATACTTTGCACTTAACTGATTTTTTGATTTAAGCTTTACACATCACTCACTTTACTGTAAGTCAGTGGTTCCCAACAAAATTTTCTCGAGGACCCCCTCATCGAGCATGGTTGGTACTTTGTCATATCACAGTATCAAATACCTAAAAAAACCCAATCAAGAGTCTTTTTATACGTTTTCTATATTTGGTACTTATAAACAACATTGACATATTCATTATTGAACAAATATTGAGCTTAAAACTTTTTCAATTTAGCCATCATTGTTATTGTTAAATTTTTTATTATTGCTCAAAATCTTTGTCTTCAAATCTGGGTGTTTAGTATAAGAAACTCCTTAAAAAATAAAAATTGAGTATGAACTGAAAATGACAGGAAAAAATTAAAACTGAGTGTATTGGTCTTTCAAGTGTACTACACTTGAGATTGCATTGAGTAGATATGTGTGAAAAATAAGAAAACACTAATTTCATACAAGGTATTATTTATTTGAAAGTACTCCATCAGTATACAGTTAGTTTTAATTTTCAATTCTTAATGAGATGAGTTCAATCTGACCTTTGAGTTCATTATTTCTGAAATATTAGGTTCCAAACTTGAAACTTTCAATCTGAAATCCGACCGTATGTCGAGTCGATTCCTATATTTGTTTTTCATGAAACACATGGAAGAAAATGCTTGCTCACACCGATATGTGGTTGCAAATAGAAGAATCTTTTTCATTGCCTTATCTCCAAGTTTCTTGTAGTCCTTGCGTGCTGATGCCCAGAAGTCTGTAATTTTATCACAGATGAAAATGTTTTTCATCGTACCACAGCTGGACAGATCCACAAGTTGATCTTGCTCTTCTATAGTGAGGCCATGGATTTTGTCTATTTCTTCACAGCTGAAAGGATTTCGAATCCATCTGTCGTCAGGGTCAGGTTTAGGGAAATACTCTCTAAAAGTGGTGGCTAGGCTGCGTAGATGATCGGCTACATTGATCTTGATCTGGTCAGGCAGACTCTCCTCTGATGATTCCAAGAATTGTTTTAAAGTAGAAAAGTTAGTTAGTGACTCGTTTTCTATTCTTGACGCCCAGATTTGACATTTTTTGACCATAGCACTAATCTTATCCTCAACTTTGAACATGTCTACATTTTTTCCTTGTAAACTCAAGTTTAACACATTCATGTGTTCAAACACATCAGCTAAGTACGCAACTGAGCAAAGCCAAGAGAAGTTAGTGAGAAAATCCGCGTACTTTGTGTCAAGAAGGAAGACACGAACCTCGTCTCTAAGTTCAAAAAATCTTGACAAGATCCTACCTCGAGAAAGCCATCTTACTTCTGTATGAATAAGAAGTTGCTCATGCTCACTGCCGATCTCTTTACACAATAAAGAAAATAATCTGGATTGCAGATGTCGAGTTTTAATATAGTTAATGATTTGAACTACTTCGTTAAGTATCTTTTGCAAAGGTTCAGGCAATCTTTTGACTACTAAGGCTTCACGATGGATACAACAGTGAGTCCAATTCACCTCAGGGGCTACTGCTTTGATACGAGCTAGAAGTCCTGTTTTTTTGCCAGCCATTGACTTTGCTCCGTCCGTCGACAAGCCTACACATTTTTTCCAGGTGACATCGTGTTCATTGAGATAATTATTTAATGCAGTAAAAATATCGTCTGCTGTTGTATGCAGTAGTTCGCATGAAAAAAGGAAATCTTCAAACACTTGGTCCTCCCATAAGAATCGTGCGAAAACCAACATTATAGCTTTTTTAGATATGTCTGTGCTTTCATCCAATTGTAGAGCGTACATGTCACTCATGCAAAGTCTAGCCAACAATGTTTCTTCGATGTTAACTGCCATATCAGTAATTCGTCTTTGAACAGTATTATTTGATAGCGGGACAGTTCCTATTACCTTAGCAGCTGCATCACCTAACATTCTCTTGCAAAGTATTATTGCTGATGGCAGTATAAGTTCCTCAGCAATTGTGTGGTTTTTTTCCACATTTAGCAACAAGCTGAGCCACCTCGTAAGACGCAAGGGTTGCATTTTCGTTTACATTTGCACCAGAGTGTTTAGTAATTGTTTTACGAGATATTTTCAACTCTCCTAATTTATTTTTGAAAAAATCTAATGACTTACTTTTGTACTCTGGGTGCTTTGTTTCAAGATGACGCCGGAGTTTTGCTGGTTTCATACATTCATTCGAAAGGCTTTCATAACAAATTACACATTGAGGTTTAGGCTGTTGCTCAGGTCCAGTGAACGTAAAACCGATTTCCAAGTAATCAGAGTTATATTTTCTAATTTTTCCAGTAAGCTTAACACTGATCTTGGAAGAGTTAGGTTCAAGGTACGCCGACGATTTAGGTTCAATGGACACTGACTTCGATTCGAGAGTCACTGACTTACTTGCTTGCACATCAAATGCATTACCTTCCTCTTCATCTGTAGACCTTTCTCGTTTTAACGAACCACTTTTTAACCAACGGTCCATTTTTAACTACACGAACTGTAGCTTCCGCGAAAAACAACGCTTTACAAACACTACTGTTGTAATATAGAATATTGAATACTGAACACGGTCTGTGAAAGCACTGGCAAATAAATTAACAATGGCCGATTGTCGTCTGAAATACGAATTTCTGTGTAAAGTGACTGTCAGTTGTCAGCTGCAAAGAGGCAGCGCGCGCAGTCCAACGGCATACAGCAGAACTATTTTCTGCTAGACGCAGAAGTTAGCCGTTCGCTAAAGCTCTGCTCATGCAGGAAACGGCCAAAACAAAAAATTTGTTATCATACGAAATATATTTAATATATTTTTTATTCTAATAGCATTTTGCGGACCCCTCTGGCATAGCTGGCGGACCCCTGGGGGTCCGCGGACCACCTGTTGGGAACCACTGCTGTAAGTAATAAGTAGGTGAAAAGTACTTGGAAGTGAAAAAAAATAAAACTTATGTTTGTAAACTTCAAAATAACCTTATGACTGAATTAGGCAGGAACATACTATATAGTGCTAATATAAATTATAACTAATCAAATGTTTGTGGAAAGATACTATTTAAATGTTATATAATTATTGTTCTAATTAATAAGAAAATAACTTAAAAGCAACTATATTTTAAGCAGAACAGACCAATTTGCTTTAATTTACACTGATGTATTTATAAACATAACTGATTGTTGAATCAAAAGTATTGATATTTTGTAAATGAACAGCAAGATATTTATGTTAATTATTTTTATTATTTATTATCGGCAAGTTGTTACTTTACTGTTTCAAAGCTAATTAAAAACCAAACTGTTATATTTTAAACTGAATAGAAACTGAAAATATGGGACGATACAGTACACTTAACAATCGAAATTCAAACTACTGGTTTGAAATTGATATGATATATAAGAATAATTTCGTTACATATAAACAAAAACCATTGTTTACTAATAATATAAAACAAAAAAACTGTGCACACTGAAGATTCACCAACGAGAAGGAAGCGAATAAAAAATATCAAACAGCAGCTGTATTAGTGTACACATCAAATAATGATTATTAGTTTATATTCTGTTTGTTTTGTTAAGTTGACAGCACATTTCTAAAAAGATGACTAACTGTATTCTTAGAACAGCTCTAATTAATTCAAATAAACCAAACTGTAATTGTTTTTATTATTATTACTGGTACTATAGATATTATTCTTATTGTTACAAACATCTACTTTGATCATGTATGCAGTTGTAGTTTCAGAAGGCACTAAGTGTTTTCGCCTCAATGATGTCAAAGTATCTGATATCTGCAAAATTTAACAAAGCAAAACTTCTGAATGGATAAAAACAAATAATATCTAAACTTCCTTCTCCCACAACTTTATGAGCAGTGAGGTGAAATCCTGGATGATAAGGCCATTGGATTGAAGTTGTAAACAAGAATGTAAGCATTATCTGCTTGCAAAAAATATTTGTTTCAAATAACACAAAAGTATAATTGAAATACAAAGTTAACAACTAAAAGTATACTTTTACAACCAATCAGAAAAATAAATGGAACCATCTGAGGCTATCTTTATTATGTAAAAATTATATATAAATCAATGAATATTATTTTCACTAAGTTCAGAGACTTCTTATGTACAATATACACAATTGACTCACTGATATCTTAAAATATAAAAATGAAAATACAAAATAATCAGAATTATAGACAGTATTGAAAAGTTAATACACCTTCATTCTTCTATGTAGAACAATAATACAGGCAAGAAAGAATCGTAATATGCATCAAAAAGTGCTACATACAGTGATAATTATGACTTTACAGATTCGCCCAAATATCTTCCATCCAACTCAGGATGGGATAAAACACTTGTATTTCTAATATCTTATGAACTAAGACATTTAATTACATGTTATCTAAATAAAAATCTTACAATTAATACATAACATTGCTCACACTAATTTTAAAATAGTACAATAAATAATTGGAGAGGGTCGCATAACAAATCAATGGCTGCAAAATTACATCATGACAATAGTATCTATTTTACTACTATTCTTTTCAGTGTTTACAATACTTATATAAAAAGGCAATTTGCAAATAAAACAAAATAAAAAAACGTTTCATAGTATAGTTACATGAATGTACATCCTACAATAACAATATGCTTCGAAAAAAAAGGTTACACAAATAATGTTCTTGGGTGACTAGCCGAGTTATAGGAGTGTTATCATAATCACACGATATTTCGGCGCTCTGAAACATCGGCGCCATCTTCACCGGAAGATTACGATAACACTCCTATAACTCGGCTAGTAACCCAAGAACATTATTTGTATTCTCAACGCCGAGAAAGATTACGTAATTATATAAAAAAAAGTTATTTGAAAAATAAAACAAGCATTATATGATGAAGATTACTTTAAAATTCAATCATTTTTAATTTATTAATTATGTATTACTGTATGATAGCAATAGAAGAAGGCAGTAATTGGGTCCAAGAAATTTAGAGACATATATCAATTCTTATAAAACAATAGAGGTTCCCTCCAAGATATCTGATGATATATTTTCACCTATATACCTGAGAAAAGCACTATATGAAAGTGAAAGAATTATCTGATCCATTTTCATTTCTCTGGTCACAAAAATATTATTTCTCACAAGCATTATAGGGAAGTAGAAGTCAATCCATAATATTTGCTTACTGCTAGATACTTTCCGATTATAGTCGTACCTGACTTAAGAAAACAACGCCTCACAATGTCTTCAGCACATTTAACAATTGGTAAGTTATTTATTTCAATGTTATTACTAATATTGTTTTATGTTATCATACCATTTCAAATAACTTTCAGATATGTTACAAGGAAATGAAAATACATCCAAACAAAATCTCTAATGCAGGTTAAGAATCCCATAAACCAAAATGAAACCACTTATGCCCTTCAAGAGACACAGACAAAAAATAGAAATTTGCATATATGTTTCAATACCATTACCCAAAATGTACCCTTATTACATTTAGAGGCACCTAGACCACACAAAAAGTTTTCTATGAAATCTACAAAAAAACCAGGTGTACCTCTTTATCAATCCTACTTTCCCCTTCAAGACTTCCAGATGGTGTAAAAGATTTTCCACAATATTCCAAAGGAAAATTCTAAAAATCAATACACTTCTAAGATGACCAGTCATTATTAAAAAAAAAAAAAATTGCACACATTAACTAGAAAATTGTGAATTTATTAAAATACAACCTCTTAGCACATTCAAAAGCACCAAGCTTTGAAAGCGATAGGAGTTCCAAGTTGTGAAAAAAGTTCCCCGTAAACTTAATACAAATTAATATTTATCTACGACCTTGAAGTGTACCAAAATTTATTAAACATACTCCACAAAACTCGCAAGACAAAGTGCGTTAACCACAGTGAATACTCTAATGCCTTTTAAGATTCCCAGACTTTTAAAATATATTCCAAAAAACTCAAAAGAAAATGGGTGTTAGTAAACAAAAAATATTGCCTTCAAAACACCCAGACTATGCAAAAAATGCTTTAACACTTGAAACAAAATAGAGCTCTACTTAATGGTCTCATTTATATACTTGAAGAATCCCAGATAGTATAAACGATTATCCAAAAAAAAGAGAAATTTGGCGTTTTTTAATCTTATTAAGCTCCTCAAATTATGTATAATTTATTTAAAGTTATTGCACAAAAACATAAGGAAATGGGAGTATCAGTAAATAAAACCTACCATTATATTTAATAATACCTGACTAGGTAAAAAATTTGCCATAAATCAAACAAGACAAAAGGCGTTGACTTAACAAATTCTGTCTCCCCTTTCAAGAATCAGATATTTTGTAAAACATTTCCCACAAACTGAACAAGAATTTGGGAAAATACCAAAATTAATCCTTATACTTGTTTCTAAGAGTATCAACATCTCATTTTAAAGATAGTGCACAAAGTTCTTAACAAAATGACTTTTAACCAAATAAACCATTTATTGATAGTCACAGAAAGCTTAAAAGATTATAAACCACCATCAAAAATTTTTTTACCTTTATGATGTACATCATTATTCCCAAAATGCATAAAAGACTTTCAACAAACATGACAAGTAAATGGGCATTCACCTATATCTATCTCCCTGCGTCTTTTTAGATCGCTTCCCTGTTTGAAATATTTTCCACATAATTCACAAAAGAATGGCTACTCACCTAAATGAATTCTCTTATGGGTTTTGAGACTCCAAGAATGCTTAAAAGACTTTCCACATACTTCACAAGAAAATGGCCGATCATTAGAATGAGCCCGCTGATGCACTTTAAGGTTCTTAGAGTAAATGAAAGATTTACCACAAATAACACAAGAAAATGGCCGTTCACCTAAATGAATCTTCCTGTGACTTTTAAGGCGTTGATGTTGTGTGAAAGATTTTCCACAAAAATTACAAGAAAATGGTCGTTCACTTAAATGATTCTTCTTGTGCCTATTAAGATCCCCAGGCGTTATGAAAGATTTTCCACATAATTCACAAGAAAATGGACGTTCACCTGAATGAATCGTCCTATGCCTATTAAGCTTTCCACAAGTTGTGTAAGACTTTCCACATAATTCACAAGAATATGGCCGTTCATTTAAATGAATTCTCTTGTGACTTTTAAGACTCGAAGATGCTGTAAAAGATTTGCCACAAAGTTCACAAGGAATTGACAGCTGACCTGAATGAATCCTTCTGTGCCTATTAAGATTCTGATGATGTGTGAAAGATTTACCACATAATTCACAAGAATATGGCCGTTCACCTAAATGTATCCTTTTGTGTTGTTTAAGTTGGCTAGGTTGTGTGAATGTTTTTCCACAAACTTCACAAGAAAATTGCTTTTCACCTAAATGAATTCTCTTGTGCATTTTTAAACCATAAGACGTGGTAAAAGAATTTCCACATAATTTACAAGAAAATGGCCGTTCACCTAAATGAACCCTCTTGTGGGATTTAAGACTCCTAGAGTCCTTAAAAGACTTTCCACATTCTTCACAAGGAAATGGGACGATCAATTGAATGAATCCGCTGATGCACTTTAAGAGTATAAGAGTCAATAAAAGTTTTAATGCAAATATTGCAAGAAAATGGTTTTTCACCTAAATGTATTTTCTTGTGCCTGTTAAGATTCGAAGAATTTGTGAAATATTTTCCACAAACTTCACAAGAAAATTGGCGTCCACTTAAATCAATTGTCTGAAGTGCTTTCTGATGAACAGGATTTATAATAGACTTTTCACAACCATTATAAAACGAAGGGTTACTTCCATGTATTTTCTGACATCTCTCAAGACAGTATGGCATCTTTAATGATTTTTTACTTGTCTTATTCCCTAGTGACTCTTCATCAGACCCAATTTTCTCGTCGTCGCTTTTTTTGTATTTAAATCTCTTACTGCTGCTGTTAAAAGAAAATAGTTCATCATCGGTGCAGTTTTTTACTTCCTCAGTCACACGAAGTTGCTTCTTATAGTTGGGTTTGTCATACTGGCAGTCTCGACAATTTCTACAAATAAAAATAGATTTTTATGTTGATATGTGGTGACAACTTAACATATTACAGAATTATATTTCAAATGATTTGTTAACTATTAATTCTTAAGACTTCCGCGGCTGTGTTAGTACATGAATTATAGCTTTACGGGCTATGCCACATTGTTTATTGGATAATTTATCCAATAAACTACGAGGTATAGCCCGTAAAGCTATAATTCTTGTTATCTAATAGTTACAAATTAATTTCGAAATACTTATATGTTGCATGAAATACTAAATCGTCATCTAACATAAACAGTTGCTTACCAGAGATAATGTTTTGTTAAATTTTTCATGTTTATTTTCTTAACTTAGTAACATTTTCATTTAGAATTTTTTCAGTCAATAGTATGTTATTTATTACCACTTACTTACTAATAATGTATAGTTTGGGTGTATTCTATTTAACTTTTTACTCCATCTTTCTGCACTTTTTCTTAATATTTAAATACGACACAATGTATTTCCTCGTTATATCTGACAAAATAATTTTCATGATGCTACAAAGAAATGTGATGGCATAAAAAATACAAATTCAAAAATTACTTATGACCAAAATGATATTGTTGAACCATGGGGAGAGTCCCAGTGTGATATGATAATGAAGAACTTAAACCATCATGGAAATAGATGTGGATGAAAATGAAATATGATATCACTTCTGAAACAGATTAAATCTGCACAGGTAAATGAAACACCAGTCGAATTTATAAAGGCATCAGGGAGTAAAACAAAATACTAACTGTACAGACTGATTTGTGATATATACAGATCAGGAAAAATACCTAAGGAATTCGTGAAGTTTTTTCTATGTCAAAGAAAGCATTTGCAAATAAATGTGAATACTTTCCAATAATAAGTGTCGTTTCTCAAGCATCTAAAATATTGACGACTATAGTCCAATCAAGCTCAACACAGAATTGAACTAAACTAACGACCAGTTTGGCTTCAGAAATGAAGGAAGCACAACATAAGCAATCTTGGCTTTTACAATCCTCACTGTGAATTGTATAAGGAAAAACAAGGATATCTGTAACGCCTTTATAGATAATATGAATGCCTTTGAAAACTTCAATGCTGAGTGCAGTTGGTGAAAAGTACAAAGAAAAACTATATGTAAACTGTATGAGAATGAAACAGAAGTAATCTTCTTTGGAAAATGCATAGCAGAATCAAAGTTTAAATAGGGAGTAAAGCAGATATGCATTTATTCCCTGTTATATTCAGTGTGCATTTGCAAAAGTAATAGAAGCTGTGAGGGTTCAAGTAAAGGCAGGAATTTCATTTATGACCAAAATATAGATATACTGAGATTACCAGACGATTGCAGTTGTTTGAGAAAATTAAAGTGATCTGGGCAATACCCTTGCTAAAATGGAAGAGCTTCTGAACAAGCATTATAACCTCTAAATAAACAAGGAAAAACTTAGGTGTTAATTTGTAGGCATGGACATACAAAAACGAATAAACAATTTCTGTTGCAACTCTCTTTCTGTTTCAACGAAAGAAATTTTGGTCATATCGACGAAAAGTCAGTTGTAGTGACAACAATACTCCAGCAATATTTCATAAAGTTTCTGAAGTTAATGAAAACCTTGATAAAGCTACTATATATAATAAAGAAGTTTCTCCGATAGTTGAGAATATATTAAATGCTTTTGAGTGACTAGCTGAGTTAAGAATATGTTATTACAACCATGGAGGAAGGAAATATATGGAGACGACGCAAGAGACCTTCACCACGCATTGAAGTGAAGCAGGGCGGAGGAGGAGTGGGGGGCATGGCCGGAGTGACGGGGCATGGCCGCTTCCATACAGACATAGGGAATATGTACAAAAACCTCAAGGGGACTCTAGGATAGAGGTGATGCCGCAATCTGGTGATGGATTATTATGTAACTCGATATGACAAATAAAAAATGAAGAATAAATTTTTTGATATCCTGCTTAGTTTTCGAGATATTCTTTCCCAAATGTGAAATGGTTTTGGTTGAAATTCAGAAGAAAAAATTGGTCAAAGTCAAATTTGATGATGGATTCTTATTTAAAAAGACGAGACAAATGAGAAATAAAGAATAAAAATTTTCGATATCTCACCCAGTTCTAGAGATATACTGCATCAAAAGTGAGGTGTCTTGAGTTGAAATGGAGAAGAAAAATTTCGCAAAAGTCAAATTTAATGATGGATTCTTATGTAACATGACGAGACAAATCGAAAATAAAGAATAAATTTTTTGATATCTTGCTTAGTTTTCGGGATATACTGGGAATATCGCAATTGTTTGGAAGCGCATTATCGCCGCTGCCGCCACTGCGCATGCTCGAGCCTGCTTCACCAATTTAACCTCACTTCTCCTCCATATATTTCCTTCCTCCATGATTACAACACGATATTTTGGCGACTACAAATCTCTGACGCCTTCTTCTGGTGAAGTGCCGGACGCTTGGCGATCGAGAGCCTGCGATGTTGTTGACTCCTGCTGCCTGCCGGCTTTGGAAATCGTCGTAGATGGGGTCCTGTCTTGTCGCAGTTTGTATCGATGCCATGATGGAGCCATGGCTTGATACGATGCCCTTTTTCGCATAGCCTGTAGCATACGAGCCGAAAGTCGTAGCTCGTTCGAAGGAAATACCAGAAGACAAAGCCTTCACCATAAGCTGCTCATCCATTCTCTCTCTCGAATCGTATCTGTTGCGGGCCTGGTTCATTTTGAGCTAACCAAGACTCCTGCTGCCATGTGATTGGTCGGCTTAGGAATTCGTCGTAGCTGGTGTCCTATCTCTACGAAAAGCTCACCGTAAGTTCGAAGGAAATGTCAGGAGATAAAGCCTTCGCCAGGTTCGCTAGTAATAGGAGATAGCAATTGTTGCTCATGCAAAGGCTTTGTCTCCTGACATTTCCTTGTAACAAAAGATGATTTTTTTAGAAGAGATAGGACCCCGGCAACGACGATTCCTAAGCCAATCAATCACAGCGTGGCAGTAGGAGTCAATAACATCGCACGCTCTTGACTACCGAACGTCCGGCACTTCACCAGAATGAATGTAGTCACCGATATATTGCATGGTAATAACACTTCCTTAACTCGGCTAATTACGCAAGAGCATTTCATATAAAGTTAACATACTTTGTATTCCAAAATTCATTCACTGGTGAAAATAAGGATAGCATACCTGTTTACCCCACGTCGTGTGGAGTTGGAGGTGAATTCGTTATGAATAGATACAGCAGGTATTATAAAGCAATTAGAGCTCCAGATGGGGAAAATTGCTCAAGTAACTCTGATTTCTAAAAAAGGAGATCAAAGTGATCCTAGAAACTACCATCCCACATATATAACCATAGTTTGTAGTAGTTATGGAGCATTTATATGCTCGAATAGTATGAATTTTCTAGATGAAAAGAATATACTTACAACAAATTAACACGGATTTCGGAAGAAAAGATCGTTTGAAATACAGCTTGCCCTATTTACACGTGACCTTATAAAAGTTATTGATGCAGGTTCACAAATTGATACATTTCTTTTTTTATTTTCAGAGAGCATTTGACTCTGTGCCACACAACAGCCTTTTAGCAATGCTTCGATCATTCCGTATATCAGATCAGCTTTGTGAATTGATAAAGGATTTTCTAACTGGTAGGTCACTGTATGTCATCGTTGAAGGAGAAACCTCTTCTAATCTAGATGTCACTTAAGGTGTACCTCAAGAAAATGTAATAGGAACACTCAATTTCTTAATTTTTATAAACGATCTCAGAGACAAAGTAAATAGCAGTTTTATATTGTTAGCTGATGATGCAGTCATTTATGGAGAAGTAAAGAATTCGAACGATTGCTTAGAAATTTAGCGCGATCTGGATGTTATTTCGGTATGGTTCGACGAATGACAACTGACATAAATTTGGAAAAATTGCAATGTATAATGTTGATAACACATGAAAAGAATCGGATTGTTCACAACTACTAAGTAAACACTTCATTTATTGATATGGTTAATTCTGTGAAATATTTGGGCGTAACAGTATAAAGAACAATGAAATGGGATTGCACATTAATTCGCTCGTAGGAAGAGCTAATTGTAGTCTGTGATTCATATGTCAAATCTTGAAAAATTGTAATGAACAAACAAACGAGATAGCATACAAATCTCTTGTGTGTCCACATTTGGACTACTGTTGTGCCATTTGGGATCTGTTATATAAGGTTTTGATTGACAGTATAGAGAAAATACAGAGAAGAGCCACTCGATTCGAGACAACATGCTACAGTCCTGACGAAAACGTCACAGAACTGGATAGTAAATTGAGCTAGGAGACTCTGGTAGATAGACGATGCATGTTTCATATGAATATATTGGAAAACATGTGTAAATCCAATTACAAGTGTGGTGAAACAGTCCACCAACCTATTTGAGTAGAAATGACAGAGAAGATAAGATTAGAGAAATAATGTTTACCACTGATGCTTCTTTCCTTTGTAGCATTCAAGATTGGAATGCACAGCAGAGAGATTAGTTTTGGAGCTGAGCACCCCTCTACTACCAAAAATTTTGTGAACTGAAGAGTATAGAAGGTCAAAGTATGTGAAAAAGGCAGACAACATGTTGGATTATATTCTGTGACACAGTGGTTTGCCTATACTGATTTTTAAAGGGAAACTGGAAGGATCCAACCACACAGGAAGAGAAAGATTACTGTATATGAACCAAATTACAAATGACACAAATTGCAACAAATATGAACATCATAAAGGAAGGCAGGAATGTGGAATACATGGAAAATTGCCTCAAACCAATCCTCGGATAGCTAAAACTGATAACTAAAAGACATCTTCTACAAAATGCAACAATTTTCCCATATCCCCTGCTGCCATTCATCATATCTTATTGCTGAGAAAGAATAATTTGCTCAATAATTACAATGCTTTCAAGTTTTTTATTTTGCATGGGCTTTACACGTCGTCGACAGTGGGGTCATTAGAGGATGGGATGGGATTGGGGCAAGTAACGATAACGAATTCGGCCATGACCTTTTTGATGGAAGCATTTGAGGAAACCATGGAAAACCAAAATCTGGATGCTTGGATGGGGATTCGAACACGCGTCCTCCTGAATTCGAGGCCAGAACGTTAACCGTTCACCCACCAAGCTTGGTGCTTTCAAATGGTTTTGTTTAGATGTATTTAGTGTGTTGATGCTGTCATCTGTGACAAGTAGTGATTTATATACCTCTTCCAATTTATATACTCATATACATTATATACTACTGTAGTTATAAAACCCATACCTAAAAATAAATGATGTACCAACATTATATACTACTCTATTTATCATTCCCATACCATCCAGTAAATATTAAATTAGCTCCATTGAAGTGTCGGTTACCAAATGCTGTCTAAGCTAATTTCAGTATATAAATATAGTTGACTTCCAAATGCTCCTCCCAATCATCATTCAATACCAATAAAATAGGACTCATATTATATTGTCATGCCTAATGATATTATACAGACATTATGATCCTTCCCTAGTTTATCTTCCTCCTACCACCTCTCACACATTCTATTAAAGGATTTCTTAACATTTTTTCAATGAGTCCTTACTGACTTTTAAATATAAAGGCCAGTGAATGTCTTTCACTGCCATTAGCTTCCCACAAGATATGAATAAAATACATTCATTTTCCATGGATCCCAATATAAGAGACTGGCTCCAAGAGATGTGGTAAGTTGTCAATTTAAAGCTTCTTAAATAAAAAATAAATAAATACACAAAAAGATGTAGTCACAGTTTAATATATATATTAATCATATTGACTGTATTCATGCAAACTACTGGCAATTATTTTGTAGATATGTTACAAATAAATGTCATAGAAGGAGATTGCAATTAAAAATTCTTACAATCTTAACCTGAGTTTAATCTTATCACTTCCTGGATATTTAAGATGTTTGAAAGATCTTTGAGGATATGTATCCCTGAATATCAGACCCCTTTTTGAACAAATCACAATGACTTATAATGGTTGTGAAGATCATTTTAATTTCTAGTGCCATAACTATGTATTTCACTATCAATTTCAAATTACAATTTATTACTACAAAGGAGATTGATGGGTATGTATAATTAGCCAAAAATGTTAAAATCCCTAAATTCTTGAACAAATCTTTGCATGAAGAACAACCGCTAACTCCTCAATTTTTATTACATACTTCTGGGCTCTGAATACTTTTTCTCTATGAGTAGAATTGCCCTAGAATACTATTGCATATAATATTAAGTAATGAAAATAAACTAACTGCCTCATACAGAGATCACTTATCGCTGAAATTGTACAACTTGCAAATATGGCTGCACCCAATAACTTCAGTAAGTCAGAGACATGCACCATTAAAATTTAAAATCTGATCAGTGTAAAAACCTATAAATTTCAAACTCTCTACCTACTGGCAGATAATTTTATATCTATATTTTGTAGAGTGGTTTAAATATAGAACACTTGACCTTTCATGGGAAGGTACTTTCTGCTGGTAATCTCAGCATAATTACTCAAGTATTTGCTTTTTGGAGATATTATAAATTTTCTTATTTCTTTTGTAGTAGAAAAATTTACATATATAGTAACAAATAAAAAAAATTAAGTCTCTGAGCAACTGTTAGTTGACTTATCAAAATCAGATAATAAAATGTTTACTAAAGGTAACTGGAAAATTGGATTAAATTGAATATCAAGAAGTATTACTGTTTGTTTTTCAATTCACCTGAGATTTAGAAAAAAATTGACAATAATTGCAGTTAAAATTACGGAACTGTTCAATTTCAATTTTCACAGAACAGAGATTTACAAATTTTGCTTCTGTAGATTAATGCAGACATGTACACCAGTAGTATATGATATTTTCTATAACTTTTAATAAGATAGCTTAAACAGAGATTTCATGAAAAGTAGCAGAAAAAGTTTCTAAAAATATTTATGACACTCATAATATAATTTGGAACATTAAAAAATGCATACACACCAATAAGCATAAATTAATACTCAAGTACCAGAAATAACTACACAGAACATTACTATCGAAATAGTATATGTTAACATTTGTGTTTTAGTGCTGCTAACATAAACCACAGTTATCCCTATAATACTACCCCAACCCTCATAACACCATATTTAAAACACTATCAAAATAAAATGCAATACAAAATTAAATAAAGAATCCTGAACTTAATTTGTTATAAATGCCATTAAGCAAAAATCCCTGCTGCACCTAAATATTACTAGGAGAATTTCATTATTAACTTACTTTTTTGGTAATTAAGAATACTCCTAAAACATAATAATTTTTATACATGTCAGATCTGGCAGCATTTTAATTTTAGCACTTTTTTAGTGTCCTTTAATAATAACACAGTGATATGCTGAGTAACTGAATGATCCGAGTCAGAGTAAAATTTAGCCCATAAGATCAGTAATCTTTCAGTATCACTACTATGTTTGTAACTAGTTCTGTGTATGCAATAAATCCTCTCGGTATCCAGCCAGATGGTGTTGTATGAACATGACATTTCGACAGCTAGTTCTGCTGTCTTCGTAAGGTGTCAGGCCTCTTCTAGCTGTTGCAAGTTGACTGTCACCACCTAGACTGATGGTGACAGTCAGCTTACAACAGCTAGAAGATACCTAATGAACACAGCAGACTAGCTGCCGAAACATCGTGTTTATACAATACCATCCAGCTGGACACCTGAGAGAATTTCTTTGCATCAGTATACCAGGAAAGTCTCCATTCACACATCAGTTCCGTATATTTGTGAACCATTTCATCCATATCTATTAGTGGAAATTATGACTAAATGATTATCCAAAGAGTGACATAGTAAGATGGAAGACAAAATTATATGATACATTATAGTAATAATAATAACACATAATTAAGTTTTATAAAACACAATACACTATACTAACCTTATTAATCAGACAAATTATATAAGAATCAAACCATTAATTTCCTGTGTATGTAAATTACATTGCACTTGCATTTACAAACTCACATGCATTTACCTGTGCAGTATTAAGTACTAATTATATACACCCACTATGCATTATTAATGCTATTTAATAATATCATTGGTTATTCATCAGAACCAGATACTTTTATTCTAAACTGTTACAGGAATATTCAATAATTGTACTGGTTATTCATCATAGTATTTAATTTAATTTTAATTGTGATAATGTGCACACACTGGTGACAATTTCCCTATATACTCAAATTCCCCCAGTCCTGCACCCACCTACAATTGCCCTCTGCAACTTTAACATTAAAATCCTTTCAACATTTCTGGTGAATTATTCATAATTTCTCTTTGTAACTTATTTCAATCTGTGACAACCCTTACCTAGAAAAGAAAATCTTCCTAAACCCTTCTGCCTGAAATGGAGTGCCAGCTTATAATCATAATCATCTTTTTGATTCCATGCATTACTTTTAATTCTTACAACAATTTCTTTCCATGCCTAATCACCAATATATGCCTTGTATAATTGCACAACCATTTCCTCCCCCCTCCTGTCTACCAATGAATTTTACTACAGCTCATTTTATTATATGTGTTACAGATTATATTCTGTTGTAATTTCCAGAAACAAATCCAGCAGCCCTATTTTGCAAACCAAGAGCAATTCTTGTATTTGATACTCAAAGTGTGGGTCCCATACTATACTACCATATTCAAGCAATTGTCTGAGCAAAGTTTCGTAACACAATTCCTTTATTTATCTCGTACATTCCCTCATCACTCTCTCCAATAACTGCAAGATTTTAAAACCTTTTTCTACCTGTCCAATGTGTCCTTCCCAGTTAAGCTTGTTATCTTATGCAATAAGCAATTCTTTCCCCATCTTAAAAACAAAATCAACCTTTATTTTTTTTATCTGCATATCTAATAAGCCGACTCTTCTTAGTATTTATCTTCATCCCATGTTTACCAACCTAACTAGATATCCTATCCAGATCACCCTGCAGATCTTCACAGTCCTCTACCATTTTGATCCTTTTATATAGCATCACGCCATCTGAATACAATCTAATTTCCGATAGTATACCATTACACAATTTTTCATTAGAATAATGAATAGCAATGATACCAATACACTACCCTGTGGTACTCCCACTTTTACTTCTACTTCTTTAGATAACGCATTTCCTACTATAACTTTTTGTTTTCAACCTTTTCAAAATTCTTTTAACCAGCAAATCACTTTCTCATCCACTCCAATAGTATATACCTTCTTTACTACTATTTTAAGGCCCACTCTGTCAAACACCTTCAAAAGATCTAGTGCTACACTATCAATTTGGCCACTATTGTCCTATTTTGCCTGAAATATCTAGCCTATAGCCCACCAACTGAGATTCACATCCTTGCCAAAAGCCATGTTGCCTACTTGAAAACCAATTACAGTCCTCACATATATTTCTGATGTGGTTGCATATCAATCTTTCCATTAATTTACCTACCACTGATGTCAAACTGACTGGCCCATTATTTTCAACTCTATTTCTCACCCCTCATTTATGTACCGGCACTACTATCACACTTTTCCAGTCCTCCGGTAAACAGCAAGTATTCAGACTCAATTAAAATTATATTTGAAGATAAGGGACAATTACACATCCTACTATATTCAAGATATCTGTAGTAATATTATCTGTAGCAGCCCATTTATGCTTTTATCAGCTTTCTTAGTTCCTTTATCATATCCTCAGGATGAATTTAAAATTTTTTGGTCTGCTCATTTATAATTGGGTTCTTAAGCTCATTAACAAATTAAGACCTTCCATTTCCGATTCATTGTCTCCAATGATCTTACTAAACTACTTAAAATCTCTGCCTTTTTAAATAATCAGTAACTTCTTCTCCATCCTTATCTAGTAGTGTCTCAACACCCTCCCTTCCCCTGAGTTTTCTAATATAGCTATAGAAATTTCTAGATGCAACAGTCAATGGTACCCCTGCACTGACAATACTCTTCAGAGTTGAATACCAGTTGGCATCAAGAAAGTAATTTGTACAAATCTATGACACACCAAAGATTATTAGTGATAAAATAAGAAAATTCATACAGATTATCCATTCTATGACCCAGCAAAAGGCAATATACTCTTTAATAAAAAAAAAAATACAATTTGTTTTGAAATTTAGTTGGGTAAAAATAAGTCCGAGTATATATGACATTTGTTACCCATATTATTAAATATGTAGAGATAAATTATTAAATATTAATTTATTAAAATATTGCAGATGTGTTTGTTTGTTAACAATAAATTTGAAAATATCTCTCTTACTGTAAATGTCAGTATATTCGAAACAATTAAGGTGAAACTAAAAAAGAATTAATTTTCAATACCATTATATGTAGGAAGGATTTGATAATCAACATTATCTTGCAATTAAC
Organism: Vandiemenella viatica; assembly: GCA_031002005.1. NCBI lineage: Eukaryota > Metazoa > Arthropoda > Insecta > Orthoptera > Morabidae > Vandiemenella > Vandiemenella viatica. Next base: position 854,872 of record JARYHS010007075.1, read on the forward strand.
ATACTAATATATATAGTTACAGAGATAAAACACATCTACTTCATTATTACTATAAGTGGTCCTCTACTTACTTTGGTATAGTGACCATATTTCTCAGCAAACACTTTTTTTTCTATTGTATTATCTTAGTAACCATGGTTAGTAAGATTTTTCTAGCAAGTGAAGGTATGTTGTAACTAGAAAGCAAGTAACTGGCTTAATATTATTCTCAGAATGTATTTACAATTTGTCTAAATTTATAACATCTCACTAACAACTCAGAGAACTATACAAATGTAATCTGTAGTATCAAACACTAAATTTTTATTTGCTTAAGCTGACATAAGTATGCCTCCAGTTTAAGTGCAAAATATACTATCACAAAAAATAATCAAGATCTAATCAATTACAGTACAAATTATAAAATTGTTAAGCCTTACCTTATCTGTGAAGTTCTGCTGGTGGATTTATGAAAACGATGTTTTTTCATATTCTCAAAATCTTTAGAGTAATACATGCACACGTGTAATGGTGCTAAAACAGCTGAAATATGTGTAAACACATGTTTTGTAAGAGAGCACCGAGACAAAAAAGCATCTGCACAGAAGGCACAAGCAAGTTCAATTAATGATGTCTGTTTAAAAGTAGGTTCCTTGATCTCCTCAAAATGGTGGCCATACAACCGAGTTTGATTAGAGAAAATATGGCCACAGTTTTGGCAAATATGTAATGGTGTATTTAGCAATAGACTAAAATGACTAAAAACATGCCTGATTAGCAAGTCCCTAGAGGTGAAATACTGAAGACACTTGGCGCATGTGTATTGTGGTGGTCTGACTGCTGACATGATGCTCTCATTAGATGTACTCATATTGCTCCTATCAAATTATTTTAAGAGAGCTTGTAACACTTAACTTCTTAAATAGGCTAATATCACTTGTTCACAATACATCAATATTTATTTTGTTGAAACTCGATTTTTTACCTGTAAAAAGAAATACAGAAAACAATTTCAATTTCTTTACTGCATAATATTGATAGAAAATTATACCAACATGTCATGTGCGCTATAAAAACAGTTGAAAGCATTAAAAATTCTATATAGCAATAGATACACACATTTTCTTACCTGATACTGACAATTATGGAAGTTGTAGGGAAATGAGTTTTCTTACATATATATCTCTGACCAACGAACCATGACTAAGTTTTTGTATTCTTTGATAGAATTATTATTATGTGGTTATAGATTGATTACTTGGAGACAAAAAGCACTTTTTTTGAAAGAAAGAAAGATTGTGATTTGTGTTGCTGTATATTGGTGTAAAGAATTAATTTTTAATATTAAATAAATCTGAGTTATTAAATATTAATGTACTTGAAATATACAAGTGGAGAGATTCATAGAATATCCATGAAGATGGTGATGTGGAACAATGACATACAATTAGTTACTAATTCTGTAATAAAGAACCTTGCAGCTTTGGACGAGAAAACAGCTATTAAAGGTAGGGCAGGAAAATAAATTGAAATTGACCAAGTTAGTGACAAGGTGCAGTTATTTTTCAATAAATTAAATTTTGTCAAATTTAAAGACAAAAATTTTACTAATGTAAATGTGATGAGTGAATTACATCTGTGAAGCAAAGAAATTTAATTAAGTACAGCACTCACACTTGAAAAAATCAAATAAGTATTATAGTTCTA
>JARYHS010007075.1:857557-936584 GCA_031002005.1 Vandiemenella viatica
GTAAACAGAATCATATTGACTGAAGATAGTGGAATAAAATCAAGTAATACTAAATAAATTTATTTTGCTTTAAGATGTAAGTTACCTATAGCAAAAGAGTTACTGCAGAAATTGCTGGTGGGAGTGAAACCAAGAACACCATTGCCATATATTATTCTAATGAATGATTGTTTGTTGGTAATATCAAGATGGGGATACCGCTGCGGCCTCGCGTAGTAAACACACAGATCACGTGGTATATATGACATAATTGTGACGTATGGTCCAGGATGTATTACAACAAACTCAAATGATTATTAACGAAATCATATTTTATAAATATGCGTTTCGGTCATATTGCAGCCTGGACCAAAGTGAAATGTAACCGTAACGCATGATATTGCAGATATCCAATTTTCAGATCATATCTATAGCTGTTACTGTTTTGGTATGTGGAGACTGAATACTTCACAATAACGTCATATATACCACGTGATCTGTGTGTTTACTACGCGTGGCCGCAGTGGTATCCCCATCTTGATATTACCCAATTGTTTTAGTGTTTTAGCCTTTGTATAAATGTCAATCTTTCTATAATATTGCATCATTTTTCCATCTAAATAATAGTTGTGATGATCATATGAAATTCCTGATTTGTTGATTTATTTTCTCACCAAGAATGGGAGATATAATATGATTCTGTGTACTATAGTTTAACATAAGGTCATGTTCTCCCTTGTCGAGGCCATTGGGTGTGAGCTTGTTTAGCAGAGGTAGTGCTCTGTATTTACTTCAATCAGAATGGAGACATTGTGTTGGGTAATATCTAGATCGCGATACCGCTGCAACCACTTACCGCCTCCCGATGTAAATACTTCCTGATGGAGAGCGTATGACGTCACTGTGTTTCCGTGTGTGACGTGTTCATCTCTCGATCGATTTGAGAAATTCAAGTTAGGCCATAGAACGTAACCAATACTGCTAATAATAAAAAAATTTACGGATTTAAAAAGTTAAAGAAAATTATTACTTGCACAATTACTAATATTATTATAATATGTACAACATTCCAAACTGATAATTGATATCGTTCATTAGCATTAACGTTATTAGTCACAATTCCTTTGATTTGTATTTGATTCCGTTCTTCTATATTTCGTCGCGTGGCTGAAATTGCTATTAAAATCATTCATACGAAATAAAATATTTATAAAAACAAGATTTCGTCAATAACCGTTTGCATTTAGGTTGAAACGCAGCCTGGACCATACTAACAGTGATAGATACGATTTGGAAATTGTGTTTCAGCAACGGTTTCACTATGGTCCAGGCTGCATTAAGATGTAAACAACGATAGATACGACATTAGGTATCCGGAATAAGGTGTTTGATAGTTACGTTTCAGTGTGGTACAGGCTGCATCAAAACCTCATCGCAAATCAATTTATTTCTGTGCTACTGGTGCAAAATTAACGATTTCTCGATATAAGACGTATTAGTGATGGACTACTTTCCGTGGAAGGCCCCGTTAGTGACATTTAAAGCCTCGAGCGGAACATATACGTCACATTCAGCATCGTAGTGACGTCATACTCTCGCCAGCCAGAAGTGTTGACATCGCGAGGCGGTAAGTGCTTGCAGCGGTATCGCGATCTAGATATTACCCGTGGTCTTTGGGGTTTTCTGGTCATTTTTCGTCTGGAGTGGATATTCCCCCTATAATGTGCAATACTAATTTGGCAGCAGTGTGAACACACTTTGTGTACTATTGCGGTGAGTCTGTCTCTATTCTCGAAGTGTTCATTTAGTCAGTCAGTGTACCATCTCAGCTACCAACTGAGCTGGCCCATGTGCTTCCTTCAGAATCCTGTGGTTAATTATTGCCTTGAATTGTGTGCCAGTCTATACAAGTTTCCTAAATAAAAACCCATTTCATTGTCTGCCTCCGTGTGTTTCTCTTTATATATTTTTACTCATTAATTACCAAAAATTTTCTGTAATAACTTAATTTAAGCCAGCTACTCTCTTTGTCAACTCCCTTGTGATGTAATTTGTTCATTGTAATGTGGCTGCCACAGTAGACTTCTCTGTTGAACTATATGTTAGACCAGTAACTTGGTCTCATAACATGAAATAGTTGTAGCAGGTGTACTGTATGATAAGTATTTCTTCTAATGAACAAAGGTCTCCAATTCTCATGAACTAAACAATTCAATGAATGGTTGCACATTGACTGTGCCTTACTGAAAATAGAACTTAGACCAGTTTGTTGGAACCCCCCTGCCCATTGTCCAGTGGTTAATTTCAGCTGTCTCCTATATGCACTATTCACTTGAATACAATAAGTGTTACCTAGCTTTTGTTTCTCATATATATTATCTGATACTTTATAAGATTGCCTCTTTGTGGATATTCGATGAATCTCTCCACTTGTAGATTTCAAGTACATTAATATTTAATAACCCAGATTTATTAAATATTAAACATTTATTCTTACACTAGCATACAACAACACAAATCACAATCTCTCTTTCTTAATGTCGAGAAAGTGCTTCTTGTCTCAAATTAATGAATCCATATCCACATCATAATAATTCTATCAAAGAACACAAAAACTTAGTGATAGTTCTTTGGTCAGACATATATATGTAAGTAAACTGATTTCCTTACATATCCCTCCCATCATTTTATCACTAAAATTTCATGATTTTATGTGATTTGCATTGTAACACATTTATTCTTTGTACAATCTTAATTTAATTTAATTGCAATGGAGCACACGCTCCGGTGGCAATTTCCCTACACACCCAACTTCCCCATATCCTACACTTGCCCTCTCAAACCCAAATGCTTTCTGGATTTTGAATACTTTAGGTAAAATGTATTTTGATGAGATTTATTTGCGACTGTATAAGGTCCTTCGAATACATAAAAAAACACTTTTTTTTTATCTCGGCATTTATATTATTGGATTTTTCATGCTTTCTTACTACTACCAGCTCACCTACTTCTACTTTCCAATACTTTTTTTGCACACTGACCATAATTTTCTTCTAAAAAATCCTCTTCCACTTTTTTCCCATTCATTTTCACTTTTCCCTTTGTTGCTTCATCTCCCTTTCAGATTACATCACACTTCTTCCTTTCATATTTTATAATGTTGTGGTTCTCATCATATATATCTAGCTCTTTCTTCTTTTTAATCTTCATAAACTTTATGTTTCTTTATAAGAAAGCATTTTACACTCTCTCCTTTTTCACTACTTATCTCTTCGTCAGTTTCTACTTCTTCTTAATTATCTTCATAACTCTTCTCGTCTTAAGTTTCATCGTTCACTTCAATTCCCAAACCATAATTTCTGTCATTATTTCCTGTAGAAATAATACTGTTTCATCTCTCCTTTCCATCTATCCTTCTGTATTTATCAAGTTACTGTCCTATTAATCCATTCTTGCGAGGCCAATTTTCTCGTCTTCTTCCACTATATCCTTCCCAACATAGCTAATATCATTATTCTCCTCTATCTGCTGCAAGCATTCCCACCACTTCAATGGTTCATTGTTTTTCCACGTTGCATTTGTTTCCTTCATCATTATCTCGCCAATTTTCATCGTTTTCTTCTCTCTCATCCTCCTCTACTTCCATTCCTAACTTGTCTTCACACGCCCTTCTTACTCTTTTAATCCACCGATCAGTTTCGTCATCTGTTCCCTTGCCAATCGCTCCTTCACAATTTCCAACAGGATGATTGACTTGATTGTTTTTATCTTTAATCAATTTCTCTTGACATTTTCTCCCCGTAAAGTCTTCATCAAAATTGCCCTTCATTCTTTCAAGATTACTTTTTTATGTCCATCATTAGTCTCTTTACCTCACTGTATTAACATGCACCGTTTTGCATGCTTAGTGGTACTAGGCCACTTAACATTTTAGGCTAGAAAACGGACCGCTTCAAAAGCCGCACCTAATTTCTCTTGTTATATTCCCCTTCTCACCTACTTTCATCTTCTCCCTGAAATCTTCCACTACTTCCATTGTTAAAACCTCTTTTTCTCCTCCATTCCTTTGTCTATCTTCTTGTTGTAGCTGCGTGGAACCTTTTCTTGGATCGATTACTGATCGCGCTTTGCCCTACTTTGCCTCGTATTCCACTGGTTCTTGTTATACCCTCGGTGCGAGTACTGCTGGTATCCTTTCCCATTGTTATACTTCCCGAACTCATTATGCCTAGATTTATTCTGCTCTCGTTCTTTCTTTTCCACGCCTTCTAAGATCTCCTGGATGTTGTGCCATCTCATTAGTAGCATTGTTTCCTGTACTTTCTGTGGCATCTTCTATTCCAATGTTTCCAGTTTCTCACCTTCTTCTATCGGACATGACAGGTATTTCAGGTTTTTCAATAGTCTCCCACAACAATCTTTTAAACTGCCGTATTGCCTTCTATTAGCTACACTGTTTTGGAATTTTTGTTTTATTCATCGCTGTCTTTCATTAAACCAATATTTCTTCAGCAAAATCTGCAGAAATTCCTCATAACTTTTGTCACCTCCATCCACTTCATAAGTCAATTCCAAAGCTTTATTCTCCATCATTATTTTAAGATATTTAAATTTTTCTTCATCTGCCCATTGTTTTGGAAATGATTTTCTATATATTTCTACAAATACATTTTGGTGTAACTCTCCTCCAGGTACAATCTTCACTTCAGGCAATTTTATATGCATTGACTGTCTCTCCTGCCTTGAACATTGTTGGCATGTTGACTCAGTTAGAACCATTGTTGTTCAGCCTCCTCCTTGTAATGTTCCACTTCCCCATGCAGTTCTATTATTCCGCTTTCTAATTCTCTTTCCAGTACTCGCGAAATTTCTTGCTTGATCCCCTGGACGTCATTGATAATTTCACTGTTGACTTCTTCCTGTTTGTCAATTGTTACCTGTGATGACTCTTCCCATTTATTTATTTCTTTCCTTACCAGGGTCTGAACCTCCCTCAACATTAAATTTTCTCATTCAGAAATATTTTTATATAAGTGTCCAAACTGGGTATTCATTGTGGAATAAATTTTATCTCTTTCCCACAGTCGTAACATTTGCTGTTGATTTATACTAATATTTTCCATCTTCAGTTCCATCTTCTTCTGTCATTGTAGAATTATTGCTAACATTTGTTCCAAGGAAATATTCTCTTCGCCGTGATAATCTTTTTCAGTGAAACTGGAACGTCATGAAAAGCACCAGTATTATCCTCTTCATATCCTAATCGATCATGATACTCATAACCTGGACCTATATCACTGTCTACATCTCTCAAAACAATTAAATTTTTGTCATTTTGGCCATGCACATCAGTATCTACATGATCTCTGGTTGATTCTGAAAAAGCAACGTGGTATAGAATTTCCAAACCATCATGAAAAAACACATATTACCTGTACATAAACAAATTTAGCATCAATCACTTAAAATCTAATGCACGCACATGCAAGGAAACTTCAAACAATCTTGCTATCTCTGTTTTAATAATAATAAAAAAAACACTCATAATATATCTCAATTTTACTTCAGTGAAACCAGGTAAAGTCATATAGATCTATAATACTTATTTGATTTTTTCAAGTGCTTCACCGATGTAATTCACTCATCTCATTTACATTAGTAAAATTGTTGTCTTTAAATTTGACAAAATTTAATTTATTGTAAAATAACTGCACCTTGTCACTAACTTGGTCAATTTCAATTTATTTTCCTGCCCTACCTTTAATAGCTGTTTTCTCGTCCAAAGCTGCAAGGTTCTTTATTACAGAATTAGTAACTAATTGTATGTCATTGTTCCACGTCACCATCTTTCATGGATATTCTATGAATCTCTCCACTTGTATGTTTCAAGTACATTAATATTTAATAACTAAGATTTATTTAATATTAAAAATTAATTCTTTACACCAATATACAGCAACACAAATCACAATCTTTCTTTCTTTCAAAAATAGTGCTTTTTGTCTCCAAGTAATCAATCCATAACCACATAATAACAATTCTATCAAAGAATACAAAAACTTAGTCATGGTTCGTTGGTCAGAGATATATATGTAAGAAAACTCATTTCCCTACAACTACCATAATTTTCAGTAGCAGGTAAGAAAATGTGTGTATCTATTGCTATATAGAATTTTTAATGCTTTCAACTGTTTTTATAGCACACTTGCAATGTTGGTATAATTTTCTATCAATATTATGCTGTAAAGAAATTGAAATTGTTTTCTGTATTTCTTTTTACAGGTAATAGATCGATTTTCAACAAAATAAATATTTATGTATTGTGAACAAGTGATATTAGTCTATTTAAGATGTTAAGTGTTACAAGCTCTCTTAAAATAATTTGATGGGAGCAATAAGAGTACATCTAATGAGAGCATCATGTCAGCAGTCAGACCACCACAATACACATGCGCCAAGTGTCTTCAGTATTTCACCTCTAGGGACTTGCTAATCAGGCATGTTTTTAGTCATTTTAGTCTATTGCTAAATACACCATTACATATTTGCCAAAACTGTGGGCATATTTTCTCTAATCAAACTCAGTTGTGTGGCCACCATTTTGAGGAGATCAAGGAACCTATATTTAAACAGACATCATTAATTGAACTTGCTTGTGCCTTCTGTGCAGATGCTTTTTTGTCTCGGTGCTCTCTAACAAAACATGTGTTTACACATATCTCAGCTGTTTTAGCACCATTATATGCGTGCATGTATTACTCTCAAGATTTTGAGAATATGAAAAAACATCGTTTTCATAAATCCACCAGCAGAACTTCACAGATAAGGTAAGGCTTAACAATTTTATATTTGTACTGTAATTGATTAGATCTTGATTATTTTTTGTGATAGTAAATTTTGAGCTTTAACTGGCGGCATACTTATGTCAGCTTAAGCAAATAAAAATTTAGTGTTTGATCCTACAGATTACATTTGTATAGTTCTCTGAGTTGCTTGTGACATGTTATAAATTTAGATAGATTATAAATACATTCTGAGAATAATATAAAGCCAGTTACTTTGTGTCTAGTTTCAATATACCTTCACTTGCTAGAAAAATCTCACTAACCTTCGTTACTAAGCTCATCCAATAGAAAAAAAAACTGTTTTTACTGTGAAATATGGTCAATTTTAATAATAATGAAGTAGATGTGTTTTATCACTGTAACTATATGTATTAGTATGTTAATTGCAAGATAATGTTGATTACGAAATCCTTCCTGCATATATTAGTATAGAAAATTAATTCTTTTTTAGTTTCACCTTAATTGTTTCAAATGTACTGAGATTTTCAGTAAGAGAGATATTTTCAAATTTATTGTTAACAAACAAACACATCTGCAATATTTTAATAAATTAGCAGTAACTTCTCTCTACATATTTAATAATATGGGTAACAAATGTCATATATACTCGGTCTTATTTTTACCCAACTAAATTTCAAAACAAATTGTATTTTTTTAAAGAGTATATGGCCTTTTGCTAGGTCATAGAATGGATAATCTGTATGAATTTTCTTATTTTATCACTAATAATCTTTGGTGTGTCATAGATTTGTACCAATTACTTTCTTGATGCCAACTGGTATTCAACTCTGAAGAGTATTGTCAGTGCAGGGGTACCATTGACTGTTGCATCTAGAAATTTCTATAGCTATATTAGAAAACTCAGGGGAAGGGAGGGTGTTGAGACACTACTAGATAAGGATGGAGAAGAAGTTACTGATTATTTAAAAAGGCAGAGATTTTAAGTAGTTTAGTAAGATCATTGGAGACCATGAATCGGAAATGGAAGGTCTTAATTTGTTAATGATCTTAAGAACCCAATTATAAATGAGCAGACCAAAAAATTTTAAATTCATCCTTAGGATATGATAAAGGAACTAAGAAAGCTGATAAAAGCATAAATGGGCTGCTACAGATAATATTACTACAGATATCTTGAATATAGGAGGATGTGTAATTGTCCCTTGTCTTCAAATATAATTTAAATTGAGTCTGAATACTTGCTGTTTACCGGAGGACTGGAAAAATGTGATAGTAGTGGTGGTACATAAATGAGGGATGAGAAATAGAGTTGAAAATAATGGGCCAGTCAGATTGACATCAGTGGTAGGTAAATTAATGGAAAGATTGATATGCAACCACATCAGGAATATATGTGAGGACTGTAATTGGTTTTCAAGTAGGGAACATGGCTTTTGGCAAGGATGTGAATCTCAGTTGGTGGGCTCTGGGCTAGATATTTCTGGCAAAATGGACAATAGTGGCCAAGTTGATAGTGTAGCACTAGATCTTTTGAAGGTGTTTGACAGAGTGGGCCTTAAAATAGTAGTAAAGAAGGTATATACTATTCGAGTGGATGAGAAAGTGACTTGCTGGTTAAAAGAATTTTGAAAAGGTTGAAAAAAAAAAGTTATAGTAGGAAATGCGTTATCTAAAGAAGTAGAAGTAAAAGTGGAAGTACCACAGGGTAGTATATTGGTATCATTGCTATTCATTATTCTAATGAAAAATTGTGTAATGGTATACTATCGGAAATTAGATTGTATGCAGATGGCATGATGCTATATAAAAGGATCAAAATGGTAGAGGACTGTGAAGATCTGCAGGGTGATCTGGATAGGATATATAGTTAGGTTGGTAAACATGGGATAAAGATAAATACTATAAAGAGTCGGCTTATTAGATATGCAGATAAAAAAAATAAAGGTTGATTTTGTTTTTAAGATGGGGAAAGAATTGCTTATTGCATAAGATAACAAGCTTAACTGGTAAGGACACATTGGACAGGTAGAAAAAGGTTTTAAAATCTTGCTGTTATTGGAGAGAGTGATGAGGGAATGTACGAGATAAATAAAGGAATTGTGTTACGAAACTTTGCTCAGACAATTGCTTGAATATGGTAGTATAGTATGGGGACCCACACTTTGAGTATCAAATACAAGAATTGCTCTTGGTTTGCAAAATAGGGCTGCTGGATTTGTTTCTGGAAATTACAACAGAATAGTAATCTGTAACACATATAATAAAAGGAGCTGTAGTAAAATTCATTGGTAGACAGGAGGGGGGAGGAAATGGTTGTAGCAATTATACAAGGCATATATTGGTGATTAGGCATCGGAAAGAAATTGTTGTCAGAATTAAAAGTAATGCATGGAATCAAAAAGATGATTATGATTATAAGCTGGCACTCCATTTCAGGCAGAAGGGTTTAGGAAGATTTTCTTTTCTAGGTAAGGGTTGTCACAGATTGAAATAAGTTACAAAGAGAAATTATGAATAATTCACCAGAAATGTTGAAAGATTTTAATGTTAAAGTTGCAGAGGGCAATTGTAGGTGGGTGCAGGACTGGGGGAATTTGAGTATATAGGGAAATTTTCACCAGTGTGTGCACATTATCACAATTAAAATTAAATTAAATAAAAAAACTATGATGAATAACCAGTACAATTATTGAATATTCCTGTAACAGTTTAGAATAAAAGTATCTGGTTCTGATGAATAACCAATGATATTATTAAATATCATTAATAATGCATAGTGGGTATATATAATTAGTACTTAATACTTGCACAGGTAAATGCATGTGAGTTTGTAAATGCAAGTGCAATGTAATTTACATACACAGGAAATTAATGGTTTGATTCTTATATAATTTGTCTGATTAATATGGTTAGTATAGTGTATTGTGTTTTATAAAACTTAATTATGTGTTATTATTATTACTATAATGTATCATATAATTTTGTCTTCCATCTTATTATGTCACTCTTTGGATAATCATTTAGTCATAATTTCCACTAATAGATATGGATGAAATGGTTCACAAATATACAGAACTAATGTGTGAATGGAGACTTTCCTGGTAAACTGATGCAAAGAAATTCTCTCAGGTGTCCAGCTGGATGGCTATTGTATAAACACGATGTTTCGGCAGCTAGTCTGCTGTGTTCATTAGGTATCTTCTAGCCTGTTGTAAGCTGACTGTCACCATCAGTCTAGGCGGTGACAATCAACTTGCAACAGCTAGAAGAGGCCTGACACCTTACGAAGACAGCAGAACTAGCTGTCGAAATGTCATGTTCATACAACACCATCTGGCTGGATATCCGAGAGGATTTATTGCATACACAGAACTAGGTTACAAACATAGTAGTGATACTGAAAGATTACTGATCTTATGGGCTAAATTTTACTCTGACTCGGATCATTCAGTTACTCAGCATATCACTGTGTTATTATTAAAGGACACTAAAAAAGTGCTAAAATTAAAATGCTGCCAGATCTGACATGTATAAAAATTATTATGTTTTAGGAGTATTCTTAATTACCAAAAAAGTAAGTTAATAATGAAATTCTCCTAGTAATATTTAGGTGCAGCAGGGATTTTTGCTTAATGGCATTTATAACAAATTAAGTTCAGGATTCTTTATTTAATTTTATATTGCATTTTATTTTGATAGTGTTTTTAAATATGGTGTTATGAGGGTTGGGGTAGTATTATAGGGATAATTGTGGTTTATGTTAGCAGCACTAAAACACAAATGTTAACATATACTCTTTCGATAGTAATGTTCTGTGTAGTTATTTCTGGTACTTGAGTATTAATTTATGCTTATTGGTGTGTATGCATTTTTTAATGTTCCAAATTATATTATGAGTGTCATAAATATTTTATAAGCTTTTTCTGCTACTTTTCATGAAATCTCTGTTTAAGCTATCTTATTAAAAGTTATAGAAAATATCATATACTACTGGTGTACATGTCTGCATTAATCTACAGAAGCAAATTTTGTAAATCTCTGTTCTGTGAAAATTGAAATTGAACAGTTCCGTAATTTTAACTGCAATTATTGTCAATTTTTTTCTAAACCTCAGGTGAATTGAAAAACAAACAGTAATACTTCTTGATATTCAATTTAATCCAATTTTCCAGTTACCATTAGTAAACATTTTATTATCTGATTTTGATAAGTCAATTAACAGTTGCTCAGAGACTTAATTTTTTTTATTTGTTACTATATATGTAAATTTTTCTACTACAAAAGAAATAAGAAAATTTATAATATCTCCAAAAAGCAAATACTTGAGTAATTATGCTGAGATTACCAGCAGAAAGTACCTTCCCATGAAAGGTCAAATGTTCTATATTTAAACCACTCTACAAAATATAGGTATAAAATTATCTGCCAGTAGGTAGAGAGTTTGAAATTTATAGGTTTTTACACTGATCAGATTTTAAATTTTAATGGTGCATGTCTCTGACTTACTGAAGTTATTGGGTGCAGCCATATTTGCAAGTTGTACAATTTCAGCGATAAGTTATCTCTGTATGAGGCAGTTAGTTTATTTTCATTACTTAATATTATATGCAATAGTATTCTAGGGCAATTCTACTCATAGAGAAAAAGTATTCAGAGCCCACAAGTATGTAATAAAAATTGAGGAGTTAGCGGTTGTTCTTCATGCAAAGATTTGTTCAAGAATTTAAGGATTTTAACATTTTTGGCTAATTATACATACCCATCAATCTCCTTTGTAGTAATAAATTGTAATTTGAAATTGATAGTGAAATACATAGTTATGGCACTAGAAATTAAAATGATCTTCACAACCATTATAAGTCATTGTGATTTGTTCAAAAAGGGGTCTGATATTCAGGGATACATATCCTCGAAGATCTTTCAAACGTCTTAAATATCCAGGAAGTGATAAGATTAAACTCAGGTTAAGATTGTAAGAATTTTTAATTGCAATCTCCTTCTATGACATTTATTTGTAACATATCTACAAAATAATTGCCAGTAGTTTGCATGAATAAATTCAATATGATTAATATATATATATATATTAAACTGTGACTACATCTTTTTGTGTATTTATTTGTTTTTTTATTTAAGAAGCTTTAAATTGACAACTTACCACATCTCTTGGAGCCAGTCTCTTATATTGGGATCCATGGAAAATTAATGTATTTTATTCATATCTTGTGGGAAGCTAATGGCAGTGAAAGACATTCACTGGCCTTTATATTTAAAAGTCAGTAAGGACTCATTGAAAAAATGTTAAGAAATCCTTTAATAGAATGTGTGAGAGGTGGTAGGAGGAAGATAAACTAGGGAAGGATCGTAATGTCTGTATAATATCATTAGGCATGACAATATAATATGAGTCCTATTTTATTGGTATTGAAGATTGGGAGGAGCATTTGGAAGTCAACTATATTTATATACTGAAATTAGCTTAGACAGCATTTGGTAACCGACACTTCAATGGAGCTAATTTAATATTTACTGGATGGTATGGGAATGATAAATAGAAAAGTATATAATGTTGGTACATCATTTATTTTTAGGTATGGGTTTTATAACTACAGTAGTATATAATGTATATGAGTATATAAATTGGAAGAGGTATATAAATCACTACTTGTCACAGATGACAGCATCAACACACTAAATACATCTAAACAAAACCATTTGAAAGCACCAAGCTTGGTGGGTGAACGGTTAACGTTCTGGCCTCGAATTCAGGAGGACGCGTGTTCGAATCCCCATCCAAGCATCCAGATTTTGGTTTTCCATGGTTTCCTCAAATGCTTCCATCAAAAAGGTCATGGCCGAATTCGTTATCGTTACTTGCCCCAATCCCATCCCATCCTCTAATGACACCACTGTTGACGACGTGTAAAGCCTGTGAAAAATAAAAAACTTGAAAGCATTGTAATTATTGAGCAAATTATTCTTTCTCAGCAATAAGATATGATGAATGGCAGCAGGGGATATGGGAAAATTGTTGCATTTTGTAGAAGATGTCTTTTAGTTATCAGTTTTAGTTATCCGAGGATCTGTTTGATACAATTTTCCAGGTATTCCACATTCCTGCATTCCTTTATGATGTTCATATTTGTTGCAATTTGTGTCATTTGTAATTTGGTTCATATACGGTAATCTTTCTCTTCCTGTGTGGTTGGATCCTTCCAGTTTCCCTTTAAAAATCAGTATAGGCAAACCACTGTGTCACAGAATATAATCCAACATGTTGTCTGCCTTTTTCACATACTGTGACCTTCTATAGTCTTCAGTTAACAAATGTTTTGGTAGTAGAGGGGTGCTCAGCTCCAAAACTAATCTCTCTGCTGTGCATTCCAATCTTGAATGCTACAAAGGAAAGAAGCATCAGCTGGTAACCATTATTTCTCTAATCTTATCTTCTCTGTCATTTCTACTCAAATAGGTTGGTGGACTGTTTCACCACACTTGTAATTGGATTTACACATGTTTTCCAACATATTCATATGAAACATGCATCGTCTATCTACCAGAGTCTCCTAGCTCAATTTACTATCCAGTTCTGTGACGTTTTCGTCAGGACTGTAGCATGTTGTCTCGAATCGAGTGGCTCTTCTCTGTTTTTTCTCTATACTGTCAATCAAAACCTTATATAACAGATCCCAAATGGCACAACAGTAGTCCAAATGTGGACACACAAGAGATTTGTATGCTATCTCGTTTGTTTGTTCATTACAATTTTTCAAGATTTGACATATGAATCACAGACTACAATTAGCTCTTCCTACGAGCGGAATTAATGTGGAAATCCCATTTCATTGTTCTTTATACTGTTACGCCCAAATATTTCACAGAATTAACCATATCAATAAATGAAGTGTTTACTTAGTAGTTGTGAACAATCCGATTCATTGCAATTTTTCCAAATTTATGTCAGTTGTCATTCGTCGAACCATACTGAAATAACATCCAGATCGCGCTAAATTTCCTAGCAATCGTTCGAATTCTTTACTTCTCCATAAATGACTGCATCATCAGCTAACAATATAAAACTGCTATTTACTTTGTCTCTGAGATATTTTATAAAAATTAAGAAATTGAGTGTTCCTATTACATTTTCTTGAGGTACACCTTAAGTGACATCTAGATTAGAAGAGGTTTCTCCTTCAACGATGACATACAGCGACCTACCAGTTAGAAAATCCTTTATCAATTCACAAAGCTGATCTGATATACGGAATGATCGAAGCATTACTAAAAGGCTGTTGTGTGGCACAGAGTCAAATGCTCTCTGAAAATAAAAAAAGAAATGTATCAATTTGTGAACCTGCATCAATAACTTTTATAAGTTCACGTGTAAATAGGGCAAGCTGTATTTCAAACGATCTTTTCTTCCGAAATCCGTGTTAATTTGTTGTAAGTATATTCTTTTCATCTAGAAAATTCATACTATTCGAGCATATAAATGCTCCATAACTACTACAAACTATGGTTATATATGTGGGATGGTAGTTTCTAGGATCACTTTGATCTCCTTTTTTAGAAATCAGAGTTACTTGAGCAATTTTCCCCATCTGGAGCTCTAATTGCTTTATAATACCTGCTGTATCTATTCATAACGAATTCACCTCCAACTCCACACGACGTGGGGAAAACAGGTATGCTATCCTTATTTTCACCAGTGAATGAATTTTGGAATACAAAGTATGTTAACTTTATATGAAATGCTCTTGCGTAATTAGCCGAGTTAAGGAAGTGTTATTACCATGCAATATATTGGTGACTACATTCATTCTGGTGAAGAGCCGGACGTTCGGTGGTCAAGAGCGTGCGGTGTTATTGACTCCTGCTGCCACGCTGTGATTGATTGGCTTAGGAATCCGTCGTTGCCGGGGTCCTATCTCTTCTAAAAAAATCATCTTTTGTTACTAGGAAATGTCAGGAGACAAAGCGTTCGCCATAGACTGCTCAGTAATGCATGAGAAATAATTGCTATCTCCTATTACTAGCGAACCTGGCGAAGGCTTTATCTCCTGACATTTCCTTCGAACTTACGGTGAGCTTTTCGTAGAGATAGGACACCAGCTACGACGAATTCCTAAGCCGACCAATCACATGGCAGCAGGAGTCTTGGTTAGCTCAAAATGAACCAGGCCCGCAACAGATACGATTCGAGAGAGAGGATGGATGAGCAGCTTATGGTGAAGGCTTTGTCTTCTGGTATTTCCTTCGAACGAGCTACGACTTTCGGCTCGTCTGCTACAGGCTATGCGAAAAAGTGCATCGTATCAAGCCATGGCTCCATCATGGCATCGATACAAACTGCGACAAGACAGGACCCCGGCTACGACGATTTCCAAAGCCGGCAATCACAGTGTGGCAGCAGGAGTCAACAACATCGCAGGCTCTCGATCGCCAAGCGTCCGGCACTTCACCAGAAGAAGGCGTCAGAGATTTGTAGTCGCCAAAATATCGTGTTGTAATAACATATTCTTAACTCAGCTAGTCACCCAAAAGCATTTAATATATTCTCAACTATGGGAGAAACTTCTTTCTTATATATATTAGCTTTATCAAGGTTTTCATTAACTTCAGAATCTTTATGAAATATTGCTGGAGTATTGTTATCACCTACAACTGACTTTTCGTCGATATGACCAAAATTTCTTTGGTTGCAAACGGAAAGAGAGTTGCAACATGAAATTGTTTATTCGTTTTTGTATGTCCATGCCTACAAATTAACACCTAAGTTTTTCCTTGTTTATTTAGAGGTTATAATGCTTGTTCATAAGCTCTTCCATTTTAGCAAGCATATTGCCCAGATCACTTTAATTTTCTCAAACTACTGCAATCGTCTGGTAATCTCAGTATATCTATATTTTGGTCATAAATGGAAATTCCTGCCTTTACTTGAACCCTCACAGCTTCTATTAGCTTTTTGCACATGCACACTGAATATAACAGGGAAAAAATGCATATCTGCTTTAATCCCTATTTAACCTTTGATTCTGCTATGCATTTTCCAAAGAAGATTACTTCTGTTTCATTCTCATACAGTTTCCATATAATTTTTCTTTGTACTTTACTTCAACTGCACTTCAGCATTGAAGTTTTCAAAGGCATTCATATTATCTATAAAGGCGTTATAGATATCCTTGTTTTTCCTTATACATTTCACAGTGAGGATTGTAAAAGCCAAGATTGCTTATGTTGTGCTTCCTCCATTTCTGAAGCCAAACTGGTCGTTAGTTTAGTTCAATTCTGTGTTGAGCTTGATTGGACTATAGTCGTCAATATTTTAGATGCTTGAGAAACGACACTTATTATTGGAAAGTATTCACATTTTATTTGCAAATGCTTTCTTTGACATAGAAAAAACTTCACGAATTCCTTAGGTATTTTTCCTGATCTGTATATATCACAAATCAGTCTGTACAATGAGTATTTTGTTTTACTCCCTGATGCCTTTATAAATTCGACTGGTGTTTCATTTACCTGTGCAGATTTAATCTGTTTCAGAAGTGATATCATATTTCATTTTCATCCACATCTATTTCCATGATGGTTTAAGTTCTTCATTATCATATCACACTGGGACTCTCCCCATGGTTCAACAATATCATTTTGGTCATAAGTAATTTTTGAATTTGTATTTTTTATGCCATCACATTTCTTTGTAGTATCATGAAAATTATTTTGTCAGATATAACGAGGAAATACATTGTGGCGTATTTAAATATTAAGAAAAAGTGCAGAAAGATGGAGTAAAAAGTTAAATAGAATACACCCAAACTATACATTATTAGTAAGTAAGTGGTAATAAATAACATACTATTGACTGAAAAAATTCTAAATGAAAATGTTACTAAATTAAGAAAATAAACATCAATTCATGAAAATATTTAACAAAACATTATCTCTGGTAAGCAACTGTTTATGTTAGATGACGATTTAGTATTTCATGCAACATATAAGTATTTCGAAATTAATTTGTAACTATTAGATAACAAGAATTATAGGCTTTAAGGGCTATACCTCGTAGTTTATTGGATTAAATTATCCAATAAACGATGTGGCATAGCCCGTAAAGCTATAATTCATGTACTAACACAGCCGCGGAAGTCTTAAGAATTAATAGTTTACAAATCATTTAAAATATAATTTGAATATAATTCTGTAATATGTTAAGTGGTCACCACATATCAACATAAAAATCTATTTTTTTTTTGTAGAAATTGTCGAGACTGCCAGTATGACAAACCCAACTATAAGAAGCAACTTCGTGTGACTGAGGAAGTAAAAAACTGCACTGATGATGAACTATTTTCTTTTAACAGCTGCAGTAAGAGACTGAAATACAAAAAAAGCGACGACGAGAAAATTGGACCTGATGAAGAGTCACTAGGGAATGAGACAAGTAAAAAATCATTAAAGATGCCATACTTGTCTCGAGAGACTGTCAGAAAACTACATGGAAGTAACCCTTCATTTTATAATGTTTGTGAAAAGTCTATTATAAATCCTGTTCATCAGAAAGTAGTTCAGACAATTAATTTAGGTGAACGCCAATTTTCTTGTGAAGTTTGTGGAAAATATTTCACAAATTCTTCTAATCTTAACAGGACACAAGAAAATACATTTAGGTGAAAAACCATTTTCTTGCAATATTTGCATAAAAACATTTATTGACTCTTATACTCTTAAAGTGCATCAGCGAATTCATTCAATTGATCGCCCATTTTCATGTGAAGAATGTGGAAAGTCTTTTAAGGACTCTAGGAGTCTTAAATCCCACAAGAGGGTTCATTTAGGTGAACGGCCATTTTCTTGTAAATTATGTGGAAATTCTTTTACCACGTCTTATGGTTTAAAAATGCACAAGAGAATTCATTTAGGTGAAAAGCAATTTTCTTGTGAAGTTTGTGGAAAATCATTCACACAACCTAGCCAACTTAAACAACACAAAAGGATGCATTTAGGTGAACGGCCATATTCTTGTGAATTATGTGGTAAATCTTTCACACATCATCAGAATCTTAAAAGGCACAGAAGGATTCATTCAGGTCAGCTGTCATTTCCTTGTGAACTTTGTGGCAAATCTTTTACAGCATCTTCGAGTCTTAAAAGTCACAAGAGAATTCATTTAAATGAACGGCCATATTCTTGTGAATTATGTGGAAAGTCTTACACAAATTCTGGAAAGCTTAATAGGCATAGGACGATTCATTCAGGTGAACGTCCATTTTCTTGTGAATTATGTGGAAAATCTTTCATAACGCCTGGGGATCTTAATAGGCACGAGAAGAATCATTTAAGTGAACGACCATTTTCTTGTAATTTTTGTGGAAAATCTTTCACACAGCCTGGGCGCCTTAAAAGTCACAGGAAGATTCATTTAGGTGAACGGCCATTTTCTTGTGTGATTTGTGGAAAATCTTTATTTACTCTAAGAATCTTAAAGTGCATCAGCGGGCTCATTCTAATGATCGGCCATTTTCTTGTGAAGTATGTGGAAAGTCTTTTAAGCATTCTTGGAGTCTCAAAACCCATAAGAGAATTCATTTAGGTGAGTAGCCATTCTTTTGTGAATTATGTGGAAAGTATTTCAAACATGGAAGCGATCTAAAAAGACGCAGGGAGATACATATAGGTGAATGCCCATTTACTTGTCATGTTTGTTGAAAGTCTTTTATGCATTTTGTGAATAATGATGTACATCATAAAGGTAAAAAAATTTTGACTGGTTTATAATCTTTTAAGCTTTCTGTGACTATCAAAAAATGGTTTATTTGGTTAAAAGTCCGTTTTGTTAAGAACTTTGTGCACTATCTTTAAAATGATATGTTGATACCCTTAAAACAAGTATAAGGATTAATTTTGGTATTTTCCCAAATTCTTGTTCAGTTTGTGGGAAATTTTTTACAAAATATGTGATTCTTGAAAGGGGAGACAGAATTTGTTAAGTCAAACGCCTTTTGTCTTGTTTGATTTATGGCAAATTTTTTACATAGTCGGGGATTATTAAATATAATGGTAGGTTTTATTTACTCATACTCCCATTTCCTTATGTTTTTGTGCAATAACTTTAAATAAATTATACATAATTTGAGGAGCTTAATAAGATTAAAAAACGCCAAATTTCTCTTTTTTTTATAATTGTTTATACTATCTGGGATTCTTCAAGTATATAAATGAGACCATTAAGTTGAGCCCCATTTTGTTTCAAGCGTTAAAGCATTTTTTGCATTGCCTGGGTGTGTTGAAGGCAATAAAAAATTTATTTTACTAACACCAATTTTCTCCTGAGTTTTTTGGAATATATTTTAAAAGTCTGGGAATCTTAAAAGGCTTAGAGTATTCACTGTGGTTAACTCACTTTGTCTTGCGAGTTTTGTGGAGTATGTTTAGTAAATTTTGGTACACTTCAAGGTCGTAGATAAATATTAATTTGTATTAAGTTTACGGGGAACTTTTTTCACAACTTGGAACTCCTGTCGCTTTCAAAACTTGGTGCTTTTGAATGTGCTAAGAGGTTGTATTTTAATAAATTCACAATTTTCTTGTTAATGTGTGCAATTTTTTTTATAATGACTGGTCTTCTTAGAAGTATATTGATTTTTAGAATTTTCCTTTTGAATATTGTGGAAAATCGTTTACACCATCTGGAAGTCTAGAAGGGGAAAGTAGGATTGATAAAGAGGTACTCCTGGTTTTTTTGTAGATTTCATAGAAAACTTTTTGTGTGGTCTAGGTGCCTCTAAATGTAATAAGGGTACATTTTGGGTAATGGTATTGAAACATATATACAAATTTCTTTTTTTTGTCTGAGTCTCTTGAAGGGCATAAGTGGTTTCATTTTGGTTTATGGGATTCTTAAACTGCATTAGAGATTTTGTTTGGATGTATTTTCATTTCCTTGTAACATATCTGAAAGTTATTTGAAATGGTATAATAACATAAAACAATATCAGTAGTAACATTGAAATAAATTACTAACCAATTGTTAAATGTGCTGCAGACATTGTGAGGCGTTGTTTTCTTAAGTCAGGTATGACTGAAATCGGAAAGTATCTAGCAGTAAGCAAATATTATGGATTGAATTCTACTTCCCTATAATGCTTGTGAGAAATAATATTTTGGTGACCAGAGAAATTGAAATGGAGCAGATAATTCTTTCACTTTCATATAGTGCTTCTCTCAGGTTTATAGGTGAAAATATAACATCAGATATCTTGGAGGGAACCTCTTTTGTTTTATAAGAAATGATATATGTCTCTAAATTTCTTGGACCCAATTACTGCCTTCTTCTATTGCTATCATACAGTAATACATAATAATTAAATTAAAAATGATTGAATTATAAAGTAATCTTCATCATATAATGCTTGTTTTATTTTTCAAATAACTTTTTTTTTCTAAACATATTTTTACTGTAGGATATACATTCATGTAACTATACTATAAAACATTTTTTTATTTTGTTAAATTTGCAAATTGCCTTTTTATATATGTATTGTAAACACTGAAAAGAATAGTAGTAAAATAGATACTATTGTTATGATGTAATTTTGCAGCCATTGATTTGTTAAGTGACCCTCTCCAATTATTTATTGTACTATTTTCATATTAATGTGAGTAATGTTATGTATTAATTGTAAGGATTTTATTTAGATAACATGTAATTAAATATCTTAGTTCATAAGATATTAGAAATACAAGTGTTTGATCCCATCCTGAGTTGGATGGAAGATATTTTGGTGAATCTGTAAAGTCATAATAATCACTGTATGTAGCACTTTTTGATGCATATTACAATTCTTTCTTGCCTGTATTATTGTTCTACATAGAAGAATGAAGGTGTATTAACTTATCAATACTGTCTATAATTCTGTTTATTTTGTATTTTAATTTTTATATTAAGATATCACTGAGTCAATTGTGCATATTGTATATAAGAAGGCTCTGTACTCAGTGAAAATAATATTCATTAATTTATATATCATTTTTACATATAAAGATAGCCTCAGATGGTTCCATGTATTATTCTGATTGGTTGTAAAAGTATACTTTTAGTTGTTAACATTGTATTTCAATTATAATTTTGTGTTATTTGAAATAAATGTTTTTTGTATGCAGATAATGCTTACATTCTTGTTTACAACTTCAATCCAATGGCCCTTATCATTCCAGGATTTCACCTCACTGCTCATAAAGTTGCGGAAGAAGGAAGTTTAGATATTATTTGTTGATTATCTATTCAAAAGTTTCGCTTTGTTAAATTTTGCAGATATCAGACACTTTGACATCATTGAGGTGAGAAAACTTAGTGTCTTCTGAAACTACAACTGTATACATGATAAAAGTAGATGTTTGTAACAATAAGAATAATATCTATAGTACCAGTAATAATAATAAAAACAATTACAGTTTGGTTTATTTGAATTAATTAGAGCTGTTCTAAAAATACAGTTAGTCATCTTTTTAGAAATGTGCTGTCAACTTAACAAAACAAACAGAATATAAACTAATAATCATTATTTGATGTGTACACTGATACAGCTATTGTTTGATATTTTTTTATTCGCCGATGTATTTTCCTTCTCGTTGGTGAATCTTCAGTGTGCACAGTTTTTTTTGTTTTATATTATTAGTAAACAATGGTTTTTGTTTATATGTAACGAAATTATTCTTATATATCATATCAATTTCAAACCAGTAGTTTGAATTTCGATTGTTAAGTGTACTGTATCATCCCATATTTTCAGTTTCTATTCAGTTTAAAATATAACAGTTTGGTTTTTAATTAGCCTTGAACTTGCTGATAATAAATAATAAAAGTAATTAACATAAATATCTTGCTGTTCATTTATAAAATATCAATACTTTTGATTCAACAATCGATATACAATTCCCACAATCAGTTATGTTTATAAATACATCAGTGTAAATTAAAGCAAATGGGTCTGTTCTGCTTAAAATATAGTTGCTTTTAAGTTATTTTCTTATTAATTAGAACAATAATTATATAATATTTAAATAGTATTTTTCCACAAATATTTGATTAGTTATAATTTACATTAGCACTATATAGTATGTTCCTGCCTAATTCAGTCATAAGGTTATTTTGAAGTTTAGAAATATAAGTGTTATTTTTTTTCACTTTCAAGTACTTTTCACCTACTTATTACTTGAAGTAAAGTGAGTGATGTGTAAAGCTTAAATCAGTTAAGCGCAAAGTATTTTTTTTCTTTTATTAGACTTTAAATCAAATTAACTCTTTGGTTGCTAGGGATTGCCTGACAGAGCCCTCGCTGAGTGCTCCTAAGCTATCTACCTGTGCTGAGAGGCCGCGGTCGGCCGAAACCTGCGCTGCTGAGTTCGGCACATGGCACGACTCGCTATTTGCTGAATATTTCTGGAACATTGTGGGTGATGGCCATCGGCTGTAGCTTTGAGTTTTGAAATCCCAGATACAAAATTAATGCAGTTACTCTGAAATCTAAAATTTTTCAATTTAAAGCGCCTCTAAAAGTGAATGTCTGCGTAGATAAAATATAGTTACTTCATATACTAAATAGATATTAAACAATTGAAATGAGGTTTTTTTTGTGAGCGCTTCAGAAGAAAATTTCGAAGTTAAATATTCGAATACGATTCATAAATACTGCATATATTTTCCATTCTTTTGGATCCAGTCTTGGGACCAGCACTGGCGAAGTTAAAAAAAAAAATTATTTATTTTACTTAGTTTTAGAGGAGTATAAATGTAATACAATTATTGCTGTGCATTTACCCGTAGTTAATATTTATTTTTGTGTGATAAACCTTGAAACATAGCACAACACACAGTGTTACCTTGCATGTTCTGCATTCGTACCTGGTATCTCGACGCACTTTCCCAAAACTGGGTACATATGCCACATATACGCTCTGGCGTGCTCTTCTTTGAATTTTCAATATGAATAATATTTGGGAAATGTCTCCCAGTAAACTGTAAAGGATTTTCAGCAGAGCGTCTTCCTTTGCCAGGTTTCCTCTGTAATGTGTCATATGCTTTTTAAAGTTCTCTTACTAGATAAATATGAAACTCTCTAATTGGCATTTTTTGTCCTGTTACTACTCAGTGAAGAGCATTAGTATTTAAAATGCACAGGTTGAGAAAATGGAAAAGAATTTTAGTTCAACTTCATAGCTTTACGCTCTGAATCGACTGAATTCAGAAGCATGTCAGGACTGTTAACTATCCCCATACTCGAGCTATACATGAGCCATAAGTAGACAAACAGCAATGACGGAATAGAATTTCTCAAATAGAGTTTCCTTCCACCTATAAAATTTAGAATGAACGATTCCGGCGTACTTTTCTTGATACATAAATAAAATATATTGGTTTCATCAGCATTAGATTTCATAAAACCTTCTGTTAAAAATATCAAGAAAATGAATGAATGCAGGGGCGTAGCTACTATGGGGCTAGGCGGTGCAGTGCACCGGGGCCCTCACGCTCAGGGGGCCCCCAAGCATAGCCTTCACGGCAAACTGGAGACCTTTTTTTTAGCTCTACCGTCGTCTAAAGGGCCCCTGAGAACACAGGAGCCCCTCTCTAAGGGCCACATCCACTGCTCAGGGGCACCTAAAGAACAATTCAAGGCCCCCATCGTCAGTTCAGGGGGCCCCTACAAGCATACAAAACAATAAAAGGTCACCCGTCTGGCCTGATGGCCCAAAATAAATTTTTTGCACCGGGGCCCTTGTTGACCAAGCTAAACCACTGAATGATTGCTATAATTTTGATTTGATCCACGCTTGTGTCCTGCATTTAAATCGTCAAACGCATGCACAAAAGGAAGAGAATCGCTTTTCTTTTGGCATCTTCTTTTTCAACACATTTCTATCACTAGCTGTAGCTTCAGATTCTGAAAAATTTTTACCACTTGTGGAGACTGATGTTTGTTTTCCACTAATTGATGTACTCAGCTTAGGAATATTACATCGAGATCATGTCAAAGGTCATCACTATCACCCATATCAAAGAGATCATTTTCATTGTCGCTTCTAGTAAGAATCTCCATGATATCTTCCTCTTTACAAACTCGATGCCGTCCATCTTCTCAGTGAAAACTGAAATGAAAATAGCAACATACCAAATATCGTAGCTCATGGGCTGAATGTTGGAAAGCAATTAACCAGCTGGGGTGAAAATACGGCTACCTGGCCAGGCCACTAACGGTTCGCGCATTAACACGTGTAGAGCACACAGGAACCCTAGCTGTCGGACGTCATAACCCGTCCAGAGCACAGACGGGCGGAATGCCGGCGTGTGTATACACGTCCAGAGCACCTGACGGAAGGACGAAGGGCGCGTGTAAACACGTCTATAACACCTGGGCGCAGTAGAAGCTACGCGCGTTAACGCGTCTACAGCAGTCAGAGTGTTATAACCCTTAATTTTGTTAGTAACCAAACCAACCTGCCTTATATATATATGGACATGGAGGAAGGAATATATGGAGACGAAATAACGCCAAATCGTTGAAACCTCACATAAAAATTCGTCTCCTACTGCGCATGGGCGGCGGCCATTGTCGGCCATAGGAATAACCCCAAAACATTGGGCAGTTTGCACTGTGTATGCTGCTGTGAACATTTCATTTTCTAATATTTCATGTTTTTTATAATGCCAAGTTATGTTGCGTATGGTTGCACAAACAGACAAGATAAGAAACAACCGGGAATAACGTCTTGTAACTAAATCACATTGTAATTATTGTTCTTGAAGTGTTTGATAGATAACGGCGAGATTTGAGCTTATCGCTATAAATTTCTTCATTGCTCTCAATAGGATGATTTACTTCTCAAATCTTTATTGGTGTAGTATAGACAATCTGCATTTGTTACTATTTTGCACCTACAAGTATTGAAAGTCTAATTTAAGCTGGTCAAGTTTACATCGGGATATAGTGAATGTGCATATTTTAGTCCAGTTTCAGTTTACACCGAAAGTGTACGATGAAATTAATTGTGATAATTTGTGCTGTTTGTACTAGTAAACTTGATGAAAAAATCGTTGTTGTTATGCAAAACGTAGTTTGCGTCGCATTTCTTGTGCTTAAATCTGTTCACATAGTTTACTTTTTTTAGCGGCAAAATTAATGGAAATTTGAGTAGGTTGATATGCTGCTTGTACCAGAAGGTTACAAACAATTTATTTAGTGTTAGTAGTTACTAATTTCATGAGCACTATGTTAGTGACACAATGTGTATCGCAATGTAAATTACTCCAATCTAAGCTTCTAATTTTTGATGTATGGTAAGATAAATCAACTGATGTTGCTAGCAAAGTTACATAGGCCACTAAGAGTACAATATCTTCTGAGTAAGTTCTGTAGCTGTGAGGTCTTTTGAAGGGTTCAGTTATTTTGTTGTTGAAAAGTTCTAATCATTGACTTAACCTAATCTAACCACCCTAATTTGGAGACAGCATTTTTCGTGAACTAAGGAGATATCGAAAATATCTATTCTTCACTTTCGAGTTATCTTGTCGTGTTTTATAAGAATCTGTTATCAAATTTGATCTTAGGGAAATTTTTCTTCTGAATTTCAACCCGAAACTCCTCCCTCTAGAGATAGTATATCTCAAGAACTAAGCATGATATCAAAAAATGTTATTCTTCATTTCTGATCTGTCTCGTCGAGTTACATAATAACCCATCATCACTTTGCTGTGCCATGGTTGTCTTTTGATTGCCTTTAAGTTTTTGTGCCTTTTACCAGTGTTTATATGGCCAAGCAATTTGGTAGCCTCGCCACCCTACTTCTCTCTACCCGGTTTCACTCCAGTGGGTGATGAAGGTCCCTTGCGTCGTCTCCATATATTCCTTCCTCCATGGGCTCAGATTGTGTATATATATATATATATATATATATATATATATATATATATCATCTGAGTCCTGTCATGAGTTCTGTTATAGTTTCTCTGGTTGGAATAAACCATTCTAATCATAGACTCATTCTAATTGTCACTGACCTCACAAATAAAAGTAACTCACCAACACATTTTTCATAGTATCCCTTGCCTTTTGTCATTGTGGTGTTATTTTACTTTAAATCGTTGATGTTTGATCAAAGGTATTTGTGGACATGTTATATTTGCTACAGCTGGCGTATTCATTCAGTTGGCCCAGTTGCGAGCAGGTTAGGTGCCGACATCAATGGGAGACCGAGGTTACGCGATCCACTTAGGGGGCATCCATAAATTACGTGAGGTGTTTTTCCATATTTCCAGACACTCCCTCCCGCCTCTGGTGAGACTTCGTGAGAACTGACCCCCCCTCTCCCCCCCTGCCTCTGGTGAGATTTGGTCCGTGGGACCACCCCCTAGGAATCGCCCGCGCAACTATTTGAAACTTTTTTTAGGTCTCACCCCTCCAAAATCCGGTTACACCCCCACTTTTCAACGAAATACGCCCGTAAATCGACTTTCGCATTTGTAGACCTTTTTTTTAGTTCTGCAGTCGAACAATTTTTTAAAAACCTCACGTGAGATTTCCGTAGACCCCACCCCTTGGTGAGATTTCGCCGGACTCCCCCACCCTTCCCATTTCACTTCACGTAAATTATGGACGCCCCCTTACATCCATATGAGGGAAAACGAGACATGACGTCGGATAGTGGAGGCAGTAACAGCAGGCTTACAACCATTGTAAAACATTCTATACCTGATACAGACAGTAGAGTCAGCTGTTGAAATAATGAGTTTTCATGACACCATCTAGTTAGACATTATGAAGATTATTTTCAAGAAAATGAAACACAGGAAAAGAATATTCAGAATAAAGTTTAATGGAACCCCATTTGGCCATATTTTAAAACATCACATTACTTAGAGCTACACTACCTGGATAACAATTGTAGCTTAAAGTATTTTTTAAGTTAGTTATCCATAATCTATTTAAAACTCTTAATTTTCTTCATAATCAACACAACACAACCCACCTTATTTAGAACCAATTTGATATAAAATAATAAACACTGAACTACTCATAAAAAGATTTAATATCAATTAGTGATCTACGCTATAAACATCTCGCTTTTAAGCTCTTCCTGGGATTTACTTTAAATATATCCAATATATATAATTTTACAAATGAGACTTGCATTTTATTATAAGTATCACATAATTTGCTCTGAAGAAAATGTGTATCTGAATTTCAAAACTGCTCATAGAGTTTTATTGCTTTAATTATTTTTGACATACTGTAAATGCAATGGCCATAAATCTCTATACAATCTATACATAATTTGCAGTAACTTAATGCAAACTACTTTATCTATTTATTTTTGCAGACCCAAAATTAAACATCACAAAACAATTTAGTTCATTGTTGTGGACAAAGTGATGTTACCATAGTAGAGAACTTACAAGTTGAAAGTACCATTGTAACAGGATCTGATGTGAACTATGTGAACATATCTAATGAGAGCTATGAATGCATCATATTAATCTTCAGACCATCCAAATATACATGTGTCTTTTTTGTTCAATATTTTTCTACATGGGACTTGATAATATGGTTTGTTTTTAGTCATTACCTACTGGTAAATTTACCATTACACATTTGCCAAAATAGTGGTCAGATTTTCTTAACTGTATCTAAGTTGTGGGTTCATAGTTTACAAGAGAGCAAAAAATGATATCATAAAGAAATCATTAACTGAGCCACTTTTTATTTTGATGTCCTCTAATAAAACATGTTTATCTCATATATTTCTTCTCCATTATATGTTTGTATATTTGCTATGAAGTAGTTGAAAATATGACATAACATTGCATTAATCAGTGCACCAGCAGAACTTACAAGATAAGATATAAGATTAAATAGGAATGGGGCACACACGCTCGGGTGGCAATTTCCCTAAACACCCATTTTCCCTCTTTTCTGCACCAACATATATATGCCCTTTACAAATTATACAATTTAATCATTTCTTTCGGTAACTTATTCCGATCCCTGACACCCTTACCTAAAAAAGAGAATATTCCTACAAACTTGCGCCTGAAATCAAATGTCATCTTGTGGTAATGGTCATCTTTTCCTTTTATATGCATTACTTTCAATTTTTACACTGATTTCTTTCCATGCATAATCACCAATATATGCTTTGTACACTCCCATGAACCTCTTCACCCTTCTTCTGTCGTCCAGTGAGTCCCATTACAGCTCTTTAATCACATCTGTTACTGATTACATTCAGTGATAATTTTCAGAAACAAATCTAGCTTCCCTTCGTTGTACCTTCTCCAACTCCTATATTTGATAGTTGAAATGAGGGTCCCATACTACACTACAACATTCAAGCAATGGTCTGACCAAAGTTTTGTAACCTAATTCCTTTACTTCTCTCGTTCATCCCTTCATCTCACACACTCTAACAAATGCAGAATTTTGAAACATTTTCCTAACTTCACAAAGAAGGTAAGGTGGGTCTTTCTTATTTT
This sequence comes from Vandiemenella viatica, assembly GCA_031002005.1. Taxonomy (NCBI): domain Eukaryota; kingdom Metazoa; phylum Arthropoda; class Insecta; order Orthoptera; family Morabidae; genus Vandiemenella; species Vandiemenella viatica. Next base: position 885,872 of record JARYHS010007075.1, read on the forward strand.
ATATTGCTAATGCAGATATTTTCATGTTTGATTTTAATTGATTTATATTAAAAAATGCTTCTTATCAGTTTTGCACTAAAACTGTATTTATATGTATTTGATTATCAGTAGGTCTATCAGACTTCAAATTAATAGTTGACCGTTGAAGTAACATTTGTAAATGTGTAATAGTTTTAGATGTTTGTATGAATAATAATGCAAATTTAGAAAAATCTGAAATATACGTGAATATATATTTCAGATTTTTCTAAATTATATATATAGTTATAATAATGCAATGGTAGTTTTCTTGCTGTCTGCTATCCCTATAGCTTCATTTGGGGATCCTTTAAAAGAAAAATTATATAGTTAAATGAACAGGTACCATTATTTAGTGTAATATATATTGGGCATGTAGAGTAGTGCAGATAGGTTTGTCAGGGAAAATTAACTTAGAAATTAATTAAAAGAGCTAAATTATTATTATTATTATTATTAATTTAATAGCGCTAGAGGAAATTTACTTGGTCATCTAATTACCCCTTTTTATTATTTTGATGGATGTGTGTGCAGTGTAAGTGGCTGATAAAATATGAATGGTGCATTTTCTTTGCCTTATGACAGCATTAAGTCTTGAATGGATAATCAATGAAGAATGGAGGGGATGGTATATAGTAGTGAAAAGAAAATTATTTTAATCTATATAATAACGAAACTCCTAGAAAACATGCTCAAACCATCTGTGACAGTGACACCTATGGACAGGAAAAAAGCAGAAAGTGTACCATAAAAGTGTACTACCTCAAGGATCTGAACAGTTCCATTGCTCTTTAGTCTATATGAAATTGATATATCTGATATCACATCTCAGAGATTCAACTACACCATGCCCTATAAAAGCAAAAATATTGAAGTAGCAAAGGAGTGATGGATACTCTCGACAATATGCCATGGAGATTATTCCCAAATCCTTCAAAGAAAGAAGCTTCACAGTGCTCAAGCAATTCAATAGCTGAACATCCTTTTCTGTAGGAACAAAAGTCTTGCACAATTTCTTCCTGATGTTCATAGGTGTCACCCTTAATCACTTACTGACCAACAAATATATTTAAACAATAGCGTAAAAACTAAAGTCCATGAACAATCTGATTTAAAAAAAACAGCTTTAACAATATTGGATGCATACACACCACTCTACTAACTGTAGTACTGCCCCTTACCTGAATACTGTATAATAGTCACATCGTTCGTTGAATATAGTGGTGCTACTGTGGAACAATTTTGGATTTCAAATATAGGAGTTGCAGTGCGTGCAAAGACGGGTTGCCATGTTTGGTTCTGGAAACTTACCGTGGAAAACAATGAGAAATTGAAATAATAAAAGAGCTGGATTGGGATACTTGGAAGACAGGAGAAGGGCTGAAGAGGGCCATGGGAGTGTATAGGGCATGTGTTGATGATAAGAAGAGGAAAGATATTGGTGCGAGATTTAAAGTGAAAAGATAACCATGACCACAAGCTCGCACTCGATTTCAGGCACAAGCGTATGGGAACAGTTTCTTTCGTAGGTAAGGGGTTCAGGGATTCAAATAAATAACCAACAAAAATGATGACAAATTTACTAACAATTTTTAAAAGTAAGTTGAAATTTGTAGAGAAAAAATATACAGGAAAGGAGAAAATTGGGTGTGTAGCGAAATTGCCACCAGAGCTTGGGCTCCATCGCAATTAAATTATATTAGTATGCCAATTAAAGTTCACAATAATTAAGTTACATGGAACATTGATAATCATAACTGGATAACTAAAACCAAAACTGATTCAGTGTTTCGACTATTGTTCCATGTGAGTTACATAGCGAGCAAAAAACTGTTGAACTCCACGGACAATATAATGATTACCTAACACAGCTCATCCTTTCCAATCAATACATTATGTTTGATCTTCTACCATCTAATCAGAGAAATATAATATTGGACAGTGAAGACACGACAGACATTGCAGCGTGCTACAGCTATTCAGCTCACTCCTAGAGCTGGTTCCTGAGATTCCCAAACATACTCTGCCTGGTTGCTCCTTCCAAAAAAGAATCTGGCTGCAGCTGAATCGCATAACTGATTATGTGAGCTCTGCAAGCGGGTAATAAGGTACTAACTGGAATGTTAGTGCAGAACTCTGAGGTCAGTTATCGATCAGACTATAGAAGAATACCCAATAACTCTTTTCGATGGAGACAGGGAAGAGTTTTTACGATCTAAAATAGCAGCTGTCCACTGGCTAACTAACCTGTACATAAACCTATAGAAACGCTGATACATAGTTTGGATAATTTCCATTGTATATTAGTAAATATTTTCATACAAGCTGTAGTTCATTTTTTGTGTTATTAAGTTTCAGAATTTTACGAATTTTTGGTGGTTGGATTTTGGTCATAGCATTATTTATTTCTTACAAATACGTTGTACTACTTCTACTAACAATAAAGTATATATAAAAATAATTTATTTATTCGTATCAAAAAAAACGCCCGGGAAAGCCTTGTTTCTCATATTATATATACTAGTTTAAAAAACACCTGTATTATTTTATTTAAGAGTTGTGTTTGGAAGTACATCTTTAACATATTAAGTTTCACCACATAGTATCATTGAAGTATTTTTGGTTATGGAGATCATTGTAACTGTAGAAGTAACGTTAACACTTAAGAGCATCGTGTTACTACCATGGTGGTAGGAATATATGGCGACGATACAACGCTAAATCCGTGAAACCTCATATAAAAACTCGTATCCTACTGCGCATGCGTGGTGGACATAATATGAACCCCAAAACATTGGGCTGTTTGCACTGTGTCAGCTGCTGAGAATATTTCATTTTCTAATATTCTGAAGTTTTCTATAATGCCAAGTTGTGTTGCATATGGTTGCACGAATAGACAAGATAGGAAACAACCTGGAATAATAAGTAACACTGTAATTATTGTTCTTGAAGTATCTGAATGGGTAACTTCAACATTAGGGCCTATCGCTATAAATTTATTAATTGCTCTCAATAGGATCATATCGTTCTCAAATTTTTGTTGGTATAGTGTAGACAATTAGCATATGTTACTACTGTGCACCTGAAAAGGTAGCCTTATTGTAGACAAGTGCTGAAAGTTTAATTTAAGCGGGTCAACTTTATATCGCGACACAGTGAATATGGTATTCTGCATGCTTTACGCAAGTTTCAGTTTACACTGAAAGTGTACGATGGAATTAATTGTGATAATTTGAGCTGTGCGAACTACTAAACGTAATGAAATAAACGTTGTTGCCCGAAATGAATAGGTGTGTTTACATAGTTTCATTTTGTAGCCACGGTGTGTACCAGAAGAGAACAAACAATTTATTTATTATTAGTTGTTAGCTTCTGACTTATGAATGCACTGATTTTGCTAGCATAATTATATAGGCCACTAACAGTACAATATCTTTTAATTAAGTTCAGAAACAATGTCTTTTGAAGTGTTCATTTTTTTAAAAAAAGTTTTAAACATTTACTTATGCTACATTTAAAATGGTCAGATATGACTTGTTTCTGTTTGTAAATATGTCTACAACTATTTTTCTAGATTTTGAAATCTTTCTTATCAATTACTGAAATAGAATGTGAAAATATAACCTATTTGAACATGAACTAAAATTTAAGGACTGTGGAAATAAACAGTTTGTTAGTCAAGTTAAAAAGAATTACCTTCTTTACAACCAATACATAGAATATTTTTTTCTTTGATACAGGTTTGCAAAGAATGCAGATCAAAGATCAAAATGGATCAAGGCTTGTAGGAGACAAAATTGGACCCCAACTAATCAAAAATCTAGAGTAATTTTCTTTTAATATCTCCCTTAGTTCTTTAAATATCAACTATCAAAAATTAGTTACAGGTTATAGTTCCTTGAGCCTTTGGTGACGTTTTTATTCTGGTCCAAGCCGCGTTACAATATAACCGAAAGGATTTGTAAAAAAATAAAACACCTAATCTGCATGTGCAGCAAAATTATCTTTACGTCCAGTCTGCATCATAACCTAACAACCACACCTTCTGGACAGTATATCTCGCGAACTAAACGAGATATCGAAACATTTGATAGTTTATTTTCGATTTGTATCAGTCGTGTTACAAAAGAATCTATCATCAAATTTTACTTTGGGGAAATGTTTCTTCTGAATTAAAACCCAAAACACCTCACTTATGAGACAGCTTATCTCGAGAAATGAGCAGGATATCAAAAACAATTATTCATTTTTTATGTGTCTCGTCGAGTTACATAATAATCCATCATCAAATTGCAGTGCCACGGTTGTCTTATGATTCCTTTGACGTGTTTGTGCCTATTCCCTGTGTTTCTACGCCAAGCAATATGGCGGCCTCATCAGACCACTTCTCTCTACCCGGTTTCACTCCAGTGCGTGGTGAAGGTCCCTTGCGTCGTCTCCATTTATTCCTTCCTCCACGGTTTTTACAGCTGTACATTGAAAGAACAGTGTAGGAAAATAACAAATGACTGCCTACAGCAGCATTAATTGGTTTAGAAACAAAGAATTTATCAGGTTGTTTTCCTTAAATTCTAATGTTTATAGGTTATATCAATTAGGGTATTTATATATGTGACCCCATAAGACTTCATTATTAGTAATGCGAAGGTTAAAAACAAAGAAATTCTTCAGTTCCCTGTTTTTCTTGTCCCTACCAATATGGCGACCTCCCCACTCCACCGCTCTCCTCTCCGCGTCACTTCGTTGCATGTCCCTTACGCGGTCTCCTCTCTTTTCTTTGCTCGATGACATCCTCAAATCTAACCCAAAGGTATTACACACTGAAGAGGAAAGATTAATGTGTGAAATGTGTCATGCTGTGTATAGTGGAATTGTCGAAAATTCGACGTTAATTATATAAAACGTCAATTATCAAAATGACTTTTTTTGTGCAAAATGTTCACTGCTTTCCTTAAACATAAACATTGTTCACCGTTGAACTTATTATGCTCAGAAATCTACTAAGAGAGCACTTCAAAACATACAGAGTTTTTTTTTTTTTCGTCACAGTGACCTCGTGATGTAGAATGTTTGTTGTTTTGTTGTAAACGCGACTACAATCACGAGTGTAATAATTGTAATCAGCTTGCCGGCCTTTTTTTCCGTGTTCATCCTGTGGCTTAGTTATCAATTTGAATGTTATACACATAGGCCTACTTTATAATTTTATTTAATCGCGAAATGATATACCATGGCATTTTCACTTAACGTTTTCAATAAGCACTTAACATTTAATTTAATTGAGATGGATCGCCCACTGAGGTGACAATATCCTACACACGCATTTTCCCCCCCTTTCCTAAACCCACCTACAGTTGCCCTCTACAAATTACATCTGTAAATTGTTTCAACGTTTTTCGTATATTATTCATGAATCACTTGGAGCTTATTTCATTCTCTGGCCCCTCACTTACGAAAGAAAATCTTCCCGCACTCTTGCATCTGGAATGAAGCGCCAACTTGTGGTCGCCGTCATCTTTTTCCTTCCATGCATTACTTTTCATCCTTACAGCAATGTATTTCCATGCCTCATCACCAATATACGACTTGTACACTCCCATGTCTCTCTTCTCCCTCCATCTGTTTTCCAATCATTCCTACTCCAGTTCTTTCAACATATCTGTTACTGATTGCGTTCTACGGTATTTTTCAGAGACAGATCTAGCAGCACTTCTTTGTACCCCCTCCAACTCCTGTATTTGATACCCAAAATGTGGATTCCATACACCACCACCATATTCAAGCAATGGTCTGACAAAATTTTTGTATCACAATTCCCCTACCTCTCTAGCACAGATTCTCATACTTTCTCCATAAATGAAGGATTTTGTAACCATTTCCTATCACTTACCCATTTGAGTTTATTATCAATCATACCAAGATATTTATACTTCAAGCACTAAACATGCAATTCTGACCCCAGTCTATATTTATAAGCAACTTTCAGTTTTCTATCTCGTAATAAGCTGACTCCTCTTGGCATTAATCATAGTTCCATGTTGACCTACACATTTAGATATTCTATCTAGGTCACCCTGCAGCTGTTAACAGTATTTTCCTGTTTGGATCCTGTTGTACAATATTATGGCATCTGCAAGCAAACTAACTTATAGTAAACCATCAACACAACATTAATTAAAACAATGAATATCAATGGTCCCATCACGCTACCCTGTGGCACACCTATTTTCACGCCCACTTCCTTTGATACTACATTTTCTGCCCTACCTTTTTTTTTACAATTTCGGGAATTCTTCTACCCAACAAATTACTTTCTCATCCACTCCAATAGTTTTTACATAATTTTTCACCATTTCATTACTCATTCTGTCAAATGCCTCTGAAAGATCTAGTGCTACACTCTCAATTTGGTTTCCTTGTCGATTTCATCAGAAATATCTTTCAAATATCCTAATAACTGAGATTTGACTATACATGCAGAATGGGTGTGATTAGAAGGCTGTGATTACACAGCGAATAGTTCGTTCCTACCGTCTTAAGAAAGAACCACCACCACACGCAGGAAAAGAAAGTTGTAGGAGCCCGCGCATTTGAAATACAGATTCAAGACGCAACTCATAAACGCTCAATAAAATAACCACATTCTAAATTCACACGTGGAACCATGTTTTATTCGTATCACAAGTGTACTTTAATGATATACATAGTATTTCAGTAAACTTAAACAGCTGTATATACCGAATGTAATTCTCGCACTTATTCTGGACTAGCGCCGTGCAGATGCAACTCGTGCACATTCAATAAAATCAAGACGTTCTAATTCCCAGTGGAACCGTGTTTTATTCGTATCACGTGTGTACTTTAATTAGTTTTATTGACCATGTACGTGTTGCGTCTGCACCGTGCTAGTGCAGAATAAGTGCGAAAATTAGTTTCAGTATATATAGCTGTTTAAATTTACTGAAATACATTGTATATCAATCATTAATGTACACTTGTGACACGAATAAAACATGGTTCCATGTTGGAATTTAGAATGTGATTGTTTTATTTACCGTTTATGAGTTCCGTCTTGAATCTGTATTTCAAATGCGCGGGCTCCTTAAATTTTCTTTTCCTGTGTGCGCTGGTGGCGCTGTCTTAAGGCGGCAGTAGGAACTACGCCCTGTGAAATCACAGCCTTCTAATCATAACTTTTTCTCACATACATTAATATTTGGTACGACATAATAAAGGGGATGAAAGGATTATTTGCCGATGATGCTATTATTTATCGTGAAATCGCAAACCAGGACGACTGCGCTTTGTTACAAGACGATATTATGAAAATAATTGTGTGGTGTAAAGACTGGAAGTTGAGTTAAATGCTAAGAAGTGCGAAGTCATGCGTTTAAGTAAAAAGGTGACACTATTTAGCTATGAATATACAATTAATGGTACTGCCTTAGAACGGTAGACTCCGCTAAATACCTAGGGGTAACAATTCGCAGTAATTTGTCATGGAATGAGCATATTAAGAATGTAGTTGGGAAAGCAAATCGTATGCTCCCATTTCTAGGTCATAATTTAAACAATGCACTCCGGAAGTTAAATCGATTGCATATAAGTCACTAGTGCGTCCTTACTTAGAATATTGTTGTTCTGTGTGTGGCCCTAATTAAAAGGGGTTAATGGAGGCATTAGAGATGGTCCAAAGAAGAGCCGCCCGATTCGGGACAGGTATCTATAGTTGGAGGGAAAGCGTAAGTGCGATGCTGAAGGAGTTAGGTTGGGAAGACCTGGAACACTGAAGGCGTTGCTCTCGACAGAAGCTAATTGAAAAATTCACGACTGGCGTATTTTGGAATGATAGCAAACAGATATTGCTACCAGCAACATTCGTATCTAGGAATGACCGCCAAAATAAGATAAGAGAAATCAGGGTCAGAACCAATTCATTTCAGTAATCATCTTTTCCAAGAGCAATTAGGGAATGGAATAGAAAGGATTCACAGGGCAAGTAAACGTAAAATCCGACAGAAGTGGCTTTCGATAAAGCACTCCAGCCATCCTGATCTGGGTTTTCCATGGTTTTCCCAGATCACTCCAGGTGAATGTTGGGATAGTTCTTCACAAAAGCCCATGGGTGCCTCCACCCATATATCATATATTACTTCCAAATCATTACCCTTTCGGATAGGTTCAATGCATCCTCCACACACACTTTTAGTGAATAGCGGAGTAATTATAATAACAATAATCATGACACTAACATCAAAAGTTACGTATTTAGTTGTAATGCTGACGATATAGGTAAAACAGCACCTATGTCTATATTTCCCACCAGTCAAATGAAATTGAAAAAATTATTAAATCCCTCAAAAATAAAAAGTCATTTGGTTATGATGAGGTTTCAACCCATGTAGTGAAACAATGTAACACCAGCATTAGTAGAGTTATTAGTCATATTTGTAATAGTTCTTTTGAAGAAGGTATCTTCCCTGACTCACTCAAGAAGTCAATAATCAAACCGCTTTATAAAAAGGGTGATACCTCAAAAATTGAGAATTACAGACCCATTTCACTTCTACCAGCATTTTCAAAAATCTTTGAAAAAGCAATGTACAGAAGGGTGTATGCACATTTACAAAAAAATGACCTACTCAGTAAAGTACAGTTTGGTTTTAGAAAAGGCGTTTCAACAGATTCAGCAATTTTGCTTTTGTAAACAACATACTGGAATCAATGCATAAAAAATTAAATTCCCTAGGTATATTCTGTGATCTTGCTAAGGCTTTTGACTGTGTTGATCATGAAATTCTACTAGGTAAATTAGACCACTATGGAGTTAGTGGTAAGCCAGGACATTGGTTTAAATCATACCTGGAAAATAGAAAGCAATGTGTATCACTGAAAGATGTTAATACAGGAGATGTTATAAACTCAGAATGGGGTATAGTTAAATGTGGTGTGCCTCAGGGTTCAATTCTTGGTCCTCTGCTGTTCTTAATCTATATAAATGATCTCCCACATATACTAGGTGATAATGAACACATGGTGCTCTTTGCAGATGATACTAGCATATCCTTGAAAGACCCATCAGCACAAAACCTCGAAAACACAGCAAATGAAGTTATAAAGAAAATTAACAGGTGGTTTAATGCCAACAAACTAATACTTAATGTAGAAAAGACACAGTTACTTCAGTTTGTTACAAAAAATAAAACAAAGGACAAGTATAATGTATTATCAGAAGGAAAAGCAATCGATGAAAGCAGTTTCACAAAATTCCTGGGTGTATATATAGATAACAAATTGAACTGGAAACAGCATATTCAACAACTTCTTAAAAAAACTGAATTCTGCAACATTTTCACTGAGGGTAATATCTAGAATAGCTAATATAGAAACCAGAAAGTTAGTATATTTTGCATATTTTCATTCCCTGCTCACTTATGGCATCTCATTCTGGGGAAACTCGTCACAAGCACAGAGGGTATTTAAATTGCAAAAGCGTGCTATTAGAAACTATTTGTGGAGCAAACCCACAGACACCGTGCAGAAATCTTTTTAAAAACCTGGGTGTTCTAACAATGCCAGCACAGTATGTATACTCTGTATTATCATTTGTAGTAGAAAATCCTGAACACTTAAATCTTAATGCTGACATACATAGCCATAATACTAGGAATAAATATAATATTCACAAGGATTACAAATCACTGTCAATTGTTCAGAAAGGGCTAACATTTACTGGAGCTTCCTTATTCAATGTATTACCAACAGAAATTAAATGTTATCTACAAAAACCCAACTACTTTAAGTCCAAACTGAAAGAGTTTCTGCTTCAGAACCCATTTTACTCTGTAAAAGAATTTTCTTCTTGGAATTTGGTAACTAAGAATGACTGATAAAATAGTATATATGGTGTATGGAAGGGGAAGGTGACAAAATTATCCACAATTACTAAAATGATATATGGTTTTTCTTTCTGTTGAAACTTGACAAATGAACTAATTACACTGTTTACAAAATTTTACTTATATATAGTAACTAACATGGGATAGCATGCACTCAAAAACTGCTGTGAAAAATTATCATATTAACAGGTTTTTAAGTAATTGACTGCTTATGAGTTGTTGGTAATATAATTGATATTGCTAATAGGTGTGTGTACTGTTCCACATAAATAGCAACTAACATAATATAATATGTAGTCACAAATTACAGTGAAACCTTACATGGTAACTGGTTGGTAAGAAAGTAACTGGTTATTAGATGCTGGTTACAAGTGTATACACTGTTCCACATAATAAGTATTAATTAACTCGGGATTGTATTTGTAGATTACAGGAGATATTGGTTATACTAATGGGTTGTTGCTAACTTGTTGTCAATATATAATAATATTATCAATTATATAGTAATATTGACATTACTAATAAGTGTATGTACTGTTCCACATCCCCGAGATTATTCTCACATGGGATCAAAGTGAACATATCTATCTATACATCTATACATCTATACCGAAGTAAATAATTTTGGTGTCGTTAAAATCTGAACAGAATTGCTAATGTTTTGTTCTATGCCAGAAATCAAATGTTGAACGTATTGGTTATAGCCAAATACTATTTGTTCCGGCAAACTGTCATAGAAACATGGTTGCTTCAAATATTGATATAGGTCGTATTAAACATATTAAACAAAGAAGTTATGCGACAAACATGAACCAATAATTCTTGCACACAAATATTATATGATTAAATGCACTGAATTATTGTTTGCATAAATATTGATTAATTGTGTTAATGGTTTACTATCAGAAGTTAGACTGTTTGCAGATGTCACAATGTTATATAAAAGAATCAAACAGAATTTAAACAGCTGCAGGGAGATCTAGACAGGATATCTAGCTGGTAGAGTCAGCATGGGATAAAAGCTAAGAGGAGTCATCTTATTAGCTGCAAGATAAAAAGGTTAAGTATCATTTTAAAGTGTGGAAGTAATTGCTTATTGAAGACTCTAAATCCAAATACCTTGTCATAATATTTGATAACAAAAATAATTGGGCAGGAGACATCTACATCTACATATATACTCTGCAATTCACAAAATTGTGGGTGGCAGAGGGTGCTCAGCACCAAAGCTAATTTCTTTGTTGTGTATTCCAATCCCTAATGGTAGGAGGGAAACAAGAATTCATATAAGAATCAGTGCGGCACCTTATATCTCTAATCTTATCTTTCCTGTCATTCTGGCTCAAATAGGTTGGTGGAAGAAGTATTTCACTAGACTTGTAAGTGAAAGTGGGAGTACCAAGTTTACCAATAAGTTTAAACGAAACTTGCGTCGCCTATCGACCAGAGACTCCCACTCTAATCTACTAATCAGTTCTGTGACGCTATCATAAGAACTGTAGCAAGCGGTTACGAATCGAGCGGCTTTTCTCTGTACTTTCTATATACTTTCGATCAACCCCTTACGAAACGGATCCAAATGGCACAACAGTAGTCCAAATGTGAATGCACAAGAGATTTGTAGGCTATTTCCTTTGTTTGTTCATTATAATTTTTCAAGATTCGACCTATGAATTGCAGCCTAGAATTAGCTCTACCTACCAACGAATTAACTCTTTGGAGCATGGTGGTATACATGATATACCACCTTTTGACTAATTTCTGGCCGCTTGCTTGGTGGTCAATTTGCACTACCACTGCTCGCATATGTTCAGTAGTTCCCTCCTTAGTGGAGAGATGGCACGCGCTCTCTGTTGTGAGTTCATTCCCGCCAAGAATAGAATGAATTCCAATAGTAGCTGCCATTTGCTGTGTTGTGTTTTGCTTCTACGTGTGCATACTGATCTAGAACGAGTTTTTTGATACGCCTGTGTGTTTTTTCTCATCGTGTATGCCACAGCTAAGGTATGTACCTGCGTTTACATTCATATGTACAACGTTCGTTTATTTATGTGCGATTTAATTTGCTGGTATATTATTTGTACCACCGTGCTTGTAGCAGTGAACTATCACATTTTGTTTCATAAATTAAAAATTCGAACATCTGCCGTACAAACTTTGCTTTTTAATCTTGTTATGGTTTACTGTTGTTGTTCTTTCCAATTTGTTTTGCTTATGGCATTTGTTATGCTATTTCAGGCTGTTGATTGAATAACGAAAATGTCAAGAAAAGGCCTAAGTGATGATGAAATCGAACGTTTACTATGTGAAATTCCATCAGACTGTGAATCAGATGTTGACATCACAGATGATGATTCCGATTCCGATTACGAAGCAGACATTCCCGCACAGCCGATTGTGTTGTCTGAAGACGAAAATTCAGAGAGAGAGGAAGAGGGAGAGCCCACTCCATCAACACCCATTGATGTAATAGCTCCAATGTGGGGACAGCAATTCAATGCTACTGCAGTAATGCAGTTCAGTAGCGAATCAGGGCCAAGTGCTTGTATCAGGGATATTGAGGATCCGGAACCTATAGACATATTTGTGAAAGTATTCCCAAAAGAGCTAGTTGAGCTGATTGTTTTCCAAACAAATTTATATGTAACACAGTCTGGGAAGTCTTTCACTCCAACAACCAACAAAGAAATAAGAACATTCCTGGGAATCAATATCTTGATGGGTATAAAACGTCTGCCAGCGTACAGAGACTACTGGTCTAGTGCCCCAGAACTTCATGATCATTATATTGCATCTCTGATGACAGTAAACCGGTTTGGTTGGTTACTGAGTAACATACATGTAAATGATAATACTTTGCAGCCAGGAAAAGGATGCCCAGGATATGACAAACTTTACAAGTTGCGGCCAATGATCAAGTTACTATCTGAGTCATTTTCCAAGTGTTACCAACCCAGTCAATACCAAGCAATCGATGAGTCAATGATCAAATTCAAAGGACGCAACAGTATGAAACAATACATGAGAGATAAACCCATAAAGCGTGGATACAAAGTATGGATGATGTGTGACAAGAGTTCTTACAATCTCAAATTTGATATTTACACTGGAAAGATAGGTGACACGGTGCAAAGAGGCCTTGGAGAGCATGTAGTGCTGAGTTTGTCCTCCGAACTCAGAGATAAAGGCCATCATCTTTATTTTGACAACTATTTCAACAGCTATAACTTGATGGTGTCATTACATGAGAGAAACATATATGCCTGTGGGACAGTTCAACCAACAAGGAAACATTTGCCCAAATTAAAAACCGACAAAGAACTGAGCAGAGGTGAATTTGACTGGAGGGTCAGTGACAGTGACATCATCTACTTGAAGTGGAAAGATAAGAGATCTGTGCATCTCCTTTCAAATTTTCACGGTCCTGAAGTTGCTACAGTGGCTCGACGTGAAAGAGATGGTTCATGCATAGACCTGACTTGTCCTCAGGCTTTGAAGGACTATAATGCACATATGAATAATGTCGACAAGTTCGACCAAATGAAGAAATCATACGAAATCACCCGCAGAACTAAAAAGTGGTGGCACCGAATATTTTTTCACCTGCTTGATGTCAGTATCGTCAACAGTTATGTAATTTGGAAGGAACTAGAAGACAGAGAAAAAATGACTTCCAAAATGTTCAGGATGAGCATCGTGCAAAGTTTAGTAACAAAGAAAACTCCCTTGAGGCCACCAAGACTTGTAGACAGTCGAGTCCAAGTGAAGAAAAACAAGCCATATGTTCCCTTGCGGCTGCGTCTTGAGAATTCATTGCACCAACCAGAACGCACTACAGCCAGACGTTGTGCGAAGTGCAGCACCAAAAAGAAGCAAGTGCGCACTTTCTGGATGTGCACTCAGTGCAAAGTGCCATTGTGCCTCAGCAAAATGAAAACGTGCTTCCAAGATTTTCACAAAAAGGAATGAGAAACTTATTTTTTGTAAAGTTTGTAATGACATTATGTATTGTAAAAGACCACTTTATTGAAATAAAATTATTTTGCATTCATAATATTAGTTATTTCCCCATAGAATCAGAAATAAGGGGAAGTTACGAGTCCAAACTAAGTTATTTCAAAATTTTTAGCAACAGCCCTAAATGGCATGGTGGTATAGTATATATACCACCGTGTAAATCAAAAAGCAATACAAAAAAAAATTAAATTCATATTTTCCTTGATTCATAATACCATTCGACATAGAAAATGTGTTTTTTATCATAAAATTCAGGAAATATAAAATCTGTGCATCAAAGAGTTAATGTGTATGTCCCATTTCATGTAGTTTTGTTCTGTTACTATCAAATATTTCATAGAATCGACTATATCAATAACTGAATTGTTTAACTCGTATTTCTGAACAATTGGATTTTTTTGTCACTTATGCTCATTGTCTTGCACTTTTTACAATTTAGCGTAAGTTGCCACTCAGCGCACCAAGCCAAAATAACATCCAGATTTCTAAACAATATACCAAATTCCCTATAAATAACCACATCATCAGCAAACAATCTAAAAGTGCTTTTCACTTTGTCTCTGAGATCGTTTATAAAAATTAAGTATAGGAGTGGTCCTATTACACTTCCTTTAGATACACCCGATGTAACATCTAGATTAGAAGAACTTTCTCCTTCAACGACGACATACTGCGACCGATCAGTTAGAAAATCCTTAATCCATTCACAAAGCTGACTCGATAAACTGTACACTCGAAGCTTCGCTAAACGACGGTTGTGTGGCACAGAGTCAAAGGCTTTCTGAAAATCTAAAAAAAAAATGAAAAATGCATCTACTTGTGTAACTACATAAATAACTTTCATTATATCGTGTGTGAATAGTGTCGTGATTTACATGATCTTTTCTTCCGAAATCCGTGTTGATTTGTTGTAAGCAAATTATTTTCATCTAGAAAATTCATGATGTTCGAGCATATAATATGCATCATAACTCTACTACAGACAGATGTTATAGGATATGGGACGGCAGTTTCCAGGATCACTTCGAATCACCTTTGTTGAAAATCGGAGTTACTTGCGCGATTTTCCAGTCTGAAGGTACTTTTCACTCTTCTGAATGATTTACTGAATATATCAGACAAAATGGCCCGATTTCCTCCGCATACTCTGAAAATACTCTTACTGGAATTCCATCCGAACCCGGTGCTTTCCCTCACTTCAGGAGCTCTAATTGCTTAATGATACCTGCAGTATCTATTCATAATGATTCCATCAACAACTCGACACGGCGTCGGAAGACGGGAATACTATCCTTATTTTCATCAGTAAATGAATTTTTGAATTCAGTATTTAGTACGTTAGCTTTATCGTCGCTTTCATTAACCTCGGAACCTTCACGAATCATTGCTGGAATATTGCTGTTGGTACAATTGACTTTTCGTACTATACGACCAAAATTTCTTTGTTTTTTCTGTGAGACTCTTAGAGAGAGAGTTGGAATGAAATTCGTTGAAGGCCTCGTGAATCACATTCTTAATACGTCCTCTTAACTCAACTAAGGTTTCAAAATTGCTGCGACACCCCATCGTTCTTGAGCGTGCGTTTAGGCCTCATTTGTTTTTTGAGTAATCGTTTGACATCGCATGTGTACCACGGTGGATTATTCGCCCCCTTTACTGTCCGCTTCGGTATATGTATATTCCATACCTTCCCTGACTGTAAGTATAAATCGATACCACATCTCTTCAACGGTGTCCTTTGTTGAGTTAAAGTTATGGTAATTATTCCTCAGGTAGGATCTAAAACACTCCTTTAAGGCCTTACTGAATCTGTATACGATCCGCCCTTTTCTCCTTTTTCGCTTGGTCATTAATTTAATAGTTGCAATTACCGCTTTGTGATCGCCTATTCCTGTGGTCGTTGAAATGTCGGTTAATAATTCTGGCCTGTTGGTAACCAGCAAATCTAAAATGTTTTCGCTACCGTTATGACACCGCGTAGGTTCATTAACTAGCTGCTCGAGATGATTATCTGAGAACAAATCGAGAATTACTTCAGAAGGGGCCTTATCCCTGCTACCCGTAATGTGAACGTAATTACGCCAGTCGATATAAGGCCGATTGAAGTCGCCTCCTAGAATCATAGCGTGATTCTGAAAACTGCTAGCTATACTACTTACATTATTTCTTAATTCCTCGGTGATAGCTATGTCGGAATCGGGTGGACGATAGAAGGCGCCTAAGACGAGTTTAGACCCAGCAACATTGAGTTTAATCCATATGATTTCACAGATTGTATCGACGTATATTTAATTTCGTGGGAGAAATTTGCTCACAGCTATAAATACCCCACCTACATGAGAATGTAATCTGTCTTTACGAAAAACGTTCATGCTATCTTTGAAAGTTTCGCGGAACTAATTTCCGGTTTCAACCAACTTTCTGTACTGATAACGTAAATCTGCTTCTCTGCTACAAATAACGCTTTCAAGTTCCGGTTGTTTGTTACAAATGCTTCTACAGTTAATTACGAGAACTTTTAACTGTCGAGATTCCTTTACGTTCCTCCTACATTCCGGTGTTGTATCTGATTGGGTTTCCCATAACTGTATTTCGTGTTTCGAGTCTTCCTCCCTCAGCCTAAAAAACCACCCAGTGCATTCCACACGGACATTGGACAAGCAGTAGGAAAAGTGTTCAAAATCCTTCATTTATTATAAAGAATGATTATGGGATGTACTAGAGAAGAGAGGGAATTAGGTTACAAAACTTTGATCAGACCATTGCTTAAATACGGTGGTGTAGTATGGGACCCAAACTTTCGGGTATCAAATGCAGGAGTTGGAGGGAAAGTAGAACGGGGCTGCTAAATTTGTCTTTGGGGTTTAGTGCCGAACACAATCATTTAGTGATATGATAAAGGTGCTCGGATGGGATTCATTGGAAGACAGAAGGAGGGGGAAGAGTCATGGGAGTGTTCAAGGCATATATTGGTGATGAGGCAAGGAAGAATGGTGGGAGAATTAAAAGATGTGATTGGAAATGTAAAGATGACTATGACCACAAGCTGCAACTTGATTTCAGATATAAGGGTGTGTGAAAAATTTCTTTCGTAGGGAAGGGTGTGTGGGATTGGAATAAATTTCCAAAAGAAATCATGATCAAAATCATTAAGCGAAATTAAAGTTTAAATTAGTAGAGGGAAAAAGTAGGTGGAATGAGGAAAGGAGAGAAATAGGCGTATAGAGAAATTGCCACCAGAGCGTTATATGGAATTAATTAGTTAAAAAAATCCATATGGACGGCAGACTAACTAGACATTTTTAATACAGCTAGATTGGTAGAGTGATCTAGTGGATAAAAAAACAATGGGCTAATTGCACCGAAATTTATTCATCGTTGTTTGGGCAATGAGGCAAGTGGCTCGGAGTATGTACTAGGCAGTAAGCAACAGTTTGAGATGTCCGAAATCTGTCATCAATAGCCATATCTTCCGATCAGACATAAGAGTTCATGAAAAAGTGACAATCTTCAGTGAGAAACGCGATGCTACCCGCGGCCGAAGAAAAAATAGAAGATACACCAAATAAATTAATATCTTTTGATTTTGATGAAATTGGCAATAAATAATTTCTTCTACTTGATCAGATAGTCACTGTAAAGTTTTACTACAACAATTTAACAAGTCTGAGAGAAAATATTAGACGCAAATGCATAATGTATGGATAAACAATGACAGGTTACCTCACCATGACAAGACGCATTCACATACCTCACCTGCTGTGAGGGATATCCTACAATAAACAACCACCCACCCACCATATAAACACGAGCCAGCTCTTTGCTGTTACTACCTCATATCTTAGACCAAATTCCCTTTCAAGAATGTCGATCTTATTCTAATGAAATGATCTAGTAGAAGTCTCTCCCGATCTTAAAACACTACTGGCAGTGAACTACCAGGAGTAATTTAAACAATGATAAATACGCTGAAACCGTTATATAACAGCCAGAGCACTTCTAAGTTGTGGGCGGAAATCAGGATTTGAGGTAAGTTTCCTGTTTTTAATAGGTAATTTTCTGAAATAGTTTTATAGCATCTGGAACATTGTTGTTAGTATGTAAGTCTGATCAAGCAAAAAGCTAAGTAGGAATAACTCAAGGAAATGCTGGAAGCACTTTTGCCTCCTCATTTTAAACAGGTAAATGTCAAACTTTGAATGTTGACATTTTATTGGCAGAAGAAATTTTTTAATATAAACTAAAATATATTACTCATATTATAAACTTATATTATAAATTAATGCGAACAATTAACAACGATACAATGAATTTAAAATTGTCTAATATAGGGGATATATTCCCATTAAAAAGTCAACAGATTTGAATAAAGGTAAGAGATACCAAATGGAAGGAAAAAATAGGCATTAAATTAACCTAGGACCTACCACAATACTATAAATACAATATTTTTAGATGAAATATTTCAAAATGGTAAAACTTCAATGAAAATTTCTTTTCTATATATTGTAAGCAACAACAACGTGTAACAACAAAAGCAGTAGCAGATTTATGAAATATGAGAAGGAATTCTGAATGCTGCTGTTAGTAATAAGTACAGATATTATATACAACCAAAGTGATCATCAGATCTTAGAGTAAGGTTTAATTTTGTTTGACTGTCACTTATTACACATTTCTGACAGCATTTTTCAAACTATTACTATTCTAGCTAAAAAAAATATAGACCATGTTTTCTTCAATCAGTTGCACAGAGATCTGCTGGAGTTCCTTTAATTCAGATCTGTGTTTACTCTCTCTTCTAATTCTAGGATGGCCTTGGAGAATACGATATGATCAGCAGAATATGCTTGGAGATAAGGTCAGCAGAAACTGGTGCACAATGACTCAGTACTACAACAAGCGTTTTTGCTGATGCATTAAAATCCCATTTATTGTGAATGTGATGTATATTTGCTTAAAATTAGATTGCAATCAAACCCAATATTTTTACATTCAAATGCCGTAAAAAATATGTTGTCAATTAAAACAGACTTAACAATCTGGGAATGAGAATATTAGAAAATAGAAAGTTAAAAAATAAAATAAAGTTTGGTCTGTTAAAAATTATACAATCAATGAATTAGCATTTTAATTCATTAAAAATAAACTTATTGCATGAAATTCGTACACTTCCATTATCTGTCTGATATAAAATTTAAAAATTTAGTATATTGACACCACCATTTTTATGAGTACAACATTATTATATATTCTTCAAAATATCGTCTTATAATCAAATGCATCTTGGAATTGCCCTGGAGAGTCAATTTTCTGACATCCTGTCTGAAATTAATTCTAATTACTGATTACCATCAGAAAATTAATGGAATCTACACTTCTCATACAAAATGTATGCAAGTATCGGAAAACAGTAACTAGAAATCGTTATATAAAACAATTGCTACACTAATACCACACTTGTAGTAATTTCAGGGTTCAAAGTTTGAGACCCATCATGTGATATGTTACATCATCAATGATGGGATTTTCTTAGGAGAAAGAAACACAAACTATCAGTTCCATTATGACGTCAGGTTATTTTCAGCACCTAACATTTGGCACTATATGAATATAGCAAATAGAATATTCACAGATAGTTATACAATAAACAAATAATATTATTGACACCATTTTTGCTCATTTATTTCTTATATCCAATAACAGTACAAAAGATACAATAAAATTAAATTCTTACACTAATAGTAGATGGATTTGCAACCTAGACTGACATAACATTTGGCAACAGATAATAAATACCACATTTTACTAGGAAATATATTAATCAACTTTTACTAACGGCAACTTGTATTTCTATTAACAAAAATATTCATCTTACACTTCTAAACTTAAATCCTCTTAGATGATGAATCAAATCTACAGTTTCTTTTGCAATTTTTCATGTGAAACTGAAAGAGCAAATACATTACGAACTCTCAGATGCACTTCAATTCTTAAAATAAAAATGATTAATCAATTTTTTTCACTGAAACATATTTATGTTCTAGTTACAATAGTACAGAAAATAACTGAGGTTTTCCTTACATTGAATATGAATAAAATCTCGGTTAATTAGCCAAGTCGGTAAAACAAGAAGTTTTGCTAGTTACCCAAGAAGATTTTATTCAATACAGAAAAGACTTTCCACAAATTTTACAACAAAATGGATTCCACAAGTATGAATTATCCGAGGCTTTTTACGATACACAGAGCTCATAAATAATATTCAACAAATTTCCATAGAAATTGGATGCGACTAATATAACCTCTACTCCAGTTTAAGATGTCCAACAGTGTCAAAGAGTTTCAACAAACTTCACAAGAGAGTTCATCTGAATGTTTTAATGATATTTAACCCTTTAACTGCTACGGTTCGGCCGGCCGAGCCCTCGCTGAGTGCGGCTTTGTTTACGCCTAAGCTGTTTACCTGCGCTGGAATGCCGCATTAGACCGGACCGCTGTGTGCTGAATACATCAGGAGCGTTGTGTGTGGAGTTCTTCTGCTGTCGCTCTGCGATTTGAAACCGCAGATACAAAATAAATACAGTTAATATAACATCTAAAGTTTTTCAGTTTAAAGCTCCTCTAAAAGTAAATGTCTGCGTAATCAAACATGACGGTACTTCATATACTATATAGATATTACAGCAACTGAAATGTTTTTAGTTTGTGAGCGTAGTAATTTATCTGGAGAGAACCTTTCCGAATACCTTTCAGAAATTCTGCACAAATTTTCCAGTCTTCTTTATGACCCTGTTAATATATATATATATATTTTTTAATTATTTTCTTTAGTTTTAGAGGCGTATAAATGTAATATAATTATTACTCTGCAGTTAACCATGGTTAGTAATTCTTTTTGTGTGATAAGCCTTGAAAAATGGTACAACACACAGTGATACATTACATGTTCTGCATTGGTTTCTCGACGCACTTTCTGTATCGAACATTTGAATTTGCAATAAGAATGAAATTTGGAAAAAAGGTCTCAAAAAGTTGCGAGGGCGATTTCAAGGGGGGGGGGGGTGGCGTCTCACGGAACCTGATCTTACAAGACGGGGGGGGGGGGGTGTGAGGAAATCCTGAAAAATTCCTCACGAAATTTAAATTTATGGATGCAACAGACGAAACTCTGCAACTGGCATTTTTCGTCCGGTTACTACTCGGTGAAGAGCGTGAGCATTTAAAATGCAGTGTTCGAGAATGTGGAAAAAGAACTTTTTAAACCACTTCATAGTGAAAATATAGTGTGAATTGATTCTCGCGTATCTGTTGGTCTCATCAGCATTATATATCATATGATATTCCGTTAGAAATATCAGGAAAAATGACAAACTGCTGGAATGTTAACGTAATCCACACTTGTGTCCTGCAGCTTAATCGACAAGCACATGCTGTCAAACACGTCACTAAAGCATTCTCTTTTTCCACACATTTCGCTCGAACAATTTGTAGCTTCAAACTCTGAAAAATGGTCATTTTCCACTAGCTGATGTACACAGCTTAGGAAAATTACATCGAGATCCTGTCGAAGGGTTATCACTGTCATCCATATTAAAGTGATTATATTCACTGTCGCTTCTAGTAATAATCTCCATGATTTCTTCCGCGGTACAAACACGACGGCGTATTCGGGAGGACGATGGTTCAAATCCCCGTCTAGGCATCCAGAATTGGGTTTTCCATGGTTTCCCCAAATCACTCCAGGTGAATGCCGGGATGCTTCCTTCAAAAGGCCATAGCCGAATTCCTTACCATTCCTTGCCCCCCATTCTTTAACATCTCTAAAAACCTCGCTGTTAAGAGACGTTAAGCAGTTAAAAAAAATAATGACTGTATGTCATTTTCTCAGCGAAAACTAAAAGGAAAAGAGCAACACAAATTAGATCGCAGCTGCCAATGCTCAAGGGCCGAATGAGGAAAACAACTAACCACCCTGGGTGGAAATATGGCCTCATAGCCAGGCCGCTAAGAGGCTAGCGTGTTAACACGTCTGGAGTACAGACAGGGCGGCGAGGCGGCGCGTGCATACACGTCTGGAGCAGAGACAGAGCGGCAAGGCGGCGCGTGTATACACGTCTGGAGCACCTGGGCGCAGTAGTAGCCACGCGCGTTAACGCGTTTACAGCAGTCAAAGGGTTAAGACAACCTTTTCACAAATATAACACTAAACCAATGTTTCATCAGAATGAACCTTCTTATGTGCTTTAAGATACCCATGTCGTGTAAAAGATCTTCCACAAACTTCACAAGAAAATGAACGTTTATCCAAATGTCTATTCTGATGCCGTTTACAATTATCAGATCGTGTAAAAACAAGTCCACAAATTTCACATGAAAATGTTTTTTGCAATGAGTCTTTTTGTGCACTTTAAGCTTTACAGACTGTTTAAAAGATTTTCCACATACATCACAGGAATATGTGCGTTCAACTGAATGAATCCTCTGGTGTACTTTCAGATTCCCAGACTGACTGAAAGATTTTCCACACACTTCACAGGAATATGGCCGTTCTCCTGAGTGACTCCTCTGATGCTTCTTAAGATCCCCAGCATGTTTACAATGTTTTCCACAAACTTCACAGGAAAATGAGCGTTTATTTGAATTAATACTCTGATGCCGTTTAAATATATCAGAGAGCGTAAAAGAATCTCCACAAATTACACATGACAATATTTTTTCTAAAGAATGAATCTTCTTATGCTCTTTAAGGAGGCCAGATTGTTTAAAATATTTTCCACAAACTTCACAAGAAAATTGTGGTGTACCCAAATAAATGTCACCTACATGAAGATTTTTAAATCGCATGAATATTTTTTTGCAAGTTTCTCTAGAAAATAAGGCATAACTCATATACATTTTCTGATGACACCAAGAGCCCATGCGCGATGTTTCACGAAATTTACCTACAGTTGACAATTCAACTAATGGCCTTCTCGTCTGGTGTTGTTTGTGTTTATGACTATTCCTCCAGCTGTAGGTAGTGACTGGCACTTCACCTACGCTGTTGTTTTCTAGTTCTGCGGTATAAAGTTGCTGCTCTAATGTGTAAATGTTACTTTTACAGTCGCAAGATCTCCTAAAAACAAGAAAATTACCACTTCATTATTTGGCGACAAATTAATATGCAACTGGAATATGTTCAAACATAACAAATAAAAATAGTAATGTTTTTAGGTATTTAGATTGTAAATCTAAATTATTTCTAAATACACTACAGCATTAAAGTGACACTTTCCATATTTAAGGAAATGGACCTGCACCTAAAATACTCAACACTTTTACTTTTATAAAATTCAGAATACTGTCTGCAAAACAAGATAGGCTTTAAAAAAAATACAAGGGCCATATATAAGGAAAAGTAATGCAAAATAGTCCAATATCTTCCAAAGTTGAAACTGAAAGTTGTGAATAGATATAAGAGATATCAACATTGCAAAAAAGCTGTACTTGAAACTCAAATAGCACAGATCATGGTTAGAAACAACTTAAAGAAGAATCTAATATACCAAATGGTGATAAACACCCACATTCCTCAAACTGAATTATGGAGCAAATTTTAGAAAATCTTGGAATATGTTGATGAAGGATCTAAAATGAACAGTAAACAACTATGCAACATATGTTATGCAGCTGGATCTGTGATCTCCTATGAAAATTTGGAAAACCATCAGGTTCTTCTAGAAAAAATTAACACAGCCAAAAACTATTGATCCAGTTTCAGTTAAAAAAAAAGATTTGGTAATTAGCAAGAATGAACTATAACACTTAGTAATCACTTTAGATGATATACACTTAAAAGAGTGACCAAACACCTAGCTGATTCTGAACAGAAACATAACAAAAGCCTGAATGTCTAGTGTGAAGGCATAAACCTGTATTACCGCACTAGCTTGTAAATTGTGAAAAGTTTTGTACTCTCTTTGTTACTGTATTGCACCTTAGGTCTCGTTCAATAATTGGCTAGAGGATTATAAAATTGGTATGTAAAACTGTGAAAATCTGTTGAATCAATCACACAATAAACAAGTTCTTCACTATGCTGAGAATAATGCAGGATTGTATTTTGGTCACAATTTTTAAAATGATAAGTTAAAAGATATTGATATAATTGAATATAAAAGGAAAATAGGGACCAGAATAAAAGAATTTCTTAGTCGCAGAATCTCTGGCCATGGTTTGACATCCACAAAATGCCCCTTCAGTGTGACATGTAATGGAGAACTATTCCATAATGGCTGTTAAACTTCTATAAGGCACACAAAAGAGAAGAATTTGCTTTCACTTGCTCTGAAATGAGTTTATGTAAATACCATCTGACAACTATCACAATCTCTACTAAAAAACTGTACATTTCACATACAAATCAAGATGCTGTGCATTCAAGAGCATTCTGAAAAATTCTTGGCTGCTATTGAAATTCTCTTTTTTTAAGTTAAAAAACGTTTTATTTTAACGCATTATTGCTATCATTTGTCACTTAATTGATTTCACCTTTTTATTCACATCAAAATTTCCGTCCATTATATCTTTTGCATTAGAAACATATTAGAGATGCCAAATATAATTAATTGTGTGGATTTTCCAACAATTTGAATGTCACATCTATCAGTTTTCCCATTTCCAAAGCACAATCATGAGTAGTAGCATTGTCCCAATGAAAGATAATATTTATTTTTGTAGTAAGAATGGATAATAGTTTTTATTGTAATGAAGGTATACTTTATGCAGCTGGTCAGAAGTCTTGGATAATATTGCTCATTTATTGTTATACCAATCAATCAAAAGAAATCATTTTGTTTCTCAAAGAATATAGGAGAAACAATCAATGTGCATCAGAACCATACTTTCCCAAACAACAAGACCTTAATGAATGACCTGATCCAGTATTTAAACCTATCTAAACAGCAAACTGAAGTTTTAACTTTCAGACTTAAAGACTCAAAAAGATGTAAGAATATGTAGTACCACCACAGTGACTGTAAACACTCCTTTTATGAAGTAAATGTTATTGTGTTTTGCAATGATAGTTGTTCTGTTATGGAAACTTTTGGGCATCAACATTAGCCAGATGATCATATATATTATTTCTATAAGGTATTTTTTTGTCACAAGCCTGTATCTTCCTTCATACTTAACCGAAATCAATGAATGAGGTGTCATTTTAAAGCATATGGTCTCCACTTTGGTTACATCATATTTTAAGAAATAAAGTTTTCGGAATTAGACCCTTTAAGGGCAAAAATGTCAATATTACTAAAATGCTGTTTTCTGTGTTATGAATCATTTATCTCCCTTGATACCTATCTGAAATCGTTTAATGAAGTATCATTTTAAAGATTAAGATCTCCGCTTTAGTGAAGTCATATACTAAGACGGAAATTTTTCGGAATTCGACCCTTAAAGGGCAAAAGTATCAATATTTTTGAAATGCGTTTTTGTGTCACGAGCGATTTATCTCCCTTAACATCTAACAGATATAGATAAATTAGGTATCATATTAAAGACTGAAGTCTCCGACGTGGTAACATTATATTTCAAGAAAGGAATTTTTCGTAATTCGACCCTTAAAGGGCAAAAATGTCAATTTTTCTAAAATACGTTTTTTGTATCTCGAGCCATTTTTCTCCCTGGATATCTAACCAAAATCGATAAATGAAGTAAGATTATAAGGAGTAATGTTTCAGCTTTGTGACATCATATTTTAAGAAAGAATGTTTTTTGAATTCATCCCATAAAGGGAAAAAGTATAAATTTTTTTATAACGCATTTTTGTGTCACGAGCGATTTATCTCCCTTAATATCTAACAGATATAGATAAATGAGGTATCATATAAAAGAATAAGGTCACCGCCGTGGTAAAATTATATTTTAAGAAAGGAATTTTTTGTAATTTGAACCTTAAAGGGTAAAAATGTCAATTTTTCTAAAATGCGTTTTTTGTATCTGGAGCCATTTATCTCCCTTAACAATTAAAAAAATTGATAAACGAGGTATCATTTTAAAGATTTAGGTTTTCGTAATGTCTTCGGTTCCGTTACCACATTTTAAGAAAGAAATTTTTCAAAATTCTGACCTTAGAGGGCAAAAGTATTAGTATTTTTACAACGCATTTTTCTGTCACCAGGTATTTATTTTCCTCGCACAGCAACAAATATTTCAGAGATATTGATAAGTTGTGTGCATTTTGTTCAGGTTTAATTTATTCTGCTAAGGTCAGTGACAGTTTGTCATAAATACAGAGTGTTTTAAATTTTCCTAACTGTTTCGTAATATGTTGCGAGTATTTTGATGTGTACCTATTACACACACACACACACACACACACACACAAAAATTGCTACAAAAGTACGGTTCTACTTTTCATTATATTACAAGCATTCAACCTCACTATTCATCGCATTTTATTCGCGAAATTTTAGCACGGGTCGTCTAGTTGGTAATTATTCATATACTCATTTTACGTAATTTCGAAGGCTGTCCTGCTACATATTGGTAATGAACTTCCATCAATATATGTAGTACATGCCACTGATTGAAATAGTTACACAAAAATATGAAACTAGTTTTAAAAAATCCAATATAAAAATTTAAATGATGTATCTGTAGTAACTTAAAGGTAATTGCTTTATTGCTTGGTTTTGCAACTTTGCTGTTTTTTGTGCAAATTGTACAGCAGAAATAGGAAGTCTCACTACAATATAAAATCATGGCCTAAACATGAATCTCTTATCCCTGGCCAGAAAAATGTTATCACATGTCTCTTTAGTGAATCCTGAAAAATATATTTACCTCCATTGCATATTAAATTAGGTCTAATGAAAAATTTTGTACAGGCTATGGATAAAGTTTCTAATCAATTCTTCTATCTGCAAGTCAGTGATGCTAAAAACAAGGAAATAATTTTTATAGGATCACAAATACAGTCATTAATGACTGATGAACTTTTTGAAGGACTATTAAATCCACTAGAAAAAGGAGCCAGGCAGTCTTTCAAAAACATACATTGCAATTTCCTTGAAAACCATAAAGCAGAATACTATCGTGCCACAGTGACTGATCTTCTGCAGTCTTATGATGCTACAGGATGTAATATTTCCTTAAACATTCACTTTTTCGACTCTCACTTAAACTTCTTCCGAAAAATATTGGGGCTGTCTGTGATGAGCATTTTCAACAGCAAATTTCTACAATGGAAATGTGGTACCAAGGCAAGTGGAGTTCTATCTAATATGCTGGCAGACTTCAGTTAAACCAAGATGAGAGATATTTGAGATGCACTATCACTATCAACCAGATTCTCGGTCAATAGTCAAAATGAGTAATATATAATTTAGAGTTAGATAGTTAGTAACTGACTTTATTACAAAACATAAAAAAATCAAATGGATATCACAAGAAGCTCCTGCCCGAATGGAAAAACTGAAATGATATTTGAATTCAGCATAAAAAGATACTTCTAGAATCTCAAGATTTTGATCTTGTGAAAGAAAAATAAATTCTCATTTTTGTGGATTAGTGTGATTCTTACCTTTACTCCTCTTCACCCAATCCAGCTCTTACAATATAGGACAATAACTTAATTTAGCTCCCACATTATCTCGACAACCATATGTAGTGATATGGACAAAAAGTAAATTTCTGATCACTTAAAAAAAAATCCTATTTTAACCAACTAGAAATTCAGTGTTAATAAATGAAAGAGCTAAAGATAAAATATACATTTTCAGATAATAAAGAGACCACTCTTACTTAAATTATGAATAATTTCAATTCTAGTGGCGGAACACAAAGAACAATTGAATTTTAATCCCTGCATGAGCAAACAGCATTTGGCAATCTATTGCAACTCAGAGTTAACAAAAATCATTTATTGGGCAAAAATATATCTATTTACATCTTACAAACAATATCCCCCTTCAGCCTTTCACATAGTGACCATACTTCTTAGTAACTTCCTCAGTTGTATAATGTTACGAAGGCCAGTTAGCAACAGATACCAAATAAGGCTATAATGAAATGAAACAGCAAAGAAGCTATTATCCTATTGCTATATTATGCTTGGAATATTTAAATTTACAATAGCTCAACTACAATCTTGAACCACTGAGGCAACTTTATAAACATTACCTATAGGATCAACCATTAACTTCTCAATTATTTAAACTGATGATAATAAAGCAGATACAGTGCTACATTTAGTGTCTAATCACAATTGTTCAAATAAATTGAAATTGAATATTAAAATAACTGCAATATAAAAAAGAATGTCTCATCTCACCTTTGTTGTGAAGTTTTGGTAGTGTATTTATGAAAATCGAGTTGAGCCATATCTTCAAATATCTTGGAACAAAATGTACATACATAAAAGGGGGCTGAAATAGCTGAGGTATGGCTGAAGACATGTTTTACTAGAGAGCTCCAAGATAAGAAACTGTCTGCACAGAATGCACAACAAAGTTCAGTTAATGATGGCTCTTTAAATGTAGTTTTCTTGTTCTCTTGATAATAATGGGCACACAATTTTGGTAGGTTTAAGAAAACCTGGCCACAGAATGGACAAATGTGCAATGGCGTATTTACATACAGTTCATGACTGAAAACGTGTCTTATCAGCTGCTCCCATGTGGAGAAATACTGAAGACAATTGGAACACCTATACCATGATTGACTGATGACAGACATAATGCTCTTATTAGACATATCAGTATTTCTTACACCATATATGACTAAAAGTTTACTTCTAGCACATATCTTCTCCCCACTCCATTGACCTCACAGAACATTTCTTTTACTATGTGTTATTATTATTATCTGAAGCTCAAGAATGGAGAAAATAGCTTTAATTACTATACTGCAAAGCACAGATGAAAATTATATAGTGATATACCAACAATGTCATAAAAATAATAAATTTATTAAAAATTCTTTGATCAGTATGGTATTAGTAGATGGCAATTACATGGAAATAATGGATATGCAAATTCTCAATTTTAATATGATGGATTAAATATACGACACAATAATGCGATTGAACAGTGGGGAGAGTGGGTTGTGTCAATGAATTTGAACATTTCTAATTTTTGGTAAGCTACAATAAATCTCCAATCAGTGCTTGATTAATTAGTTTATGATGATTGGATAGCTATATCCATTAGAAACCATATTTACTATTTTCTAGGGCACTTGCTAAGACTACAAATAAAATTCAGATTATGGGATTTACTCATTGATCCAATAAATTGTTTATCAAGGAGGTGTTGCATAATACCCACATTACAATTAATAAATTATATAAGAACAGATTTTTTTATAGAGCCTGAAAAGCTTCGATATAGATACCACACAACAAATTCAGTAATCAATTATGATAAACCTTATTCACTGAAAAACACAGGGAGACAGAAGGCAGGTTCTGAAATGTGATCTTTTAAGTGATACTTGTGTAGGCTGACACAAAAGTAAAGGTAATATTTCACTGTGGGATACAGAAGAAAGCACAAGGCCTTCTGAGGTGGCAGACATATTGATTTTACACGTTTAGAATACAATGGACTCATTGGAATGACCCATAAGATACGTTCATATCACTATCAAATGAACATTACTCCCTATAAAGAAAGTTCTCCTCAGGAGGAAAAATTACCAGAAAATTATAAATACGACACTATTGTGCTGAAAATGTCATGGAAGTAAATTCAGAGCTCTTCCTCTGCTAAATAACCTCTCACTTAACTGCTTGGACAAGGGAATTCCAATTTTTTGTTAATAGGGTGTACATGGAATTACAATATCATGTTTTCGGGAAGAGCATAAACTAACACATCTGAAGATTCATTGCATCATACTGACTTTGTCATCTGGAAGGAAACAGATTCATTCTGACTAGCAAACCATCAGCACAATCATTCATTACAATAACAAATAAGAATGGTCCCAATACACCATTCTGTGGAACTCCTCCTTTTAATTCTATGTCTGTAAACACTGCATTTCCTACACTATTTTACCGAGTTTTACTCAAATGGCGAAGAAAATTTAATTTCCTTTTCACAATGTTCTTTATTTTACACTACTCTATCCCTCAGTTAGTTCCATTCTTTGACCAATATATTTTCAATTAATTTGCAATACACCATCAGAACTTAAGGTTTTACTGAGTTTAACTAATCAAATAGAGCAACACACTATAGAAATATAGAAAACAACTACCAGAAAACTAAAAACTGTTGACCTCAACAGCTTGGATACAATACAATACATTCATTTTACATTGATCCAATATAAGAAACTGGCTCTGTGGGATGTGGATAAGTTATCAATTTACAGTAAAACAACTGCATAACAAAATAATACATACACCAGAAGATGTACAGTCATATGGTACATTAATTATGTCAACTACATTTACACAAACTACTGACAGTTTATTTTGTAGATACCTTAGAAATAAATTGGAGTCTAATTGAAATAAAAAATGATCTCCAGGAAATTTGAATCACAGATGATACACAGGACAGTTACAGATTTAGCAGCCTGGTCAATAGTGACAAATTTGCAAACAATCTGTACATCAGAAGAAGGAACACCTGAATGGCGAAAGTAGGAAAGAGCTCAGTCAGAGGATGAAGAGATTTTGGGAAAATAGGAAAAACAGATCTGCTAAATAAGTTCATTCACTGGTCCTCAGTTGGGCATAACGATGAAAGAAGAATAAATATCTACAAAACAACACAATAGTAATTACAGTAGGCCTATGGTATGTACAAGGTAAATGGTATTCTGGGGTCAAAACTGTCACATAAAAATGAAAGGTGCCTAACGGTTGAATGAGAAAATGCGTTTGTTTTCTGAATCATAAAGTAAAGATTTCCATACCGATGCATTGTAATGACAAACTACGGTTTCTAAATCAACCATATTCAACATGATAAAATTCTTCAAAAATAAAAAGGTTCTGTAAAAGGATTGGTCATACGTTTAAACTTATGAAACAAAACGTATCCAAACTACATCTTATGATTCAGTTTATACGCATGGAAAACATAATTATAATCAAATTGATTTGGGATTTTACAACGGCAGCCTCATAACTAATACACACTTTTTCAAGTAATCACTGAGTAAAGCAACGATATTTTATCCTCCAAATTCTGATAAGCAATACACGTACTGCAAGTCTCTATAAACAATAGAAACATACCTCATATATTGTCACATATACTGTCTCCTTATCACTTTCTTTTCTCGTCTTTAAACCACAATATGTAACACATGCCGCAACACACAACTTACACCCTTAATCAGTGGATAAAAGACAAAGATACCCCTCGCTGAAGACAAAACATTCTACCTTGGGTTTTGAAGTATGAATACTGATTGGACTGTACGTAATTCAGTAACTTCTTAAATGTCATTATCTATTTCTATAGACACATATTACAGATGCAAAAATCATAAAATATCACACCAGTAGGCAACTAATGGTGAAAGTGCATTATTTGATAGGATATACAAAAGCTGTTTCGTAAATAATTTTTTTTTTTAATGCGATAGATCCGTGCTCCTAGTCATCTAATTATCACTTTCTTATTATTTTTTAAATTAATATATACTTAGGTGTTACATAACTCTCCGTCCACTTTTGCGAGTTATGAATTTTAAATTCTTTCCTCGTTTTCGGTAAATTATTCATCACTTCACTTGGTAATTTAATTCCTGACACCCTTATCTAACAAAAGGAAATTTTCCCACATATAACTGAGTATCAGCTTGACGGACATTGTCGTCTTTCCCCTCCATGCACTATTCCTAATTCTTTGACCAATATCCCTCCAAGCGACATCACCAGCATACGCCCTGTATATTCCTAGCGCTCCTCTTCACCCTACTCCTTTCCTCCAATGACTCCCAAATTCAGCTCCTTTATCATATCAGTTACTGACTGGATCCTGCGATAATTTACACAAACAAATCTAGCTTCTCTTCCTTGCACACACCAGCATTTGAATGGAGGCATTGTGGGAAACCAAGGAAAAACACAGTCAGTCAGGATGGATGGACGTTGTTTTTACCTCTATCCTCCTGAATGTTAGGTAGGAGGGCAATCTTGCCCTGTTCCTAACTTGTTCTAATTCTTTCACCAATATCCCTCCAAAACCCATCACCAACATTTGCCGTGTACATTCCCAACACTCTCTTCACCATCCTCCTTTCCTACAATGACCAATTCAGCTCCTTTATCATATTACTTATTGACTAGGTCCTGCGATAATTTTCACAAACAAATCTAACAGCCCTTTTTTGCACTCCTTAAAACTGTGTATTTGATAACCAAACTACACCACCATATTCGACCAATGGCATGGCCAAAGTTTTGTAACCCAACTACCTAACTTCTCTGGTACATCCTCTCATAATCCTATCTAGTAAATGAAGAAATTTATAACCTTTTCCTACCACCTGCCCAATGTGTTCTCTTTTCAATGCAGTTGTGACTGGTATATCAGAACGTGTCGAAGAGATTAGACGATATTTTACATGCAAAAGATGTCACAATCTCGTTTAAACGCAATTGAAGATAGTTTTTCTCATGATAGCCGTAACGCAGAAATTTGATGATGGTAATTAAATTGCTTGACTAGACAAACCGAATATGTTGGTATCTCACTTAGTTCTCGAGATGTCAAAAATATGTTACAGTTTCTTGTAGATTCGGCAAAATTTTTATTTTAGTATAAGCCGCATTTTATCCTAATCATCTAAATTTTTTGGAAATTATATCTCTAAAACTGAGCGAGATGTGAAAAAAAAAATAGTTCACTTTCGGTATGTTTCGTCGAATCACACAAAAAATTATCATCAAATTGCCGCAGCACATTCATCAGACAGTTACCGTGAAAACAACTAGCCTACAAGAGTAATCAGCCATTTAATTAATGCCCTCGATACTGAATAACAATAATTATCCAATTGCTACAGATAAAGATACAGGAGCAGAATTTTGTGTTTTCGATGTGATAGTATCCGCCATTGTTGAGACTAGAAGCTTTTATTCTTACAAAAGATTTATGATGTAATTATATTTTTCCCATTGCAGGTATAATTTCGGCATTCATATTTGGCCGGTGTATGTATTTCTATGTTAGAAAATGGAATTAATTGCACCCTACGAAGTGAAGTTCAAATAAATGAAAAATCTTTGTCAGAGGAGCGAAATCTATCGTTTCTCATTGTTGTTGTTGTTGTTGCTGTTGTTTTGTTTTTTTTTTTCCGCTGGGTCTGTGTTCGTAGAAGATGTTGACTGAAGTCATTTGAATCTGTCTCGAATAAAAAAAAGTCTTAGAAACTAGAAATTTGTCTCGAATATCGATAATAATAATAATTCCATGTGTTCCCATTGACCTGCTTACAGGGTTTCTATTGGCTGAGCATTTCGCAACTGTTGTAGCCATCTTTAACCATCTTAACCCTTTGACTGCTAGAGATTGCCGGCAGAGCCCTCGCTGGCATGCTCCTTTGTGTCTCCCTAAGCTGTCTACCTGCGCTGAGAGGCCGCAGTCGGCCGATACCTGCGCTGCTGAGCTCGACACGCGGCCCGACGTGCTGTGTGCTGAATATTTCTGGAGCTTTGTGTGTGACGTCCTTCGGCTGTCACTCTATTTCCTTTGGTTCAGGTTTGTATCTTTTTTTTCTTTCAATAGATTATACAATAGTTCAGATTCACCGAAATAACTACGTAATTGCAGCAACTACAAGAGCTTTTAACTTTAAAAAAAAAAAAAAAATAAAAAATAAAAAAATAAAAAAAAAAATCCTAATACTTCACATTGACCATTATGTTAGGGCGAGCCTTAAGCAATGAATATCCGAGTAAACTCTCCTCAGGAAATCGCTGTTCCAGATACACTATTGGTTAACCTCTCCTGAAACTTCGCCAGGAGACTAGGAGGATTCATCACCCTCTGAAATCTGTTCCAAGATTGTCATCAATTGTCTCTGCTTCAGCTATGAGTAGGGTTCAGATCTTTATGACCAAAACAAATTGAGGACTATGCAGGAAAATATGACCTTAAAAATGGGTAAATAGTGACCTAAAAATGACAAAATATGATCAAACATTTAAATTTAGTATACATCAATACATGCTCAATCATACATCATTTATTTTATCTAGTAGTGTCGCTTTGATGTACACAGCATAATTTGCTTCCGTTCACTCGCTCCACCATTGGGAAATTAAATTTTAAATCGTTTTGGTGAAGTCACTTTAATTTAAAATAATTTACAGAATAGAACTAACTCTTTCATATGTTCTAAAATAACTACAAGCTGCAGTAGTGTAAAAAAGTCATTTAAGAGACTAACAGAAAAGATAAATTCGGAATTTGAGGTGGCTGAACGGCAACCTTTTTTATAGAGCTTTTGTAGATCTTTGGACAATGTTTCGAGCATCGTAGCAGTTTTGATATAATGTTACCTGCATGTGGCGATGCTTTTGTGTTTTGAGACCAACAGGTTCCACACAGCACTGATATATTTGGTACGCATTATAAAGGAATAGGCGATTCGCGGAAGAATTTTCTTATAAATCAATGCAATTTTTCTTTTACTGTAGAAATAGTAATTTTTATTAGTGCTTTTTGCCGTAAATCGTTTACAACTAAATTTGCGATTAGTACAGTGAAATCACAGAGCTCTCATATGTATTGTTTTATGAACATTGCATTCATTTTCTACCACAGTGAATCGCCAAACGTGCCCTGTTCGATGCAATTTTCTGACTCGAGACCTGTGAATTATACAAAACTGATAATAGCAGGAGCAACAGATATTGTATCCATGGTAGTAAATTTTTCAAAACCTAAAATTTGTTCCCAAACCAACATCATTTGCTCTCTCATAAACTCCAACACCAGAGGAATATTGGTCTTCCCACCAAGACATTACGGTCAAAAGCATTCTTTAAGTCAATAGGTCATAATCTTTAGTGACCTCTCCACATGGAACGAAAATTTTATTATGAATTTCATTCTGAATTTCTAATGACATGTAGGTGATATTATCAGCTCTTTCAGTCTTTGAAAATTTGGTCACTAGCTTCACTTCTGAGTTTAATCAAGAGTTTAAGAACAACTTCACGTCGTTCCTCGCCCCTTCAAAGCAGAGAAGAAATTATTGCTGTTACGACTTTCTTGTTATCTTCTATTTCTTTTAGGCGGAATATCTCATGTGGGCTGTTCTGCGTAAAAAGTCTACTATTTTTATATGGAAACTACAATAGTTATTGGAAGCGTAATAATACTGTTAAATATAGCAATATTCTCAGCTACTTACAGTTATTATTCCTTCCACGTTGTTTACGCACTTCACGAGGCGATGAGAAAGATCAAATCTGCACAATTCCAAACTTTCCAGCCAACTGTCTAAGGAGTATTACCCATACGATGAAAATGAAAGAGTTTCGGGGAAAGCAAAAACGAATTCAGCAATTGGCTATTTGACTTTATTTTGAAAACGGTTTTAAATAATTTATTGATACACGTTATTTACCGGGTGCTATATATTTTTTTGAAAAAGTGCTTATTTTACAAAAAATTCAGTGTTAAAATTAAGAGCATTTGAAAGCCCACCAAAACGCTCCTTTGCTGCTTGGCGCGGGTCAACGACACTTGTGACGTCACGTGCCAGCAGGCGTTCACTCTACATAAGTAACATTTGGTTTGTTTCTCTGAATCTGAGTATAAATTGTCGGAAATATGATTTATAAATAGTGTGTATTACATCAATCTACAACCACAACAATAAAAACTCTCCAAATAAACATAAGTGTTCCAGCATTAGCTGAAATAGGAAAAAAAAGTCGCTGCAATTTGCTCATAGAAACCCAGACGACATTGCGACTAAGTCGCACATAATTTACCGTAAATTTAATTTGAACCATAATTTCTTTGAGATAATGTAGTACGCTGTTTAAGGCGAGTATCAGTAAAATTAGAGTTCTTAGGTTCGATCCTCGCTTTGAAATATGTTTTGTTATTTGTGAGCGTTTTCTTTAGATACTAGTTGCTGTTGGTAGCCCCGCATATTTTTTTTCTTTCTAAAATCCACCAAAACATAATTTTTTTTCCGAATGTTTGACAAATTTTTGGATAGCAAGAGTATTATAAATATTTGAGATATAACCAAAAAAGACTTCAAAACTGAAACTGGAAGTTACTTGCACACCGATAAAAAGTTAACAGAAAATTACTTGCACATTAATAGTAAATACCGCTTTAATAGATTAATTTATGTCAGAAAGGCAACATACAGTTGTATCGTCACGCAAAAATTCCAACAAATAGTAATCAAAGTGTTCCGGAATTGTTGCGAGATTAGCGTGCAATATTATTGTTAAAATAAATCCTATTGTTCACCGCCGAGTACATGGGTTTTGTTGCAATGATGATCTATCTCTGGTATCTTTCAAAATTAAAAGCAGGAGGTTATCTTTTTATAAAAGTTCTTTTGTATGACAACAATTTATGTTTCAAACGTTTGCATGACGATTTATGACTTTTTCTATAAAAACATTATTCTGTAAAGCAACAAACGGCAAACAGAAAAAATAGAAATGTACGCAAGACAAAAATATTATCCTAATCAAGGTTCGAATAAAGGATCTTCAGATTCCTACGGCACTCATTAGCCATGCAGGTACCTGGACATCATGGCATCGTTACTTTCTTTCTCGTTAATAGTGAAAATTTAAACATCACAGTTTCTAAGTGCGGCGAAGTGAACGCGGTCGGTAAATAAATAAACAATAAATTGGAAAAAAATATTATTTATCTATAATTATTTATCCACAGTTAAGAAATTTTATCCATAACATCCAGTTATTTAACTGTTGTGCTTACCTTATACTACACTTGCATTTTTCTCGTAAATATATCCTAAAACAACTAACTTAATTTAAAATTTTAGCCATTGATATGGAGGATTTCTATTAATCTGTAACTTCCAGTTTAAAATATAAGTGATTCTCTAATTGAAGTTCTTACATTCTCAAGCTCCATAGAATAAAAGTCAGTGGTTGTTTCTATAGCTAGTCCGACAGATAATTTTCGGTATTTTTCCACTGTAGGCTTCTACATATTGTTCTTCATTTTATATTCAACACAAAATCTCATTAGTCACAAGAGATAACCAGCAACAAATAGTTGAAAACTTGGATAGAGGGAAACACTCTATACGCATCCACAGCGCCTACAGGCAGGTGACGTCACTAAAGCTATCTCCAATCCCAGAGCTTTTTCTGTCACGTGATAAGAAGCAAGAAAAATTTGATTTTTATTTTGCTTTTTTAATTGAAAACAATCTCCATCTTTCTTTCCAAATTTAACAAAAATACCTTCCTTAAGCATTAATCTATGCGAATGACCACAATTTGTAATATATTTTGAATACTGTCAAATAGCCTATTGATGTTATCTGGCGTATAATTCAAGAAACAGAAAACTAATCACGTTACGAATATTTGGAACATCGCTATTATCCGCAGCTAACTGAGAGCGACGTTTCTCAAAATAGGGTATTACACCATTTTTTGAAATATGGCTTAATTTGATCCTTTGGTAATAATAAGCCACTAGAATTTTCATTTAAATAATATGAAATCAATAAACGCCGTAAAAGGGCATTTAAACATTAAATTTTTAATATACGCCCGAAACCACTAGCCGTCATGCTGCTTCGGTTTGTGACATCACTATATAGTTAACAAACAGCTGCCAAGTGTATAGTGATATGAGAGCGATTCTGAAAAACTACTAATATTAGTGTTCTGTAATTTAAAATGAGTTGCAGTATCGATCATTGGTGTGTTATTACAGAGCGTAAAAATACGAGAGTAAAAACACTTGGAAAGTTGTGCATTAAAGTGCCAACCATCAATATAAGCATGAGAAAAACCTGGTTAGAACTCGCGAGAAGAGAGCCAAAACCACGGTTGGAAAAAACTCCCCTGTACTTTTGTGAAGATCACTTTGATGTAAGTACATATCCTTAACAATAATTAATTAGTTGTCAAGCAGATTACAAAACGAGCTCATTAACTTATAACTTAGTTGTTGTTTCATGCTTCAGTTGGAAAACGACATGGAAAATTATTTGTGATATAAAATCTTGGGTTCAGTAAAAAGAATTAGAATGAAACCGAACTGTGTACCATTCGATTGTCAGGCCAATAGAAAAGGAAGTCCACGCCAAGCAAACCTCGCATGGCGTTAGTCAAAAGCAAAGAAAGTCTGTCCATCAATCACTTGAAGAGAACTTAAAAGACGAAGATGATGTAATAGCATCAACACTGTGTGATCAAGGTAATTTTATACAATTAAAATTATCACTAAAACATATTTGCCTATATTGTATGTTGTAAGCATAAAATTTTAGATTAAGAATTATGTAGGTCTTTAATAATATAATTTAATTGTGGGCATTACTGGAAAATGTAATGATTTCATGCTGGTCCAGGGGGTATTACAACCTACTTTGGTCCAGGCTATATTGTAACAGAATTACTGCTTGAGTACATTAATGGTGTCATGATGGTACAGGGTGTATTATAACTTAATGTCTGATTGAAATTAATGGTACAGGCTGTATCACAACGGAATTACTGCTTGAAAATAATATGTCTTACTGTTGACTACGGCACTAGTAAAACATCATTTGTGAACAAGTTAAAATATTCAATGACAAAGCATACTGTGATAAATTGAGAAGTCTTTGTAAAAATATTGAAGCTTTTTTTAATGAGTTGTTTGCTAGAAGTTATTGGTTTTATACACATAGCACTCAAACAGCTAATTTCTAAGCTATGAAAACCTAATTACTCTCTGAAGAATTTCTCTAAAAGTTATGCCATACCACATGACTGAATGAAAGTTTTGTTAATTCTAGACCTATTGTTAGAGAAACTGTTCATGTTGCATAGGTGGAACTACTTAATTTCATCAAAAGTGTGATATTTTCTTGGTAGTTGAGTTTCTGATCTATTTGAACCCCAAGAATTTTTACACTCTTTGTTTTCAATATTGTGTTGTTTTTACAGTTTTATACGTAAGTCTAAATAAACATAATTTTGTTTAAAAACTAATATGATAAGTTTTGTCGTAAATTTATTTTGATAAGTTCGCTACGTTGTTGTATTTTAAAACCTTTCGCTACTACCTTCCCAATATGTCTTGCTCAGTTGAGTTTGTTTTCACGTAGGTATTCATGTTTCAAGTGTTCAACAACAGTTTTTTCCCAACCTTATAATCATAATCAATCTTTAGTTTCATATCTTTACACCTAATAAGCTGACTCTTCTTTGCATATATCATCATCCCATGTTGGCGTTCCTACATGGAATGGAGATATATAACAAGAAAAACTGTCAAATCAGAAATAGGCTTACTGCAGTGAAGCTCATTTATAAAAACATACTTTATTGCTTTTTAACCTAAATTATTATCAAATTAACTAGGCACATTTATTGTTTACAGATTTACCGACTGAAGTGCGTATTTGTAACCTTGGAAATATGCATGACAAAGCTGTTCAATTATCTATAATCCAACAACATAAGGCAGTTCAAGTTCGATTGATGAAAAATTTAGAAGTAAACAGGTGCTGACTACTACATTACACACCTTTCAAGTTAATATTGTGTACTGCTACTTCTCCATTATTTTTTTATTAGTTAATTTTGTTTCAAGGATCCCTGCTGAGGAAGAACCTCTGGTATGTAAAACATGTAATGGTACAGGGGCGGCCCTAGGGCGGTGCGAGCGGTGCGACCGCACCGGGCGCCGTCATATGGGGGGCGCCGAAAATGCAGCGAGAGGTCCGTCTGCGCAAAAATTGAAAAATAAATTCTATAATAATCCAGCTTGCTGTTCACATATTTTTTAATACAGTAATCAGCAAGAAGAATTTATAAACGTAAGAGCTTCCGTTTAATATATAGTCCGAGTCAGCTCGAGTTACTCCATTCCAAAAACCACAAATCGTCCCATAAATATCACTCTTCGGTGTCGCACCGCACCTCCCGCACCTGTTTCCTGCCTTTTCGGGTGTAATCTTGCAGTTCTTTCACCTGTGGTGGATCTACGAATTTTCCGAGCAGGGACTAGTTCTTTGATTTTCCGCCCCCGAAGGTTGCCGCTCAGGGCAGTAGAGCTAAGAAAGAAGGTCACCGCCCACGAATTTGTCACTTACTACCCATTTAAACATGATTATGTCTCCCGGGGTAAGCGCCACGGTTAGCCCCCTCCCCCCCTCCCTCCTCTAGATCCGGCATAGTCATTTGCATGAGGAAAGATTCAACCTATGTATCTACTTTTACAATGTTAAACCTTAGGTGATTTCAATCAACGTTGGTAGCGTAAATATTTACTAAATGTAATGTGTCTTTTATTGACATGTCGCAACAATTATTTATTTCTCTCTCTCTCTCTTCTTTTTTTTTTTTTTTTTTTGAAAAACTAAACCAAGTTGAAACTGAGGAGGCTTCAAAATTGCTTGCAAAATTTCTTAGAGTTGTCATTTAAATCGTCGTCACTAGAACTAGTTCAACACGTGACGGAAGAAAACGTATTTTATAGAAGTTCTTCAGACGAGGCTGATAATGATAAAGAGCAGTATGAACAAGAAGATTTTGCTATGGCCGCAACGTCGTCTGCACTTCAAAATGGAATATAGCAGACATACACCGTCACAAATTATATTGATATTTCATAATGGTTGCTCATTGACCCTGCAATCAGAGATGAAATAATTATTCCATCAACGAAGAAATCCAAGAAAAAATCATGAACATCATTTCTCAAAAACGCATTTTAAAGAGTAATACCAAAAATTTTTGTAAAATTCATTCGGAGAATAGAGTTTCTAGCCGCGTTGCAGACCGTTATCAGTTTATCACTATTCATCAGTTCGTGACGCCCTTCTGGAAACGAATTATTCACCTGTAGTAACAGAAGCCTTGTCCCTGAGTCAGCCCATGGAGCAATTTGAGTTTATAGTTACAATGGTGACTTGGTATTGATTCAAGTATTATTTATTGTAAACAAGGCTATCCAGTATGAAAGGGAATTCATGAAACGCTCCACAACTGCTGTGAAAGATCTCGGAATTTGTGAGAAATTGCTTCTCAGACTGGGACATACCCTTTTATTAAGTCAGTTAGATACCATACGAAGAAGAAATTTTTTGAGTACGAGGCCGTAGATGAGATAGCAACAGATCCAGAAGAATTGCTTACAGTGAACGTGTTTTAGCATCTGATCGGTACAATTAAGAAGGCGTAGGACACTCAATTTTCACAACTATCTAAATTAATGATACACTGTAGTTCTTACACATTATCAAAACAATTCCTGAATTGTAATAAACCTGTGCATATTTATAAATGAGTTTAACGAATGGAGAGAAATGTGACATTCGGATTGTGAATTGACTAAAGAATTTTCTAACTGAAACTATTGTTGATGGGGCTTGAATCGGCAGAACCAATATAAGTTCAGCTAATGAAACAAAATGGTTAAAGGGTATTACTATTACTCTGCGAGTGGCTAAAAGTGGGTGGTGACTCTGCGAGTGACTAAAAGTGGGTGGCGAGGGGTGCATTACACCAATCCTAATGTGGAACCATTTGAGCATAGGAAGGGATATACGCGCCCACGGGCTGTTTATAGCACTCATCCCGGCATTCACCCTGAGCTATCAGGGAAAACCATGGAAAACCCAGATCAGGATGGCAGAAATGATTGATCGAGAACTACTCCTGTCAGATTTTATGTTTACTAGTTCCTATTCAATTCCCTAATCGCTCGTGGAAAAAATTAGTACATTTGTTCTGGCGCTCATATCTTATTTTCGTGGTCATTCCTAGATATGAATGTTGTTGGTAGGAATATTTGTTTGCTATCATTCCGAAACAAGTCATCCGTGAATTTTTCAATTAGCTTCTGTCGAGAACAACGCCTTCGGTGTTCCAGGTCTTCCCAACCTAACTTCTTCAACATCACACTTACGCTTTATTTCGATTTCTTTTACGATACATTTCCGAATGTGTGGACAGCACTTCGAATTTTGCTAACGACACCTGTAACTGTCGCTAAAGGAGACCGAAGTTTCAGTAAATTAAAATTTATTAAAACTTATTTACGGTAAACTCGGACTCTAGATAGACTATGGAAAATGATATTGCCAAAGGGCAAAAACGAGGAAGTTGACAACCTAGGCCTCTTAGTTATGATTTTATTTCCTCATTTGTTTGTTTCAAACATTTTTCTTAAAAACTATGTAAATTAGACGTACACGTGACGTGAGCATTGTGTACACTACAGTGGCGTAAATTAACCTTTTCAAACATATAGTGGCCATTTGCACTGTTGTTTCTCATTCATACCATTGCTATCCTATACACTATTCTTTCTGAAGTTTGAGTTATTATTAATATAAAAAGACTGTTTTCTGCCCTCGGAATTGCTTGATTGTAATTCATAACGCACGCATATACGTATTCGAATCCCACGTAAACTACTTTATCCTAAGCCATCCAGCGACGTGAAACAGTAGCAAATATTAAAGCAAACAAACGTTTACGTTTATAATTTTAGTAGGATGTAAAAAATTAATGTTATCTTCAATCTGTCTAAATGGGCACCTTAAACACGTGTGCAAATGTGAGGCGCCACAATGAGATCTCGCACCACATGAAAAACTTGCTGGGGCCGCCTCTGGGTGGAGGCCGGGTTGAGTGCCTATGAAAATCCCCGCTGAGACAAGTATTCGAAACGGGGACCTTTATTTTTAATCCATCATCAAATTTGACTTCGACCAATTTTTTCTTCTTAATTTCAACCAAAAACATCTCACATTTGAGACAGAATGTCTCGAAAATTAAGCAGGATATAAAAGAAAAAAATATTTTTCATTTTTCATTTGTCTCCTCGAGTTACATAATAAT
Organism: Vandiemenella viatica; assembly: GCA_031002005.1. Lineage (NCBI taxonomy): Eukaryota > Metazoa > Arthropoda > Insecta > Orthoptera > Morabidae > Vandiemenella > Vandiemenella viatica. Next base: position 928,847 of record JARYHS010007075.1, read on the forward strand.
CCATTAGCAGATGGCGGCGTTACGTTTATCCTAGAGTCCCCTTGAGGTTTTTGTACATATACCCCGTGTCTGTATGGATGCGGCCTAGCCCCCTCACCCACTCCTCCTCCGCCCGGCGTCACTTCAATGCATGGTGAAGGTCTCTTGCGTCTTCTTCATATATTTATTTCCTCCATGATTGTATCTTGCTGTTCCAGGAAAAACTGTTAGCACCACTGGAGCTGATGCAGTATGTCAATTAAGTACTTTCTGTAGGACTGTCATTCTGTCCATTAATATCAATGATTTGGAAATTAGTAAATTAATGAAATCATGGTGTGAATTTGTTTATTTTAGATTTGGCCTCTTTCAGTAAAAAGAGATAGTTTGTAGTTGAAAGAACACTTCAAAACTGAAACTTATTTGTGTGGTTGAAAGTGATGTAGAAGTTTGCAGAGTAAGGGTTCATTGTAAAATAATTTTTTTGTGTTAAATAAACTTTTTTTAGTTCTCAATTTTTCACATTTCAGAAACCAAGCAATGGGTTTATAGTAATAGTTTGTCACTCGAATTTTCGATCAATCTTGCAGATACTTTTCGACTGTATTTGCTGATATCGTAAAAGGCACAGACTGTACACGGAGATGATGCCCGTTTCGGATCAGCTTCCCTTATAGTGTCTATTAGACTTTTATGCGGCTCAGAATCCAATACAAGTTCAGGGCCGCATTTAGGATTTGTGGTCCCATGTCGGCATTTTTTATGAACGAACTTTTGTTTTATCTTTTAGCTGTACTACTAGGCGTTAGGAGGAGTCCCGTTCCATCGGTCATAGGTGGCAGCCTCCTGCTATGCTTATATGCGGCCCTGGTCCTATTTTAACAAACTCCCTTTCAATAACCCGAAGGAGAATTTTTCACCTAGCCATCACGATAATAGTGCCACATACTGTGTCTGGTAGCCGTGGTATAATTCGCTCTGCTGTGTAAACTCTTTGATTAGTATGTGACGTCACTAATTAACGCGTTTTCTGTGTAGGCAGGGTTTGATATTTAGTTTTAAGGGGATCTCTGCGATTCTATTTCCAATCTCCGGCGAGACTTCGGATGTTCCGTAGTGTGGCATTACCCCCGTACTTTGGTTCTTGTGTCCATATGAGACATTTGTCTGACTGTCCAATTCAGTTACGAATCCACTTCAAATTCGAAATTTTCACAATTATAAATTTGTTAACCTATTTCGAAATCATTTTACAATTGAAAATAATTGAAACTGAATAAAAATGTTGTTTCTGCCCATAAATAAATGTCTGGCATAGACTGCGGCTGTTCCACTGAGCACGTTCACACAGCGAGTGCGGAACAGACGGAAAGAGCGGGAAACGGAAACTGGATGCCTATTAGACGCCATATTGTCCGCCGATAGCTCTGATCAGCTGCAAAAAAGATTTGGAATTGAACAATCGTTTTACACTATCAGCACCAAAATTAACACAAATAAATTTCAGGATATGTTTCTAACATTGAGTGAACGCAAAGCAATTGTAATAATCTGTTGTATAGTCATGTGGTGTCCGTTCACAGAAATCTGTCTTCACGCACTTTTAACTCCTTTCAAACTAAACAAGTGTTTACCGAGCGTGGTGGCGAGCGGTAACGCTCTGGCCTCGCATTTGGGAGGAAGAGGATTCGAATTCCCTTAAGCCTTGGTAATTTCAGTTTTCCGTGGTTTCCTCAAATCACTTCAGGTGAAAGCAGAAATGGTTCCTTCAAAAATGGCAATGGTCGAACTTCCTTCACGTTCCATTCGTGAAGACCGTATTCTCTTGCAATTACATAGACGTCGACGAAGTATAAAGTGAGAAAAAGAATTTCTTAAGAATTTTCAAACTTGCAAGGTGATAAACGGGACTATACTATGTTCAGACAGCAAAGGCGGATGAAGGTCACTCTGCTCTATCCCCACTCCGCTGCCCCCGCCCTACAGGTGAAGGGGAAACAGCTGCCGCGCATGCCCAAATGTCAAACACGACGTATGTGGTACAATATGTTGCATCTAATTCGATGATTTCTTCAGTAAACTCGAACAATTAACTATTTGTCGTGACGAAAATGAGTGAATCGTATGCCATAGAAATTTCGTCTTTACCAATTACAATTTCATATGTTAATAAATATAAAAATTATTTACATATCAATGAATAAAACTTACTGCTTCCAATAATTATTTTTTATTTTGAAAGTTGCGCAAGACATTTCGACGATTAAATCCAATTTTTAGATGTCTTTCCCAGTGGAAGTTAATTCTCTAACGTTTAAATTTTGAAATGAAAGTGATATTTAGTCGAATCGATAGTTTCTGTTTACAGAAATCGTTGATGAGACCACCATTGCGTTTATTGTGTTGCCATATAAACTTCCTTGCGTGATTTTGATTTACCCAAGTATCGTCAAGGTAGATGACAGGTCGAAGAGGATGTTCCTTCCTTAAATCGTACATTTTTCTTAAAAATGAGGCCCTTGCTGCAATAATGTCTGTCCTTTCCATCAGAAAACGTCTACCGTCATTACATTTTCCATATGGCAATGGTCGAATTCCTTCCCGTTCCTTTCATGAAGACCTATTCTCTTGCAATGACATTGACGTCGACGAAGTATAAAATGAGAAAAAGAATTTCTTAAGAATTTTCAAACTTGCAAGGTGATAAACGGGACTATAATATGTACAGAAAGTCGAGTGTTTTTAATAATTTATACGCCTCCAGGGTAGTTAATTTTCTCTATCAATTTTCGTAAGGTAGGGTCATAAAATTCTAGAACGGAACGTCGAATGACATCTTTCTGAAAGTCATTCATATCCGTGACCAGTTTTTCTCGGTGAATGCTTTTCTTTGGAGAAGAAAAGGATGGCCCTGGAACACTCAGCTGGGCTTCGCTACATACACGCTGCACTGTTCGTAACGATACGCCACACGCTCTGTGCCGTCATTTTTAGCGGTTCCCTAAAATGTATATTAACTTTCTCTTCAGAGTTTTCTAACGCCTTAAAAAATTATACACATAAAATTTTTTTTTTTACTGTCGCCTAATGTAACAACTATCTAACGCCATTTCACATACAGCGTTTTATAACGGTATATCGGAATAAACGCGACAATACTGCGACAAACCGACAATGCCTGTAGGCAGCGGTCTGCTCGGAGGGGAAGGCATCATGGAGGGGCTGGTGAGGTGAGGCGCGGGGAGAGGGGCACGTGACCTTGACGCGCCAGATGAGAGCGAATGTAGTATAGTCCGTCTTTCCGCCTTATGAAGCCATGCTGTGATGAGGTTTCACTCTGCAGTCTCTCTCAGTACTTCCATCTCTTTTACTTGTTAAACTTCTTAAAATAAATGGCACTAATGACCTAGATGTCGACGCGTCCTTAAAAATTCAACAACAACAACATCTAGAACATCAAATTTTGTGCTGCGAACGCATAGCGTGACATACAAGTCCGGTACATATTTCAGCCAGGTCAAGTGAAGCTGCGATGGCGTTGCAGGCTAAAAAACTCGGAACTATGCAGGACCAGTGACGATTGCGTCTCTGGCTGACACCTACCCAATATATACCAAACTTTTTAAAAGTTTAATACTTCGTTAGTTGTTTTCTGTGTTAGCTGTGTAATGATCGGCTGTTTTGTAGACGTCTAATCCCTATTTATTGTGTAGAAATAAATTTATTTCCAGAGAAGGAGAATGTTGGTAATCACGCAGTAGGAGCGTGCCTCCTTGTGTAACTTCAGTGCCGGATCTAGGGGAGAAGTCAAACCGATGCACTTGACCCGTGCGGCAACTTCAGGGGCCGGCAAAGTCATGTTTAAAGGTGCGGTAAGTGGGAAATTCTTGTGGTGAAGACCTTCTTTTCAGGATCCACTACCTCGACCGGGTATACTCAGGGGAAAAATCGAAGAATAGCTCTATACTTCTCCAGAAGGCAAATTCATGTATCAAGGGTGAACATCTCAAGTTTTTGCCCCAGCTCAAAAAATTCGTAGATTCTCCACTGTATCATGTGGCATCACACACCCCTTACGGCTTAAAATCCACCGTCACCTCAATACAGGCAGGCTGGGAAACGTAGAAAACCACAACATCCAGTGAACAACATACCCATATGTCTTCTTAAAAAAAATTCAAATGCGGCTTATAAATTTCCGAGTGAATTTTATGGAAGTAATGCAGTGTCAGAGTAATTTTGTACTTCCGTCCCCAAAGCGAAAAACGTCGCTATTCTTGTTTGTCTCTTCTCGCGCTTGTATCCTGTTTTTATTATTATTATTCTAATTTTTGCGGGGATTCAGTTTTCATGGAGGTTTACATCCCGAGCCGTCTCAAAAATCGGCATTAGCTTAGGAACTAGAAATTTGATACCAATATCAATCATAATAAATGCTTACCCCGTCCGGGCATCCAGATTTGGGTTTTCATGGTTTCCCCAAATCACTGTATGTGAATGCCGGGATGCTTCCTTCAAAATGCCATGGCCGAATTCCTTCTCGTTCCTTGCCCCAGTCCAATCCCGCCACTAATGTACCTCGACGTCGACGAGGCGTAAAGCCATAAGTAAAATTAATAAATACCTGCAAATAGATACAGTCAGCATTGCGAACAATACAAGAAGATCTTTTTGTTATCCTGTATTAATGCTGGTTTATTTTAGCTGGTGTGGTTCAAAGTGTGTTGCATCCCAGTGTACGGTTAGCCACTATCTACAGTAAAGTAGATTGGAACTGAATGATTGCACGCGAGAGGCGATGTATTGCGTCGCTGGAGTTCCCGCATGTGGCAGCCGCCTCCACACACGGCTGTTTTGGACGTAACGGTAAAATATCGCACTTCCACTTTCCCCGTGTGTCGTGAAGCAGTGCCTGGCTTCCCACTGACCCTGCGGCTTTGTTTGGAGTCAGCGACCAACACGACCAAATGAAGGCTGGCACACGCGACGTCGAAGCAGAGTTAACATATAAACAAGTACGACTTAAGTGCTGTCAGTGACGTGATTAATAAGTTTATTCCTTATGTTTTTATGACTAACTGAAGCAAGAAATGACTGGGGTCCAGGAACGATAAGGAATTCAGGCATTTAATTTAATTTAATTTAATATCCTTTCTATGAAACCATCCCGCCATGGCTACTAGAACAACCATTAAAAACCAACATCTGATGGCCGGACGGGGATTCGAAACCGTGTCGTCCCGAATCCGAAACAGAGCGTTACACCAACCTCGAGATTAAAATCAACAAATCTACAATTAATTCTCACTTACTTTCCATATATTTTATTTTAGTTCCAGCTCATTAGTATGTAACGCTAAGTTTTTATAAATTAACATAAGTATCAATTCGTAAAATTTAATTTAAGTTTGGCAATAAACTTAAAACGTAAAGGCTGTAAAGTAATTTGACAATGGAAGTCACTTGCATGCGAAAACAATTTTGTTTGTTAAATTTTTTAAATCTTTTCTAGACTTTTCAAGAAACGTGTAGATAATTCTCCTTCCTGTTTTTTGTGATTGGTAGTATGCGATTATGTATCCACCGTTGTTCAACGGCGAATCAATTTTGATCTTATACTTTGGAACACATTGTTAAAATGTCACCGAGCCCAATGGAAGGCTAATAATCGTTTGTCAAAACGAGAAAGCTACGATGAATTATCTGTCATTTTATCATACATCCTAAACCATCTAGTGTGGAAACCCAGTCTGAAACTGACTATCGAAGGCTTGAAATATAAATACCTCGGTATAATATTTAACCCTTTGCCTGCTGTTGACGTGTATACACTTCATGCTGCCTGCTGGCCCCGAGTGCTATTCACGAGTTTAGACACAGCCGCCGGTTTTCCCCTGAGCGCTGTTGAAGAGTTAAGTCGCACCCGCCTGCCGCTACCTGAGTGCTGATGACGAATAAAGACGCGCCGCTACCTGAGTCGTACAGCGGACTTCACGACCCATTTCTCAATAGCCTTTTGCAGTTCTGGTCGCTAGCTTATCGTCCGAATGTTTGTCTGTAGGGAGCCTAGGCGTTGCTCTACAGTTCACTATTCAACAGAAATTACATCAGTCTTCTTTGTGTCCTGTATTTTATGAAGAAAATGGCAAGACGTCATGGGTGCATTGAGGAAGAAATCATGGAGATTTTTACGAGGAGTGACACCAAGGATGAACTACTTGATTTTGATGGAAGGCTGTAGTCATAAACCATACTCGTCAGCAGGGGTGACAATGCAGTCTCATGTTTCAACAAGGGATGTTAGTTGTTCTGAATATGAAGAATCAGAAAGTTATAGGGAAACGCCTACGAAGAAATTACGTCTTAGTGATAAATCTGACTGGAAAGAAAATGATTTTCGTCCAGTTAGTCACGCATTTGATGATACGCTGTCGGGACATGTGTGTCAAATAGGGAATGTGCCAAAAGTTTTCATGTTATTTTTTTATAGAAGAACTGATGTAATATATAGCTGATGAAAAGAATCGGTTTAATATAACCACTATGGAGAATATTCCAGAATCAGTGCATTCTTGAATATCAAAGTCGAAAGATACTGAATATGATGAAATTTTTTGTTTCATATCTATTTGTCTTCTGATGCATCGCGTGAAAAAAATTGAAAATAAGCTAATATTGGACCAGAGATGTTCTTCTAAATACCGCAATTCTTGTTGAACTTATGTCCAGATACCGCTTTTTGTTACGCTGGTGAGGTTTCGTGAGATTTCTCCGAACCCCTTCCCCCCCCCCCCCCTTCCTAGCCGTATTTCAACTCGCGTAATAATGGACAGACACTTCACAGCTTTGAAATGTTGAAAAATCTGTTGCGTACTTATGTGGAACAAATTTCATCAAAGAAACAAAATTATGTATAATCGAGTAATTACAAAGCGCAGCAAACATTCAGTCAACATAGAGATATTTTAAGAATCTACATCTACAAAGATATTCCGCAAGCTAAATTTCGGTGTGTGGGGGAGGATGCTTCTGCAATTATCATTTTCAGCTGTCTTTTTATATTCGTGAATAGCACGAGGAAAAATCGTATGCCTTTAACTCTCTGTATAAGTTCGAATATCTCTAATTTAACAGTCGTGGTCTGAACGGGGTATGTAAGTGTGGAAGTAAAATATTTCTAGTATCTTCTTCGAATTTACGCTCTTTACAAGTCGACAAAAACACTCTGATACAGTAAGGAACATATAGAAAATTGCAGTTGTTATAAACGGGTATGCAGGAAAGAACGGTAAACTATTAAGGTAAATTTAAGAATCACGATGCTTTCGACATAAGCTGCGAAAATCTAGTAAAAACAACAAGCAAGAAATAATTATTAGTGACGAATAATAGGGTTACTGATTGTTTGATTCTGCAGTAATTTATTTGCAGAGAAACTATGTAGTGAGAGCATTTATTGTGTATTAGCCATGAGAGGTTACACCAGGAATATTCAGCACTGGGCGGGTGGGACAGCGCGAGCGGCTCCGTTCCCAGGAATAATCACTTAGCACAGGTAGCAGGCTTCAGCGCGGCAGGTAGACGATCCGCTGTCAGCAGTCAAAGGGTTAATGATAAACTCAAACGAGGTAGGGCACATTGGACAGGTGGAAAGAAAATGTTTAAAAAACCCTTCATTTATAACAAGTTTTTTTTTTTTTTTTTTTATCTGTTCATCCAATAAGCTGATTTTTCTGTGCATTTACTTTCATTTCACGGT
>JARYHS010007075.1:937584-954575 GCA_031002005.1 Vandiemenella viatica
TTATCAGATAGTTACCGTGAAAACAGCTAGCCTACAAGAGTAATCAGCCATTTAATTAATGGCCTAGCATGCCAACTAAACACAATCCCGATACTAAATAACAATAATTATCCAATTCCTACAGATAAGGATACAGGAGCAGAATTTTGTGTTTTCGATGTGATAGTGTCCACCATTGTTGAGACTGGAAGCTTTTATTCTTACATAAGATTTATGATGTAATTATATTTTCCATTGCAGGTATAATTTCGGCATTCATATTTGGCCGGTGTATGTATTTCTTTGTTAGAAAATGGAATTAATTGCACCCTATGAAGTGAAGTTCAAATAAATAAAAAATCTTTGTATTGAACTCTTCAGAGGAGCGAAATCTATCGTTTCTCATTGTTATTGTTGTTGGTTTTTTATTATTATTTTTCGCTGGGTCTGTGTTAGTAGAAGATGTTGACTGAAGTCATCTGAATCTGTCCCGAATAAAACAAAGTCTTGGAAACTACAAATTTGTCTCGAATATCGATAATAATAATAATTCCATGTGTTCCCATTGACCTGCTGACAGGGTTTCTATTGGCTGAGCATTTCGCAACTGTTGTAGCCATCTTTAACCATCTTAACCCATTGACTGCTAGAGATTGCCCGGCAGAGCCCTCGCCGGGTTCTCCTTTGTTGTCGCCTAAGCTATTTACCTGGGCTGAGAGGCCGCGGTCGGCCGATACCTGCACTGCTGAGTTCGGCACGCGGCCGGACGTGCTGTGTGCTGAATATTTCTGGAGCTCTGTGTGTGACGTCCTTCGGCTGTCACTCTATTTCCTTTGGTTCAGGTTTGTATCTTTTTTTCTTTCAATAGATTATACAATAGTTCAGATTAACCGAAATAACTACGTAATTGTAGCAACTACAAGAGCTTTTAACTAAAAAAAAAAAAAATCCTAATACTTCACATTGACCATTATGTTAGGGCGAGCCTTAAGCAATGAATACCGAGTAAACTCTCCTCAGGAAATCGCTGTTACAGAGACACTATTGGTTAACCTCTCCTGAAACTTCGCCAGGAGACTAGGAGGATTCATCACCCTCTGAAATCTGTTCCAAGATTGTCATCAATTGTCTTTGCTTCAGCTATGAGTAGGGTTCAGATCTTTAAAACCAAAACAAATTGAGGACTATGCAGGAAAACATGACCTTAAAATGGGTAAATATGACCTAAAAATGACAAAATATGATCAAACATTTAAATTTAGTATACATCAATACATGCTCATTATACATAATTTTTTTATCTAGTAGTGTCGCTTTCATGTAGACAGCATAATTTGCTTCGCTCCACCATTGGGAAATTAAATTTTAAATCGTTTTGTTGAAGTCACTTTAATTTCAAATATCTTACAGAATAGAACTAACTCTTTCATATGTTCTAAAATAACTACAAGCTGCAGTAGTCATTTAAGAGACAAACAGAAAAGATAAATTCGGAATTTGAGATGGCAGAACGGCAACCTTTCTTATAGAACTTTTGTAGATCTTTGGACAATGTTTCGAGCATCATAACAGTTTTTATATAATGTTCCCTGCATGTGGCGATGCTTTTGTGTTTTGAGACCAACAGGTTCCACACAGCACCGATATATTTGGTACGCATTATAAAGGAAGAGGCGATTCGCGGAAGAATTTTTTTATAAATGAATGCAATTTTTCTTTTACTGTAGAAATAGTAATTTTTATCAGTGTTTTTTGCCTTAAATCGCTTACAACTAAATTTGCGATTAGCACAGTGAAATCACAGAGCTCTAGTGATATGAGAGCGATTCTGAAAACTACTAATATTAGTGTTCTGTAATTTAAAGTCTGTTGCAGTATCTATCATTGGTGTGTTTTTCCTGAGCGTAAAAATACGAGTGTAAAAACACTTGGAAAGTTGTGCATTAAAGTGCCAACCATCTACATAAGCATGAGAAAAAACCTGGTTAAAACTCGCGAGAAGAGATCCAAAACCACAGTCGGAAAAAACTCCCCTGAACTTTTGTGAAGATCACTTTGATGTAAGTACATATCCTTAACAATAATTAACTAGTTGTCAAGCAGATTACAAAACGAACTCATTAACTAATATAACTTAGTTGTTGTTTCATGCTTCAGTTGGAAAACGACATGGAAAACTATTTGTGATATAAAATCATGGGTTCAGTAAAAAGAATTAGAACGAAACCGAACTGTGTACCTTCCAAATTCGATTGTCAGGCCAATAGAAAATGTAAGTCCGCGCCAAGAAACCTCGCATGGCGTTAGTCAAAAGCAAAGAAAGTCTGTCCTTCAATCACTTGAAGAGAACATACAAGACGAAGATGATGTAATAGCATCAACATTGTGTGATCAAGGTAATTTTATACAATTAATATTACCACTAAAACATATTTGCCTATATTGTATGTTGTAATCATAAAATTTTAGATTAAGAATTATGTAGGTTATTAATATAATTTAATTGTGGGCATTACTGGAAAATGTAATGATTTCATGATGGTCCAGGGGTATTACAACCTATTTGGTCCAGGCTATATTGTAACAGAATTACTGCTTGAGTACATTAATGGTGTCATGATGGTACAGGGTGTATTATAACTTAATGTCTGATTGAAATTAATGGTACAGGCTGTATCACAACGGAATTACTGCTTGAAAATAATATGTCTTGCGGTTGACTACGGCACTAGTATAACATCATTTGTGAACAAGTTAAAATATTCAATGAAAAGCATATGTGATAAATTGAGAAGTCTTTGTAAAAATATTGAGCTTTTTTTAATGAGTTGTTTGCTAGAAGTTATTGGTTTTATACACATAGCACCCAAACAGCTAATTTCTAAGCTATGAAAACCTAATTACTCTCTGAAGAATTTCTCTAAAAGTTATGCCATACCACATGACTGAATGAAAGTTTTGTTAATTCTAGACCTATTGTTAGAGAAACTGTTCATGTTGCATAGGTGGAACTACTTAATTTCATCAAAAGTGTGATATTTTCTTGTAGTTGAGTTTCTGATCTATTTGAACCCCAAGAATTTTTATACTCTTTGTTTTCAATATTGTGTTGTTTTTACAGTTTTATACGTAAGTCTAAATAAACATTTTGTTTAAAAACTAATATGATAAGTTTTGTCAAAATTTATTTTGATAAGTTCGCTACCTTGTTGTATTTTAAAACCTTTCCTACTACCTTCCCAATATGTCTTGCTCAGTTGAGTTTGTTTTCACGTAGGTATTCATGTTTCAAGTGTTCAACAACAGTTTTTTCCCAACCTTATAATCATAATCAATCTTTAGTTTCATATCTTTACACCTAATAAGCTGACTCTTCTTTGCATTTATCATCATCCCATGTTGGCGTTCCAACATGGAATGGAGATATATAACAAGAAAAACTGTCAAATCAGAAATAGGCTTACTGCAGTGAAGCTCATTTATAAAAAACATACTTTATTGCTTTTTAACCTAAATTATTATCAAATTAACTAGGCACATTTATTGTTTACAGATTTACCGACTGAAGTGCGTATTTGTAACCTTGGAAATATGCATGACAAAGCTGTTCAATTATCTATAATCCAACAACATAAGGCAGTTCAAGTTCGATTGATGAAAAATTTAGAAGTAAACAGGTGCTGACTACTACATTACACACCTTTCAAGTTAATATTGTGTACTGCTACTTCTCAATTATTTTTTTGTTAGTTAATTTTGTTTCAAGGATCCCTGCTGAGGAAGAACCTCTGGTATGTAAAACATGTAATGGTTACAGGGGCGGCCCTAGGGCGGTGCGAGCGGTGCGACCGCACCGGGCGCCGTCATATGGGGGGCGCCGAAAAGGCAGCGAGAGATCGTTTGCGCAAAAAATGAAAAATAAATTCTATAATAATCCAGCTTGCTGTTCACATATTTTTTAATACAGTAATCAGCAAGAAGAATTTATAAACGTAAGAGCTTCCGTTTAATATATAGTCCGAGTCAGCTCGAGTTACTCCATTCCAAAAACCACAAATCGTCCCATAATTAGCACTCTTCGGTGTCGCACCGCACCTCCCGCACCTGTTTCCTGCCTTTTCGGGTGTAATCTTGCAGTTCTTTCACCTGTGGTGGATCTACGAATTTTCCGAGCAGGGACTAGTTCTTTGATTTTCCGCCCCCGAAGGTTGCCGCTCAGGGCAGTAGAGCTAAGAAAGAAGGTCACGCCCACGAATTTGTCACTTACTACCCATTTAAACATGATTATGTCTCCCGGGGTAAGCGCCACGGTTAGCCCCCTCCCCCCCTCCCTCCTCTAGATCCGGCATAGTCATTTGCATGAGGAAAGATTCAACCTATGTATCTACTTTTACAATGTTAAACCTTAGGTGATTTCAATCAACGTTGGTAGCGTAAATATTTACTAAATGTAATGTGTCTTTATTGACATGTCGCAACAATTATTTATTTCTCTCTCTCTCTTTTTTTTTTTTTTTTGAAAAACTAAACCAAGTTGAAACTGAGGAGGCTTCAAAATTGCTTGCAAAATTTCTTAGAGTTGTCATTTGAATCGTCGTCACTAGAACTAGTTCAACACGTGACGGAAGAAAACTTATTTTATAGAAGTTCTTCAGACGAGGCTGATAATGATAAAGAGCAGTATGAACAAGAAGATTTTGCTATGGCCGCAACGTCGTCTGCACTTCAAAATGGAATATAGCAGACATACACCGTCACAAATTATGTTGATATTTCATAATGGTTGCTCATTGACCCTGCAATCAGAGATGAAATAATTATTCGATCAACGAAAAAATCCAAGAAAAAATCATGAACGTCATTTCTCAAAAACGCATTTTAAAGAGTAATACCAAAATTTTTTGTAAAATTCATTCGGAGAATAGAGTTTCTAGCCGCGTTGCAGACCGTTATCAGTTTATCACTATTCATCAGTTCGTGACGCCCTTCTGGAAACGAATTATTCACCTGTAGTAACAGAAGCCTTGTCCCTGAGCCAGCCCATGGAGCAATTTGAGTAGTTACAATGGTGATTTGGTATTGATTCAAGTATTATTTATTGTAAACAAGGCTATCCAGTATGAAAGGGGATTCATGAAACGCTCCACAACTGCTGTGAAAGATCTCGGAATTTGTGAGAAATTGCTTCTCAGACCGGGACATACCCTTTTATTAAGTCAGTTAGATACCATACGAAGAAGAAATTTTTTGAGTACGAGGCCGTAGATGAGATAGCAACAGATCCAGAAGAATTGCTTACAGTGAACGTGTTTTAGCATCTGATCGGTACAATTAAGAAGGCGTAGGTCACTCAATTTTCACAACTATCTAAATTTAATGATACACTGTAGTTCTTACACATTATCAAAACAATTCCTGAATTGTAATAAACCTGTGCATATTTATAAATGAGTTTAACGAATGGAGAAAAATGTGACATTCGGATTGTGAATTGACTAAAGAATTTTCTAACTGAAACTATTGTTGGTGGGGCTTGAATCGGCAGAACCAATATAAGTTCAGATTATGAAACAAAATGGTTACAAGGTATTACTATTACTCTGCGAGTGACTAAAAGTGGGTGGCGAGGGGTGCATTACACCAATCCTAATGTGGAACCATTTGAGCATAGGAAGGGATATACGCCCACGGGCTGTTTATAGGAGTCATCCCGGCATTCGCCCGGAGCGATCAGGGAAAACCCAGATCAGGATGGCGGAAATGATTGATCGAGAACTACTCCTGTCAGATTTTAAGTTTACTAATTCCTATTCAATTCCCTAATCGCTCGTGGAAAAAATGATACATCTGTTCTGGCGATCATATCTTATTTTCGTGGTCATTCCTAGATATGAATGTTGTTGGTAGGAATATTTGTTTGCTATCATTCCGAAACAAGTCATCCGTGAATTTTTCAATTAGCTTCTGTCGAGAACAACGCCTTCGGTGTTCCAGGTCTTCCCAACCTAACTTCTTCAACATCACACTTACGCTTTATTTCGATTTCTTTTACGATACATTTCCGAATGTGGACAGCACTTCGAATTTTGCTAACGACACCTGTAACTGTCGCTAAAGGAGACCGAAGTTTCAGTAAATTAAAATTTATTAAAACTTATTTACGGTAAACTCGGACTCTAGATAGACTTTAACTATGGAAAATGATATTGCCAAAGGGCAAAAACGAGGAAGTTGACAACCTAGGCCTCTTAGTTATGATTTTATTTCCTCATTTGTTTGTTTCAAACATTTTTCTTAAAAACTATGTAAATTAGACGTACACGTGACGTGAGCATTGTGTACACTACAGTGGCGTAAATTAACCTTTTCAAACATATAGTGGCCATTTGCACTGTTGTTTCTCATTCATACCATTGCTATCCTATACACTATTCTTTCTGAAGTTTGAGTTATTATTAATATAAAAAGACTGTTTTCTGCCCTCGGAATTGCTTGATTGTAATTCATAACGCACGCATATACGTATTCGAATCCCACGTAAACTACTTTATCCTAAGCCATCCAGCGACGTGAAACAGTAGCAAATATTAAAGCAAACAAACGTTTACGTTTATAATTTTAGTAGGATGTAAAAAATTAATGTTATCTTCAATCTGTCTAAATGGGCACCTTAAACACGTGTGCAAATGTGAGGCGCCACTGGGGCCGCCTCTGGGTGGAGGCCGGGTTGAGTGCCTATGAAAATCCCCGCTGAGACAAGTATTCGAAACGGGGACCTTTATTTTTAATCCATCATCAAATTTGACTTCGACCAATTTTTTCTTCTGAATTTCAACCAAAAACATCTCACATTTGAGACAGAATGTCTCGAAAATTAAGCAGGATATAAAGAAAAAAATATTTTTCATTTTTCATTTGTCTCCTCGAGTTACATAATAATCCATTAGCAGATTGCGGCGTTACGTTTATCCTAGAGTCCCCTTGAGGTTTTTGTACATATACCCCGTGTCTGTATGGATGCGGCCTAGCCCCCTCACCCACTCCTCCTCCGCCCGGCGTCACTTCAATGCGTGGTGAAGGTCTCTTGCGTCTTCTTCATATATTTATTTCCTCCATGATTGTATCTTGCTGTTCCAGGAAAAACTGTTAGCACCACTGGAGCTGTTGCAGTATGTCAATTAAGTACTTTCTGTAGGACTGTCATTCTGTCCATTAATATCAATGATTTGGAAATTAGTAAATTAATGAAATCATGGTGTGAATTTGTTTATTTTAGATTTGGCCTCTTTCAGTAAAAAGAGATAGTTTGTAGTTGAAAGAACACTTCAAAACTGAAACTTATTTGTGTGGTTGAAAGTGATGTAGAAGTTTGCAGAGTAAGGGTTCATTGTAAAATAATTTTTTTGTGTTAAATAAACTTTTTTAGTTCTCAATTTTTCACATTTCAGAAACCAAGCAATGGGTTTATAGTAATAGTTTGTCACTCGAAATTTTCTATCAATCTTGCAGATACTTTTCAACTGTATTTGCTGATATCGTAAAAGGCACAGACTGTACACGGAGATGATGCCCGTTTCGGATCAGCTTCCCTTATAGTGTCGATTAGACTTTTATGCGGCTCAGAATCCAATACAAGTTCAGGGCCGCATTTAGGATTTGTGGTCCCCTGTCGGCATTTTTTATGAACGAACTTTTGTTTTATCTTTTAGCTGTACTACTAGGCGTTAGGAGGAGTCCCATTCCATAGGTCATAGGTGGCACCCTCCTGCTATGCTTATATGCGGCCCTGGTCCTATTTTAACAAACTCCCTTTCAATAAACCCGAAGGAGAATTTTTCACCTAGCCATCACGATAATAGTGCCACATACTGTGTTTGGTAGCCGTGGTATAATTCGCTCTGTTGTGTAAACACTTTGATTAGTCTGTGACGTCACTAATTAACGCGTGTTATGTGTAGGCAGGGTTTGATATTTAGTTTTAAGGGGATCTCTGCGATTCTATTTCCAATCTCCGGCGAGACTTCGGCTGTTCCGTAGTGTAGCATTACCCCCGTACTTTGGTTCTTGTATCAATATGAGACATTTGTCTGACTGTCCAAGTCAGTTTACGAATCCACTTCAAATTCGAAATTTTCACAATTATAAATTTGGCAACCTATTTTGAAATAATTTTACAGTTGAAAATAATTGAAACTGTATAAAAATGTTGTTTCTGCCCATAAATAAATGTCTGGCATAGACTGCGGCTGTTCCACTGAGTGCGTTCACACAGCGAGCGCGGAACAGATGGAAAACAGCGGGAAACGGAAACTGGATGCCTATTAGACGCCATATTGTCCGCCGATAGCTCTGATCAGCTGCAAAAAAGATTTGGAATTGAATAATCGTTTTACACTATCAGCACCAAAATTAACACAAATAAATTTCAGGATATGTTTCTAACATTGAGTGAACGCAAAGTAATTGTAATAATCTGTTGTATAGTCATGTGGTGTCCGTTCACAGAAATCTGTCTTCACGCACTTTTAGCTCCTTTCACACTAAACAAGTGTTTACCGAGCGTGGTGGCGAGTGGTAACGCTCTGGCCTCGCATTTGGGAGGAAGAGGATTCTAATTCCCTTAAAGCTTGGACATTTCACTTTTCCGTGGTTTCTCAAATTTACTTCAGGTGAAAGCAGAAATGGTTTCCTTCAAAAATGGCAATGGGTCGAATTCCTTCACGTTCCTTTCGTTGCAATTACATAGACGTCGACGAAGTATAAAGTGAGAAAAAGAATTTCTTAAGAATTTTCAAACTTGCAAGGTGATAAACGGGACTATACTATGTTTAGACAGCAAAGGCGGATGAAGGTCACTCTGCTCTATCCCCACTCCGCTGCCCCCGCCCCTACAGGCGAAAGGGAAACAGCTGTCGCGCATGCCCAAACGTCAAACACGACGTATGCGGTACAATATGTTGCATCTAATTTGATGATTTCTTCAGTAAACTCGAACAATTTAACTATTTGTCGTGACGAAAATGAGTGAATCGTATGTCATAGAAATTTCGTGTTTACCAATTACAATTTCATATGTTAATAAATATAAAAAAAATATTTACATATCAATGAATAAAACTTACTGCTTCCAATAATTATTTTTAATTTTGAAAGTTGCGCAAGACATATTAATCCAATTTTTAGATGTCTTTCCCAGTGGAATTTAACACTCTAAACACGTTTAAATTTTGAAATGAAAGTAATATTTACTCGAAGCGATTGTTTCTGTTTACAGAAATCGTTGATGAGAACCACCATTGCGTTATTGTGTCGCCAAATAAACTTCCTTGCGTGATTTTGATTTACCCACGTCTCGTCAAGGTAGATGACAGGTCGACGAGGATGTTCCTTCCTTAAATCGTTAATTTTTCTTAAAAAATGAGGCCCTTGCTGCAATAATGTCTGTCCTTTCCATCAGAAAGCGTCTACCGTCATTACATTTTCCATATGGCAATGGTCGAATTCCTTCCCGTTCCTTTCATGATGACCTATTCTCTTGCAATTACATTGACGTCGACGAAGTGTAAAGTGAGAAAAAGAATTTCTTAAGAATTTTCAAACTTGCAAGGTGATAAACGGGACTATAATATGTACAGTCAGTCGAGTGTTTTTAATAATTTATACGCCTCCAGTGTAGTTAATTTTCTCTATCTGTATCTCCCCCAATTTTCGTAAGGTAGGGTCATAAAATTCTAGAACGGAACGTCGAATGACATCTTTCTGAAAGTCCATCCATCTCCGTGACCAGTTTTTCTCGGTGAATGTTTTTCTTTGGAGAAGAAAAGGATAGCCCTGGAACACTCAGCTAGGCTTCGCTACATACACGCTGCAATGTTCCTAACGATACGCCACACGCATTCTGTGGTCATTTTTAGCGCTTCCCTAAAATGTATATTAACTTTCTCTTCAGAGTTTTCTAAAGCCTTAAAAAATTATACACATAATTTTTTTTTTTTTTGACTGTCGCCTAATATAACAACTATCTGACGCCATTTCACTTACAGCGTTTTATAACTGTATATCGGAATAAACACGACAATACTGCGACAAACGACAATACCTGTAAGCAGCGGTCTGCTCGGAGGGGAAGGCAACAGGAGGGGCTGGTGAGGTGAGGCGCGGGGAGAGGGGCAGATGACCTTGACGCAACAGATGAGAGTGAATGTAGTAATAGTCCGTCTTTCCGCCTTAGGAAGCCATGCTATGATGAGGTTTCACTCTGCAGTCTCTCTCAGTACTTCCATCTCTTTTACTTGTAAAACTTGTTAAAATAAATGGCACTACTGACCTAGATGTCTACGCGCCCTAAAAATTCAACAACAACAAACATCATCTAGAACATCAAATTTTGTGCTGCGAACGCATAGCGTGACATACAAGTCCGGTACATATTTCAGCCAGGTCAAGTGAAGCTGCGATGGCGTTGCAGACTAAAAAACTTGGATCTATGCAGGACCAGTGACGATAGTGTCTCTGGCTGACACCTACCCAATATATACCAAACTTTTTTAAAAGTTTAATACTTCGTTAGTTGTTTTCTGTGTTAGCTGTGTAATGATCGGCTGTTTTGTAGACGTCTAATCCCTATTCATTGTGTAGAAATAAATTTATTTACAGAGAAGGAGAATGTTGGTAATCACGCAGTTGGAGCGTGCCTCGTTGTGTAACTTCAGTGCCGGATCTAGGGGGAAGTCAAACCGATGCGCTTGACCCGGGCGGCAACTTCAGGGGCCGGCAAAAGTCATGTTTAAAGGTGCGGTAAGTGGGAAATTCTTGTGGTGAAGACCTTCTTTTCAGATCCACTACCTCGACCGGGTATACTCAGGGGAAAAATCGAAAAATAGCTCTATACTTCTCCAGAAGGCAAATTCATGTATCAAAGGGTGAACGTCTCAAGTTTTTGCCCCGGCTCTGAAAATTCGTAGATTCTCCATTGTATCACGTGGCATCACACACCCCTCACCGCTTAAAATCCACAGTCACCTCATTACAGGCAGGCTGGGAAACGTCGAAAACCACAACATCCAGTGAACCACATACCCATATGTCTTTTTAAAAAAAATTCAAATGCGGTTTATAAATTTCCGAGTGAATTTTATTCAAGTAATACAGTGTCAGAGTAATTTTGTACTTCCTTCCCCAAGGGAAAAACGTCGCTATTCTTGCTTGTCTCTTCTCGCGCTTGTATACTGTTTTTATTATTATTATTCTATTTTTTGCGAGGATTCAGTTTTCTTGGGGGTTTACTATATATGACATCCCGAGCCGTCTCAAAAATCGGAATTAGCTTAGGAACTAGAAATTTGATCCCAATATCAATCATAATAAATACTAACCCCTTCCGGGCATCCAGATTTGGGTTTTTATGGTTTCCCCAAATCACTGTATGTGAATGCCGGGATGATTCCTTCAAAATGCCATGGCCGAATTCCTTCCCGTTCCTTGCCCCAGTCCAATCCCGCCACAAATGACCTCGACGTCGACGAGGCGTAAAGCCATAAGTAAAATTAATAAATACTGCAAATAGATACAGTCAGCATTGCGAGCAGCAGAAGAAGATCTTTTTGTTATCCTGTATTAATGCTGGTTTATTTTAGCTGCTGTGGTTCAAAGTGTGTTGCAGCCCAGTGTACGGTTAGCCACTATCTACAGTAAAGTAGATTGGAACTGAATGATTGCACGCGAGAGGCGATGTATTGTGTCGCTGGAGTTTCCGCATGTGGCAGCCGCCTCCACACACGGCGGTTTTGGACGTAAAGGTAAAATATCGCACTTCCACTTTCCCCGTGTGTCGTGCAGCAGTGCCTGACTTCCCACTGACCCTGCGGCTTTGTTTGGAGTCAGCGACCAACACGACCAAATGCAGGCTGGCACACGCAACGTCGAAGCAGAGTTAACATATAAACAAGTTTGACTTAAGTGCTGTCAGTGACGTGATTAATAAGTTTATTCCTTATGTTTTTATGCCTCACTGAAGCAAGAAATGAATTGGGTCCAGGAACGATAAGGAATCCAGGCATTTAATTTAATTTAATTTAATATCGTTTCTATGAAACCATCCCGCCATGGCTACAGAACAACCATTAAAAACCAACATCTGATGGCCGGACGGGGATTCGAAACCGTGTCGTCCCGAATGCGAAACAGAGCGATACACCAACCTCGAGATTAAAATCAACAAATCTACAAGTCAATTCTCCCTTACTTTCCATACATTTTATTTTAGTTCCAGCTCATTAGTATGTAACGCTAAGTTTTTATAAATTAACATAAGTATCAATTCGTAAAATTTAAATTAAGTATGCGAAAAACAATTTTTTTTTTTTTAACTTTTCTAGACTTTTCAAGAAACGTGCAAATAATTCTCCTTCCGGTTTTTTGGCAGTGGTAGTATGCGATTATGTATCCACCGTTTTTCAACGGCGAATCAATTTTGATCTTATACTTTGGAACACATTGTTAAAATGTCACCGAGCCCAATGGAAGGCTAATAATCGTTTGTCAAAACCAGAAAGCTACGATGAATTATCTGTCATTTTATCATACATCCTAAACCATCTAGTGTGGAAACCCAGTCTGAAACTGACTATCGAAGGCTTGAAATATAAATATCTCGGTATAATATTTAATGATAAACTCAAACGGGGTAGGCCACATTGGACATGTGGTAAGAAATTTTAAAAAACCCTTAATTTATAACAAGTTTTTTTTATCTGTTCATCCAATAAGCTGACTTTTCTGTGCGTTTACTTTCATTTCACGGTGACTTAACCAACAAACTCTCACGTCCTAAAATATTTTACACTTCTTTATAACACGCTGTATTGGGCATATACAGGATATGAGGCCTGGCTGGATGTTGGTAAGGGGGGAGATGGCCGTGATCACAAGCTGGCAGTTTATTTCTGGTGAAGGAAGTGTTGTGGGTTTGGTAGTCAAGGATCTGAATACCAATTTTAAGCAATAAAAATATTTTAAACTTCAAACTCTGGTAACACTGAAATAGTAGGCAGCGATATTGCCAATGGCTCCATCGCATAGAGGAAGGAAATATATGGAGGAGAAGTGACGTTAAATCGGTGATGCAGGCTCGCGCATGCGCAGTGGCGGCAGCGGCGATATTGCGCTTCCGAACAATTGCGATGTTCACATTCATCTACATCTACATATATACTCTGCAATTCACAAAATTGTGGGTGGCAGAGGGTGCTCAGCACCAAAGCTAATCTCTTTGCTGTGCATTCCAATCCCTAATGGTACGAGGGAAAAAAGAATTCATATAAGAATCAGTCCGGCACCTTATTTCTCTAATTTTATCTTTCCTGTCCTTCCGACTCAAATAGGTTGGTGGAAGAAGTATTTCACTACACTCATGAGTGAAAGTTGGAGTACGCATGTTTTCCAATAAGTTTAAACGAAACGTATGTCGTCTATCTACCAGAGACTCCCATCCTAATCTACTAATCAGTTCTGTGACGCTTTCATAAGGACTGTAGCAAGCGGTCACGAATCGAGCGGCTCTTCTCTGTACTTTCTCTATACTTTCGATCAATCCCTTACGAAACGGGTCCCAAATGGCACAACAATAATCCAAATGTGGACGCACAAGAGATTTGTACGCTATCTCCTTTGTTTGTTCATTACAATTTTTCAAGATTCTACCTATGAATCGCAGCCTAGAATTTGCTCTACCTACTAAAGAATTAATGTGTATGTCCCATTTCATGTTCCTTTGTACTGTTACTCCCAAATATTTAATAGAATCGACCATATGAATAACTGTATTGTTTAACTCGTATTTCTGAACAATCGGATTCTTTTCGTTAGTTATGTTCATTGTCTTGCACTTTACAGTTTAGAGTAAGTTGCCACTCAGCGCACCAAGCCAAAATAACATCCAGATCGCGCTGAATTTCTAAGCAATCGGCCAAAGTTCTTACTTCCCTATAAATAACCGCATCATCAGCAAACAATCTAAAAAGGCTTTTCACTTTGTCTCCGAGATCGTTTATAAAAATTAAGAAAAGAAGTGGTCCTATTACACTTCCTTGAGGTACACCCGATGTAACATCTAGATTAGAAGAACTTTCTCCTTCAACGACAACATACTGCGACCGACCAGTTAGAAAATCCTTTATCCATTCACAAAGATGATCCGATATACCGTACGCTCGAAGCTACGCTAAAAGGCGGTTGTGTGGCACAGAGTCAAAGGCTTTCTGGAAATCTAAAAAAATTGCATCTACTTGTGAACCTGTATCGATAACTTTCATTACGTCGTGTGTAAATAGGGCCAGCTGTGTTTCACATGACCTTTTCTTCCGAAATCCATGTTGATTTGTTGTAAGCAAATTATTATAATCTAGAAAATTCATAATGTTCGAGCATATAATATGCTACATAACTCTACTACAAACAGATGTTATAGATATGGGACGATAGTTCCCAGGATCACTTCGATCACCTTTTTTGAAAATCGGAGTTACTTGCGCGATTTTCCAGTCTGAAGGTACTTTTCGCTCTTCTAATGATTTACTGAATATATCAGACAGAAATGGCCCGATTTCTGCAGCATACTCTGAAAATACTCTTACTGGAATTCCATCCGGGCCCGGTGCTTTCCCCCACTTCAGGAGCTCTAATTGCTTAACGATACCTGCAGTATCTATTCGTAATGATTCCATCACCGACTCGCCACGGCGTGGGAAAACGGGAATACTATCCTTATGTTCATTTGTAAATGAATTTTTGAATACAGTATTTAGTACGTTAGCTTTATCGCGGCTTTCATTAACCTCGGAACCTTCACGAATTAGTGCTGGAATATTGCTGTTGGTACAATTAACTTTTCGTACATACGACCAAAATTTCTTTGTGTTTTCTGTGAGACTCTTAGAGAGAGAGAGTTGGAGTGAAAATCGTTAAAGGCCTCGCGCATTACATTCTTAATGCGTCCTCTTAAATCAGCTAAGGTTTCTAAATCGCTGCGACACCCCTTCCTTCTTGAACGAGCGTGTATTTTCCTTTGTTTTTTGAGTAATCTTTTGACTTCGCATGTGTACCACGGTGGATCATTCTCTCCCTTTATTGTCCGCTTTGGTATATGTATTTCCAAGCCTTCCCTGACTATATGTATAAAACGATGCCACATCTCTTCAACGGTGTCCTTTGTTGACTTGAAGTTATGGTATTTATTCCTCAGGTAGGTTCTAAAACACTCCTTTGAGGCCTTACTGAATTTGTATACAATCCGCCCTTTTTTCCTTTTCGCTCGGTCATTAATTTGATAGTCGCAATTACCGCTTTGTGATCGCTTATTCCTGTGGTCGTTGAAATGTCGGTGAATAATTCTGGCCTGTTGGTAACCAGCAAGTCTAAAATGTTTTCGCTACCGTTACGACACCGCGTAGGTTCATTAACTAGCTGCTCGAGATGATTATCTGACAACAAATCGAGAATTACTTCAGAAGCTGCCTTATCCCTGCTACCTGTGATGTGAACGTAATTACGCCAGTCAATATAAGGCAGACTGAAGTCGCCTCCTAGAATCATAGCATGATCTTTAAAACGGCTAGCTATACTATTTATATTATTTCTTAACTCCTCGACGATAGCTATATCCGAATCAGGTGGACGGTAGAAGGCACCTATGATGAGTTTTGACCCAGCAACGTTGAGTTTAATCCATATGATTTCACAGTTCGTATCGGCGTCTATTTCATTACATGGGAGAAATTTACTAACAGCTATAAATACCCCACCTCCATGAGAATGTAATCTGTCTTTACGAAAAACGTTCATGCTATCTTTAAAAGTTTCGGCGGAACTTATTTCCGGTTTCAACCAACTTTCTGTACCGATAACGATATCCGCTTCTGTACTGCAAATAACGCTTTCAAGTTCCGGTTGTTTGTTACAAACGCTTCTACAGTTAATCACGAGAACTTTTAACTGACGAGATTCTTTTACGTTGCTCCTTCATTCCGGTGTTGTATCTGATTGGGTTGCCCGTAACTGAATTTCGTGTTTCGGGTCTTCCTCCCTCAGCCTAAAAAACCACCCAGTGCATTCCACACGGCCCCTGCCACCCGTGTAGCCGATTCACGTGTGTAGTGCACACCTGACCTATTAAGGGGAACCCTACAAGACTAACATTTTGTTAGATGTAATGATTATTTTATTTTGTAATGTGTATAAGTGTTTTATAATGCCATTTTGTGTTGCGTACGGTTGCACAAATAGGCCAGACAGGAAAGAACTTGGAGTATCATTTCATAAGTAAGTTGAATTCTAATTATCGTTGTTGAAGTGAGCTGTAGAAGTTGCAAACTTCGCTGCCTGTCCAGAAATATTTAGTCATAGCTCTCAATGGGATGACTTTGTGCTCAAATTTTTGTTGGTGTAGTGTAGAAAATCAGCGTACCTTGCTATTTCGCACATAATGGACTAGCATTAATTTTTAACTAGTGTTGAAAATGAGATTTAAGGGTGTGTGTTTTACATCGCGATTCAGTGAATTTAGTATTGCGCTTTCGTTCTTCATGTTGCAGTTTATACTGTATGATGAAATGAAATGTGTTAAATTATGATATGCAATCTAGGAATCTTGATGAAGCAAACGATGTTGTTACTGCAAATACAGTTTGCGATTCAAATACGCGTGTGTGGGTATGTCTACATACTTTGATTGTGTAGCGACAATTCAATGGAGATTGTGGTTAGGTCTAAATGCAGTCTGTACCAGAATGGTTTTGTTGTTCCATGAGGGACAAAGAATTTATCTATTACTGTTAGTAATTTCATGAGAACCAAGTTAATGACAAAACGTATATCGCGATGGAATATACTTCCAGCCATTTCCAGTTAAGCTTACGATGTATGTTAACAAGATAACTATTTTTATTGTGGTCTAGGCTGCATTTCAACCTAACCACAAGTGGTAGTAAAAAAAAAACCTGAAATATCCATTCTGC
>JARYHS010007075.1:955575-1036116 GCA_031002005.1 Vandiemenella viatica
TTCCAAGGCGAAATATGTTTATAAATATAACATATTTCGAATCAAATGATGTGATTCCAGATATAGGTGGAAATTTTTACACCTAAAAGTATCACGTATTACAAATCGAATCCATTTATTGGAAGAATATTTGACAAAGTGCATTAAGCTATAAGTGACTGTATATAAAAAAGATGCTTTGTAACAGAAAGTTATAGAACTTTCGTTGGCCTCAAATGAATTGTTTTTTAATTTTTATTTCAAATGTATAATTTTAGATAAATTGGAATTGATTTTGACACTCTCTAATTAGAATTTATTTCGCCAAATGAAAAAGAATTAGAATCTTCTGGCACCGCAACCTTAGAGGAGGTTGCCTACTGTTCTGGAATAATTCTCTGTGTTGTCTTACACTGTTGCTGAGGGAGGCTCTCCAACTATCAAACTACTCCATTGATTCCAAGCTGATTTCCATGTTGTTTTCTAAAGATTAATGCCAAGTTCAGATGTTTTGTGGAATTCTTTTTGAAGAAACATTCAAGTGGTTGGTTTCCAACTACGATCTGTGCTGACAGATTCTGGTGCAGATGTTTTAGAATGTTGACGTCTTTACTCTCCAGAGATAAACATTTTCACCAATAAAGGTGGATATATTATTTAATATTGCAGATTGCCATTGAATATTAAATAAACTATGTGAAGCATTTGTTTGGGGATCAGATCATTTCTGAATACTGGATACCAGAAAAGCATTCTAATATATCATTTTATTGTTAATTTAGCTTGTAAATATGTCTGTCAAACTTGTGTTACAAGAGACTCTTAATTAAAATCTATATACTTAATCTTTATTTCTTGGGAGATTACACCTTTTTAATGAGAATGATTATTTTCTAATTTGTGGAACTAATTGTGGAAAGTAACTGGTATTTCATACTTTTATTGTGGTATTCACTGCTTTATTTAGTAATAAAATAACTATTGAAATGTAATCAGACATATTACTCCATAGGAAAGGTCACTGGTCTATTCTGCTGTTAAAGTCCTGTAATTAATTCATTTTAAATGCTTCTCTAAGGAACAAAATTTAAAAGTTTTGCTTATAAAATTTTTATTTTTGTTATTGTTTGATAGATACGCATTGGTTTACCTTATCAATGTCTTTATTTAGTACATTTGTAATTCACTAGTTGATGATATAAGTGTTTACTTTAGAAGACAAAAGTGTTTTAAGCATTTTTTTCCTAAAGTGGTTTTAGTTTTTACTACAAATCACATTTTTAGTCTTAACCCCTTACTACATACCGGGACATATATGGCACATACGATTTTCTTGTTTGTGGTACTCATATTTGAGCAAACACTTTGAAACTGCATGTTGGGACAGATATACTACACAATCAAGAAGAGTTGTGCAAATATTGAATGTGATCTGTTGAAACAATAAGGAAATATGAAGTATGAATTTTTGATTTGCGCTGTGAGCAGTTTACACTAGTTCTGTAATACAAACAGTTGTATTTGATACAGTAAACATTTGATTTCAGTGTTATGAAAATGACATCTGTGGACAATTATAAATAAGGAAGTTTATATATTTTTCCATTAGAATATGTAATGTATTGAAAAAAGGGTTTGTGACAGATATGGCCCAATATGAAGTTTAGCTTATGTGAACAAGCTGGACCCTATTGAGAAGAAGAAATTTCGACAACAATGCTCCTATTTTATTTCGAGTAGCCATTGCAGATGTCCTCTGGCAAACAAGGAAACCTTATCCAAGAAACTAGGTAGGACAATAAAATGATCCAAAAACAGCTACACAGTATGAAGAAGAGAAAGCCTGCGGCAGATATTCCGCAGTATCAGAATGGTATAGATCACATGCCCGTCTGGATGGGAAACTGTAATTGTTGCAATTATCCAGACTGCAAAAGAAAATCCTATACAGCATGTCTGAAGTGCAGTGCAACATTGTGCTTGGACAAGGAGAGAAACTGCTTTATCAAGTTTCATTACAAATAGACTAAATGGAAAGTGAATTAGTGTTATTTGCAATAAATGTGTACACTAATGAATAGAAACTGTAATTATTTTATGTTAATAAAATAAATTCTACTTGTATATGTATATATCTTACATATTTCCAAATGTTGCATCATCCATCTCGAAACTGGTATCACAAAATGTAAGCCATTATTGCATGCTGTCCATATATGGAACAAACCCTTAAGTCAATAATAATCTCCACCAAATAAGATTTGGAATTTTTTAAGTATTTATCTTGAAATCACGGATTTGGACTTAACAAGTGACATTTTGTTCAGAAAAAAATCATACAGTAAGGGGTTAAGGTTTCTTGGTTTACATATGTAAAGTCATTTTGTATTAGTAGCAGCACATTTTGTTTAACATTGTATGATTATTGATAACAATAATAAAATTTGGATGTGATAAGAATTCAGTCTACAAGTTGTATAACTGCAATCATATCTATCAGTTACCAATTAATATAGTTTGCCATTGTAATAAGTCCACCACATTCCAACATTCAAATTTTCTGTTTATAGGGGTTATTGTGGCTGCACGAAAAGTAGTTACAATGCCGAGCAGCAACATTTCGCTATTGAATTTCAAACCAGAAGACTACAGTAGCAGCTTACTACTTACAGATGTACTAACAGAATTCATTTTGGCCAACGCCGAAATTCGTGTGAAGGTTGTGGAAAATCCTTAAATAAGTATTGTATTCTTAGACAGTACAAAAGTTATTATAGAAGCAAATGTCATTTGTCTTTTGAAATTTGTGAAAATTGGTTTATACATCCCTTTTTTGTCAAATTTGTGGTAAGTCGTTACACAGTCTGGTAGTTTTAAGAGACATCAGCGGTTTCATCCTGGAGAGCATTTGATTTCCTATGAAATGCGTAATAAATCGTTTACGCAGATTGGACACCTTAAAAAACATCAGCGGCTCAATACTGGAGAGCGTCCGTTTTCTTGTAATATTTGTGGTAACGTCGTTACAAAGTCTGGAGACACTAAAATACATCACCGTATTCATTCCGGAAAACGTCCGTTTTCCTGTAACATTTCTGGTAAATCGTTTACACAGTCCGGAGACCTTAAAAAACATCAGCGATATCATTCTGGAGAACGTCCGTTTTCCTGTGACATTTGTAGTAAATCGTTTACAGAGTCTGGAAACCTTAAATTTCATCAGCGATTTCATACTGGAGAAAGGCCGTTTTCCTGTGATATTTGCCGTAAATTGTTTACTAAGTCTGGAGACCCTAAAAGACATCAGCGTATTCATTCTGGAGAATGTTCGTTTTCTTGTAACATTTGTGATAAATCGTTTACATAGTTTGGAGATCTTAAAAAACATCAGCGAATCCATTCTGTAGAACGTCCTATTTACTGCAATATTTGTGGTAAATCGTTTACACAGCCTGGAGACCTTAAAAAACATAAGGTGATTCATTCAGGAGAATGTCCGTTTTCTTGTGATATTTGTGGTAATTTGTTTACAGATTCTGTAACCCTTAAATTTCATCGGCGGTTTCATTCTGGAGAATGTCTGTTTTTCTGTGATCGCTTACAAGGCCTGAAACGGTTAAAAGACATCAGCGGATTCATTCTGGAGAGCGACCGTTTTCTTTTAATATTTGTGGAATGTCGTTTACACAATCTGGAGACTTGAAAAATCATCAGCGAATTCATTCTGGAGAACGTCCTTTTTGCTGTGATATTTGCTGTAAATTGTTTACAAGGTCTGGAACACTTAAAACACATCGGCGGATTTGTTCTGGAGTAAGACCGTTTTCTTGTGATATTTGATGTAAACTGTTAACTGAGTCTGGAACCCTTATTTTTCGTCAGTGGTGTTATTCAGGAGAACATCCGTTTTCATATGATATTTGTGGTAAATCATTTACAGAGTAAGGAGACCTTAAAAACCATCAGTGGTACATTCTGGAGAGCATCCGATTCCCAGTGATATTTGTGTTAAATCATTTAGACGGTCACAACACCTTAAAAAAACATCAGCAAATTAATTAGGAGAACGTCCGTTTTCTTGTGATTTTTGTTGTGTATCGTTTATAGAGTTAGAAAACATTAAAAGACAAAAGCTGTTTAATGCTGGAGACCGTCCACTTTCTTCTAACATTTTTGGTATGTTATTTACACAGTCGGGACACCTTAAAAAACATTTGCGGCTTATTCTGGATAGCGTCCGTTTTCTTGTAAAATCACTGGTAAATTGTTAACAGAGTTACGACACCTTAAAAAATATCAGCGATTCATTCTTGAGAACGTTCGAATTCTTGTGATTTTCGTTGTAAACCGTTAATAGAGTTAGAAAACAGTGAAACGTATCAGCGCTTTCATGCTGGAGAGCGTCAATTTTCTTGTAATATTTGTGGTAAGTTGTTTACATAATTGGGACACCTTAAGAAACTTCTCCGGTTGTCAAATGTATGGTAAATCATAACAAATTCAGGTGATCTTAAAAAACATCAGCGGTTTCATTATAGAGAATGTCCGTTTTAACATGTGTGGTAAACCATTTACACAGTCTGGAGACCTTAAAACATATCAGTGGTTTCATTCTGAAGAGTGTCTGTTTCCTGTGATATTTGTGGTAAATCGTTCATGCAGTCTGGATACCTTAAAATAGATCAGCGATTTATTTAGGATAACGTCTGTTTTCTTGTAATCTTTGTGGATAATCGTTTAAAGAGAATGGAAATCTTAAAAGTCATCAGCTCTACCATTCTGTAGAGCTTTCGTTTTCTTGTGATATTTGTGGTAAATCCTTTACAGGTACTGGATCCCTTAAGATTCATCTACTAATTCATTCTTAAGATAGTTTGTTTCCTTGTGGTCTTTTTCTAAAGATAGTAATTGGAATTCGTGGACTCAGTTTGCTATCACTTCGTTAACTTGTGATGTTATTCTTTTTATTGTTTTTGTAGTCTTATAGGTTATCAGTATATTGATTCTTTATGTTGCTTATGGAATACATTTTAATATAGCCTTGTATTCTTAAATTGTCAATAAACTCAGTTATTCAAAATGTTAATTTTACTTGTAAACATAGTGGAAAATGTTTTATAGGTTGTAGTCACATTGTATCATTTGTTCCAAAATAACTCAATTATTGTATTTGATGGAAATTTATTTTGTTTTTTTTTATCTCAAAATCTTTCAAAACAGACTTAAAATAACTTCGTTGTTGTGGAAAATCCTTTTTATAATTTAGAATTCGTTAGACACTGTGATTGCTTTTAAATATCTAGTTGCTGTTTCCAAAAGGAATTAAGTAATTCCATGAGTTATGCATATTTTTTTTAGGACTGCAGAGCAGTGTTGGTATATAATGTCAATTAGATTTCGGTGTAATTTGCTTTCAAGTTTTATTGGGTTAAACATCTTAAAAGGAATTACAGATATAATTCATGTTGTTTTTAACTTTCAATCATCATAATTTTTTCTTATAGCTATGTATAATAAAGTGCAGTTATTGAGTTTGTAGTTGTAGATATGTGAGTTTATTGACATAATTATGAATTAATATTATTTTATTTGAATTTGTTTTTCAGCTGTTTTTAATAATACATATTATTAAATAATATGTTTCAAATAGTTATTAAACTGGCTACTATTAGTGTAATATATATTTTATGACAGTTTGGGATGAGAGAAATTTCTTACTAGAAAAATCGTTTTAGTTATATTACTTTAAATAGCAGTTTTACAGAAAATTTACTAGCGATTTTCACATCATGTTTGTACATTTTGTACACGCTGTATACACAATACGATAATTTTCCAAGTATAACCATATAACCATTTAGTTAATGATCTGTCAGTAACTTCAGATCAGTCATGATTATAATAGAATAGTAAAATGATGTTTAGTATGTCTATGATGTTGACAGAATAAATGATGTTGGTATCTAAGATCTTTTTGTATTTATTTTTATTATAGATTAATAAAGAAAACAAAAATCATAACTGTAATTTTGTCATGGCATTTTTCTTTTAATTTTGTGCAAATTTAGTTTAGTGTTATTTCAAAAATATATTGAAGTCATCATAATATTTATCATAATGTGAAGGATGTTTTGGACCTAAGGGTTTGATTGAGAGCAATTAATATTTTATGGAATAGTTGCTGTATATTGTGAATCTAACTCGCAACAGGTCTGATCGGTGAAGACTGACGAAATTCAGCACAACTTTTTGTTCGATAAAAATGCTTACAGCAATGTCACCTTCGGCTGGTTCAATCCGGTAACTATGACGCAAATATATGTTCACTTCAGAACATAAGTAGCATTACTCTCTCTCATTCTTTGTGTAGACTTTGTGAGGTACACAACCTCACATTTGTGTGATTTTACATTAATTAAGCTATTTTTTTACTTAATAAATTGTAATGGTGTTTATTCACTCGGAATTTTTAAGTTCAAAGGTCAAAGAATAACAAGATGAATAATGAGATCTCTGAAAAATAAAAGAAGAGTCAAGAGTGAGTTGTTGAAGAGAAGATTTGAATGGAGAGGACGAGTTTTGGTTTTTTGGAATGAACAAGTTTGAAAGCAGAGATGAAACAGTTTGGCTCACTGGAGAAGCCACAAGAATCCTGGCGGGATTATTAATAGTAAAATATTAGCCTGAGGGCAGAAGGTTTAGGGTTATGGATAAAGATAATGTTATATGACTTGAGAAAAGAGAATTGTTTGTTAAATAAATAATATACAAGTGATGAGATGAGTAGAAAGTATTTTGATTTGAGATTGAGATATATGTAGATATAGACAAAGAAATTAATTTGAGTTTTTGTGATAAGAATTGGAATAATAATAATTTTGATTTTTCAGCGTGAGTGTCATATTAAAACCAGCGCCGGATAAAGAGGGGTTAAGGAAATCTCTATATACTGGTCTGGTGCTGGAAATAAGAGGCAATAAAGTATATAAATATATTTAAAGTATTATACAAAATATAGATGTTACATATAAGTACGTTACAACTTGAACCAGTCAATATGAGTTAGCTAAGCGATCGCGCTGACTCTCGTAGCCTAGACCAGCACTAATGCTGTCCAACCAAGCTGTCATGTCTTCTGACATAGTAAATTAATCCATAAGTCAGTATTGAAAGCAGTAATTTAGCTTCAAGATGCTAGCATTCAGAGTAGTCCTTGCAGGTCATGATATCGACTGTAAATGCACAGTTTTCAGTGCCCATTAAATGGAGTCACTACCAGTTAGCCGTCTTCTTATAGGATAGTTTATATCAGTTAGAGCTAAACCAGTTCTAGGCTAGCCATCTCTATCCTCGGTTCTCCGACTATAAAACGGAGTGGTGTCGGATATCCCGATAAATTACCATTATTGGTAGGCCACAAAATGAAGAACTCCATAGAAGAGGCGTAAAAACACGAAGGTTAGTCACTCAACTTCAGGTCCACCACTCACAACGTCCACAAAAAGGCCAACAACCATTCGGACCCCTGACAAAGTAGTATATTGATTGCTGTAAGCTTATAAGGACAATGTTAATTGTTTGAATGTATTAAACTAATTGAGTATAAGTGTTTTCTTTGATACAAGGTTTTGACTGATTTAAAATAAATATTTTCGATAACCTGTGAGTGAAAACGATTCTGAAGCGGTTAGACAGTCAAAACAACATTTTAATAACCTTAACTCAATCAATATGTTGTTGTTTGTCTGATACATTGGGAGGTGATCACATTTTTTCATTAATGCAGAGAGCAAATACTGATATTACAAAACTCTATTAAATTATTGTTCACTTGTTTTAAGAAAATTCATTGCAATGTTTGGTCACAAAATATTATTGTTGTTGCTGAGGAAGCATCTTCTAAGCTTGATTTTACTTCAGGCGTTCCTCAAGGAGGTGTAATAGGACCACTTCTTTTCCTGTTAATTACAGGATATGACTGCTGATGATATATGTATCTATTGAGAAGTAAGGTGCTCTGATGATTGCTTAGAACTTCAACACGATCTGGATGATACTTCGGAATGGTGCCATAAATGGCAGTTTACACTTAACTACAAAATGTTGAGGCAATGAAAATAAGTAATAAATAGACTCTGCTTGATCATTAGTACAAAATTAGAAATTCAGTTATTGACAGACTTAATTCCCTGAAGTATCTGGGCATTATAGTACAGGGCGTTTAATTTATGACGCGTCTCCGCGCACGCAAACACCGCCCGGGCCAGCGCCCCTTCGCTTGCCGATAAGTCACACGGCGTGTCGCCCGTCCTCAAGAATGCCTCATGCTTGCGCTGATGTATTACCTTATAGCACGGGCTGGAAAAGTTGATCATCGCCTGCAATACATGCTTGACATCTACTAAGGATATTTTTGGCTATCTCTCTGCAGTGTTTGTGAAGAAATTTTATTAATTTTAGTTCTTAAGTTTTTCCTAAGTTCCTCTTCCGTACGGGGATTTGAATCAAACACGCTGTTTTTTGTAACCCCAAAAAAAGAAATCACAAGGTGTCATATCTGGAGAACGCTGATGCCACAATCTACGACTGATAATATGATTCTCATTGTAAACATGCTTTAAATCACGCATAGAATTTTCGCCTGTATAGGGAGTTACACTATATTGTTAAAATGACCGTAATTTCTTTCATCTTCTGTCAGGTGTTCAAAAAAGGTATTTAAAATATAGTCCACATAGCGGGAAGATGTAATTGTTGCAGTAAAAAACACTTGTCCAATAATTCGCCTCGCACTAATTGCACACCAAACTCCAACTTTCACATCGTGTCGCGGCTGTTCGTGGATATTATGTGGATTTTCTATACTCCAGTACAGTCTTTTTTGAATATTTACGCGTCCACTTAAATAAAAATACGCCTCTTCGGTGAAAAATTTCAATTGCGGATTAAGCTCGCTATTATCCACACTTTGCATAAACCAGTTAGCAAACCTCATTTGTGCAGTTTAATCTGTTTGTTTTAATTCGTGCACAGCAGTTGTTCGATAAGGGCTAAAATTAATCATATTTCTTCACGAGCACTACAGAGAGTTAGCCAATACATCCTTAGAAGATGTCAAGCGTGTATTGATGCCGATGGCCAACATTTCCAGCGCGCGCTATAAGGTAAGTAATCAGCGACGCGCCGTGTGACTTATCGGCGAGCGAGGGGGCGTTGGCCCGGGCGATTTTTGCCGTGCGCGCGAACGCGTCATAAATTAAACGCCCTGTACAAAGCAACATGAAATGGGACTTGCTCATAACTTCCATTGTAGGCAAAGCTAACTAGATTACGATTCATAGGTCAT
Organism: Vandiemenella viatica; assembly: GCA_031002005.1. NCBI lineage: Eukaryota > Metazoa > Arthropoda > Insecta > Orthoptera > Morabidae > Vandiemenella > Vandiemenella viatica. The sequence goes on from JARYHS010007075.1 coordinate 964,901, forward strand.
ATTTTGAGAAGCTGTAATACTCGCACAAAGGAAGTAGTGTACAAAGCACTAGTGCGTCAGTATTTGGGTTACTGTTGTGGAGTTTTGGATCTGTATCACAAGAGACCAATTCAGCTACCTGGTGAGCATAATTGCTAGTAGCTGCAGAAGTGAGTTAGAAAAATTGAATAGAGTAACCAAAGGAGCCAACTTCTACAGTACCGTGCGGAGTTTACTATGGGTCATGAAGATTCCGACAAGAACAAAAATTGTCTTGTATAAATCATATCTCATTCCTATTCTCACATATGCTTTGGAAACATGCACACTAACATCAAGGGACCTTAGCAGCATCCAAGCATGTGAAATGAAGTTTCTTAGAATGGCGCTCTAGAACTAGATTTGACCATATAAAGAATGATCAGAGTAGATCAAACCTAGAGCTAAGGGAATCCATGGAAGTGATACTTAGGTCATCAAGAGTTAAATGGTTTTGGCATGTGAAGAAAATGACTAGAACAAGACTACCAAAAACTTATTTTGCAAAAAGGGTAGTGGGTAAATGACCAGTGGGAAAACCACGAAAAAGATGGCCAGATCAGCTGAAGGAGGACATAGAGAGAAGAGGCTGGAACTGGAATTATATCACGGACAGAGAAACTTTTCTGGATAGGATACAGTGGAAGACAATCGTCTAAAACTACCAAGGCTCGTGAACCAAACCCGGGATACTGGAGATTGTCGCCAATGATAATGATGATGATTACAAGGGACTGATTGACTTTAGTGAAAGTACAGGAGAGAGCCACATGATTCCTGACAGCTAGTTACAGTCCTTACAAAAGTGTTACGCAATTGATACATAAATTGGGCTGGGATTGTTTGGCAGACAGGCAACGTCGTTTTCGTTGGAATTTATTGCAGAATATGCGAAAATCTTTAATTTACAAATGCAATGAAATTCTTCTGCTACAAACCAATTTAGGTCACAATGACAGAAGGGATAAGATTAGAGAAGATGCTATACTGATGCTTGTATGTATTCTTTCTTTCTCGTCCTATTTGGGATTGGAATGCACAGAATTACGATTGGTGCTTAGCACCTTCTGCCACAGACAGTTTTTGCGAATTGCGGAGTATAGATGTGTAGATAATTTACGTGATATTATTTATAATCAATATTTAACTCTTTCTAAGTCTATTGTTTTGTTGTGTGAACATTCCATAAAGCTTTTATGTATGTATTACAACACACTGTTATAATAAATAAAACACTGCTGCTGATATTTAATCTATATTGTGATTATAAACTTGTTCTGTTCTAAAACTGACAGAATTACTTAGTATTTCAGTATCATATTAAATAACGTACTGCTGGATTTGTTTGTGCAAGTTAATCATTGCTAAAATAAGTATATAATTGTATAGAGACATCCCTTTATAAAGGCCTCATTTTAATTAAATAATGTATTTTCTTGAAATAAAAAACACTCGGGTTTTCTGCCGGTTAATATATTTATTTGGATCTTTTAACGACGTTTCGGCAACTGCCATCGTTGCCTTCATCAGGTTCAATCTCACTTGCAAGGACAAGACACGACTGACTCGCGAGCCAGTCCTGACTGCTATTTATAGCCTGATGAAGGCAACGATGGCAGTTGCCGAAACGTCGTTAAAAGATCCAAATAAATATATTAACCGGCAGAAAACCCGAGAGTTTTTTATTTCAACAATACGCCGGGAAAAACTAAAATGTCAATGTCTTTTCTTATTTGTTTCAAGTTTTAATTTCATTAATAGAACTATATTTATTGAAATTCTATTACTCTTTGGTATAATAATATCTTTGTTTTTACAAGGTTGTAAATGTGTATGACAATAGCTAATTTTATACACTAATTCTGGATAGTAGTTAGCACCATAACTATTGACTATATCAATGTTTCATATATAGTTTCACAAATATTCTGTTAGTAAAACATCAAGTATCAATTGACTGTCTTTTATGTTTCTCTATGGTGGAAATTAAAGGGTTCCTTGGTTGAATAAATTTCTGAAGCGATTCTTATGTATTCATATTCCATCAAGCTTCAGATTTATATAGTAAATTTGAAAAACACATTCAAAGTATTTAGAAACATCTGAGAAAGCAAAACACCGAAGTCATAAAGCAGAAAGATAGAGAGAGTTTTTTTTTTCATAATACGTGCAAATGTCAGTTTAACTACAAATGAGATGTAGGAATATTATGTGTAATGGAGTGTGATGGGTGGTAACACTCTGGCCTCACATTCGGGAGGACAAGGGTTCAAATCCCCTTCCGGGCATACACATTTGTGTTTCTCGTGGTTACCCAAATCCAGGGTCGGCGCTAGAATTCTCAGGACGGGGATAAAGCGTTCTTAGGGCCCCCTCCCTATCACCTTTCCCCTAAAAAAAAATTTCTTTACATTTTGATATTTTGATAAGGTCAGAAAATTTTAATGCTAAAAAAAAAAAAAAAACTCCTTTTTAAGAAAGTTTTTTTAAAGTTTATTTGTATTCAGTTAGTCACCCCGGACGAAGGGCTCCCTTCGGACACTAAGGCCCGGGTTAATTTTGCCCCGCTTACCCCTCCCTAACGGCGGCCCTGCCCAAATCAATCCAGCTCAATATTGTGATAGTTGCTTCAGAAGGTGATGGACAAATTCGTTTCCTTTTAACCAGTCCTTCCCCACCTTTAGTGCCGCAAGGCAAAAAAAAAAAGGTTAAGATGTGGAATCCGTTCCTGATTAGCCCCTAGACACACAGTTGGTAAGATAAATATTGTAGCTGGCTGGAGAATTATTACGTATAATTGTACAATTACAGACGGAAAAAAGGCATTTTTTTCTTACAGGAATTAATTTAAAGACAACCTACGGAATGAACTTCACAAAGATATAGAAAAAATTACATTCATTCTAAATTGTCTTGCAAAGTTAGTCAACAAGTTTTGTACCTGCAGTCCTCGTTAAAGATATTCTCGTAAGACTGGCAGCATTGATGCGTTCAGTGTACAGGAGAGACTGCAGTCGCCGCCTCTAGCTTCGAGGAGCCGCGCCCATTAGCTCTAGAATCGTGTCGCTCTGTTCACACAGTCGACGAGAGGACTGAGTATACTTCACTATAATGAGTAGCTTTCCCGAAGCTTGGGAGCGTGGGAGGAACCAAGAGAAGCGGTTTTTGGCTAACAGCCGCCACTGTAGGCCATTCGCCAACCCACCTGCTGCGCAGTCGCCAATGTGAATGGAAGCAGTGCGAAGGGCCAACCGCCATGACAAAAGCATTGGGACAAGCAACGCGGCTTTCCGAGGAGTTCTCGTCGTACTTAGCAACAGGGACACAGCCGGCATATGCAAAACAGGGACACAGCACTCCGATATTTTTTCATGGAATGCTGCCCCTATGCTGGCAGTGGAGGCAGAGGTTACTCCTGGTTTGAGTGTGGAGGTGAGTAGGCGGACTGCAGACCACCGCCCTCCTCTGTTGGTCCGAGGTTCGCTTCCCGTCGCTGGCAGTGCGCGGACTCGGTAATGAGTCACAGAATAGTGCGACACTTTGCAACACGTGAAAGGCCATTAAAATTCACCATGTTGCCATATATTTTGATGAAGGTAATTACTTTTACAAAATGAAAAGAAAAAAATGCTTTTCCACATACAATTTTGAGCATATTACTTCGGCAATGATTTTCAAAATAAAAGGATTGTTATAATCTACTGCAACATATTGATTAAAACTTAAATTTGAGGAAGGCATGATCAAACTATGCGATATTTAAAAAAATTTGGAATTCCTAAACAAACTTTTAACACCCAAATGTTCAGTTAATATCGTCGCATAACATACATTTTGGGTTTTACAATTTATAAACAGTATTTTTTTTGAAACTGACGGATTGTTCCCTCATTAAAAGCTGGATAAGAGGGATGCCAAAGTTTTGCTAATCAGCTCTTCTCATTACAGACATTTTGGTAATAAAAATTGGCTATTTTTTCTCACATTAAACGACTAACTTAAGATACTGTCAGACATAGCTGAAATATAATAGAATTAGTCCACAGCATTTCATGAAACTATTCAAAAAATTATTTACTTTAAATATGTTTTATGTTTTATGTTTTACATAATTTTGTGCAGTTTACAACACAAAGTTTTTTTTTTTTTTTTTTTTTTTTTTTTTTTTTTTTTTTTTTTTTAAAAAAAAAGATACTTACCTTTGTAAATTATATTTGTCATCATTTCCACACTATCATTTCGTCGAGACGGCTAAACATTTCACTCGAAAAGACAGAGAGATGGAATCACACTAGCCGAGTATCTAAAGTGTGCTTTCTGACACAGAAAGTTACATGAAACACATTCAGGATCCTAGAAATAAAGAAACTACTCTCACACTTCCAGGGAGCGTTGAGGAAGTACACACTATTTTTCTATATGAGATAATAGAAACTTTGAGAAAAGAAATTTATTTGACCTTCCTGGATATGCTCTTTATTAGAAAAACAATCTTAGTCCGGATTAACGAATCACAAAACAACTAATTTAGCATGAAATACCTAAGGAACATTCCTTGCCAAATGTTCATACTGTATCATAATAAAAAAGAAAATAATGAAATCTTTATAATTATTCCAATGAGTGTAAACATTATCTGCTTCCACTCGTTTTCAAAATGCTAAATCTGTTTCTCAGACTTCGTTTAAGGAAGTCAGCCAGTGTGGAGAACGAGCAGAGGGAGAGGGTTTGATTGGCCAGCGCTACAACAGGAACAGTCGAGCTTCACACCTTCCCTGCAGTCCTATCATATTGTAAAAGTCCCGTCTGACTGATAGGGTAGCCAAGGTTATATTTGTGTTCGTTGTGGACTTTAACTGTGGTTGGACTCTAGAGGAGAGTTTAACTAACCTCGTGGCGTTCTTGCAGCCGCAGAATTCTCTTCTATCTTGATAGTCTTGAGCTCTTGCGTCTTGTGGGCCAATTAATAAGATGTATTTCGTCAGGAATAATGTGACACCCGCCGATTAGTAGGTTCGGCAACCAGGATAGTGGAAGCTGGTACATGTTAGATGACCAGCCCAGATTCAGTACTATTATGAATGATAACATGCATCTAGCGGTTACGAGGTCCCATTTAATGTCACTGAAAGCCGTGAACATACAGCCGATAACATGACTGCGAGGATCCTCCCGACAGAGCCTATCTAAGATGCTAATTGCATCTTACTGAGTAATAACTCGTAGACTAATGGATTGTTGTATGATTGGATGGCAAGCTAAGTGGCTGATGGTATGCCGCCCCCATGAACTTGCAGGGCCTACATGGTGAACTGACTTCAGCTTAGGGAGTAAGTTTTACTGTTAGAAACCTATAATGGCTGATGAAAGCTACCCGCGGAAAATGAGCTATCTACTCGTCGATGACTGCCCGCAGACTGAGTCTAATAATTCGTTGCTATCTCGAAGGTGAACTTCATTGATGTCAGAGATTCAGTTCCAACTAGTAATATCAATCGAGTCAGCGTCTCAGCACATTCCTAACAAACAATACTGCGCTCAGCTCGGCGTGTGCGAAGACTGGCCTGCTCGCTACTGAAATGAATTCCAACAAAATATACTAATTTCCTTTTAATAAACCTATATGTTCATTATGACTCTGACGATGTTAAAAAATGAGGGGAGTGGAGGGTGTTGAAACAATTATAGCTAAGGATGGAGAAGACGTTACTGAGGATTTGAAAGTGGCATATACTTAGTTAATACGTTAATGAGACCATTAGGGACTATAATTCAGCAAGAAGAGGGTGTAAATCAGAGGACGAACATATCACAAATAGAAATGAGCAGGCTAAAAAACTGTGATTCATCCCGAGGATATCATGAAGGAATAAAAAAGCTAAACAAGAATACAGGGTCTGATGTACATAAATGTCTTAAATATAGCAGGATGAGATATTGTACCTTAATCTTGAAATGTTATTTAAATTTAGTCTTTATACAGGCTGTTTACCAGAGAACTGGAAAGTGACAATAATGATACCAATCTATAAAGGACGGGTGACAAATAGGGTCGAAAATTACGGGCCAACCAGTTTTACTTCAGTGGTAGCGAAATTAATGGAGAGATTTATGTGCAATTACGTCAGAGGTATCTGTGAGGAATATAAGTGGTTTTAAAGTCAACAAAATGGCTTAAGGCAAGGACATTCATGCAAATCTCGGTTTCTAAACTATATGCAAGTCATTTTAAATTAAATGGACAAGGGAGACCAAATTGATAGAGTAGCACTAGATCTTTCAAAGGCTTCTGATAACAAGAGTTATAAAATAGAACTAAATAAGGTAAAAAAACTATTGGAGTGGATGAAAAAGTGATTTGGTTGGGTGAAGAATTCTTTAAAGGTAGAAATGTAAAAGTTATGGTAGGAAATGCAGTATCAAATGAAGTGAGCTGAAAATTGGAGTACAATTGCTATTCGTTTCTGGAATGAATGATTGTCTTCGGATCTCACGTTAAACTGTAGGTACCCTGTACCCGGTAGGACTGCTGGGTTAGGTTAAGGTGGCTACGGCCAGTGCGGAATGCGCATCCAATAGAAACCTTGTCACCAGGTTATTCCTACCACACAGAATTATTATTGTTATTAGATAAACAGATAAAAATGATTGTTGATTATGATTTTAACCCTTTCACGGCTACGGGCATACATGTATGCCCTGCCGCTAGAAAGACCAGACGGCTACGGGCGTACATGTATGCCCAGCGGACGGGAAGACCAGACGGCTAACGGCATACATATACGCCTGGCAGGCGGGAAGTCCTGACGGCTAAAGGCATATATATACGCCCGAGCTCGGAAGCAGGTAAACGGCTAATTGCTGTTGACCGCATTACTGAGAATACTGAGAATTTCTGAGAACTCTCTTATACTCTGGACATTCTGTAGGAAAACACTTTAGTTTTCACCTCCCCTGGGCCCTTACTGCTTACGAGTCTAACAATTGGCCAGTTCTGTTTTTTCTTCTGGTGAGATGACAGCGGTCGCATCTGTAGCCTTTGCCATGTCGGGACGCAGTATATCGGACAAGGAAATCATGGATATCCTCATGAATAGTAGTGACGAAGATTGTAGTGATACTTTAGAGGTTTCTTCCGACGAAGAGTTGGATCCGTCTGGATGTAATGCTGAATCCTCGACATCACGAACAGAAGATTCTTCCTCTGAAGACGGAAAAGGAAATGAAGTAAGTGAAACTTCGTGTGGAAAAAGAAAGTATGACTGGTCGGAGAATCATCCTGTGACGACATCGTTTTGTGAACACATTTAGCGGGTTGAAAGTAGACTTCGAAGGGTCAGCAAGTCATTTAGATTTGTTTTTGTATTTCATATCCACGGAATTTGTTTCCGCCATCTGTACACAGATCAATAATTATTATAAATTTATTACTGATAAAATGACGACTGCACCCAGTTGATTAGCACGCTGGAAGCCTATAGAGCCAGCAGAATTTTATTGCTTCCTAGCGTGTTCTCTGCTTATGCCTAGAAGTAAGAAGATAGAATAAATGATTATTGGTCGAAAGATTCTTTGCTTAAAACACCAATATTATCTAACATAATGGCCAGGGACCGGTACAAGTTGATCCTGCGTTTGTTGCACTTCAGTGACAATTCCACCACATCTCAAGATATCCTTGTGAAAATACGTCTCATTGTAGATCACACAAAAAATAAATTCCGCGAAGCTGTAGCCCCCTTTGAGAATCTAGTGATCGACGAAAGTCTGCTACTGTTCAAAGGAAGGCTCCGCTTCAAGCAGTACATACCAAATACAAATAAAAAAGGTTCTCAACATATTCCTAAATTACCTTTTTCTCTCTCTCTCTCTGTCCAGAATAAACTTACAGCAAGAAACATTTTTTCTTGGTCATTAGAAACTTCAATCGCTGAGATAGTACAGTGTGACAATGATTTTATACGGAGTATTACTGAAGATTACGCGCGATTAGCCCAGAGGGGACGTAGCCTGCAGCGGTTGTTGGACCACTCAGCCGCCCGCCGGCCAGGCACACGGTGGGTCCGCTCGCCCCAGCCACCGGGGACGCAGGACGCTCGGCACTCGTAGCCGCGAAAGGGTTAAGGTTGAGAAGGAATTCCTTGTAACTGGATTGAAATGTAAGAATCTTGGTATAACATTTGATAACAAGCTCAACTGGGCAAGACACATTTGACAGTTAGTAGAGAAATCTTTCAAAATTATTAACTTGTTCTTAACTTTTGTCAGATCATTGCTTGTATCTGGTGATGTAATATTTTGGGTATCAAATACAGGAGATGAAGTGAATATGAAGAAGGACTGCCAGATTTGTTTGTGAAAATTACTGTCGAACGCAGTCAGTAACATGGAGGAAGGAATATATGGAGACGACGCAAGGGACCTTCGCCACATACTGGAGTGAATCCGGGTGGAGAGAAGTGGGGAGGGAAGGCCGCCATATTGCTCGACAGGAGAAATACAGGAAATAGGCACAAAAACCTCAAGGGAATCATAAGGCAACCGTGGCACCGCAATTTGATGATGGATTATTATGTAACTCGACGAGACACATCCCAAATGAAGAATAAAATTTTTTGATATCGTACTTAGTTCTCGAGATATACTGTCTCAAAAGAGTGGAGTTTCTGGTTGAAATTCAGAAGAAACGTGTCCCCAAAGTCAAATTTGGTGATAGATTCTTATATAACACGACGATACAAATCGAAAATACATAATAAAATTTTTCGATATCTAGCTTACTTCGCGAGATATACTGTCTCAAAAGTGAGATTGTTAGGTTACCAGGGGACTCAACGATAACCGCGGAGGCCGTAATTTGATGACGAATTCTTATATAACTCGATGAGAGAAACTGAAAGTAAACAATAAATTTTTTAGTTCTCGAGATGTTGTACCTTAAAACTGACGTGGTTAGGTTGAAATGTTGCCTGGACCGGAAAAAAACTATCGCCATATCCATATTTGATGATGAATTCGGACATAACTTAAGGAGCAGGTAATTCTTTTTAACTTTAATAACAAACTGTTTATTTCTATAGTCCTTAAATTTTAGTTGATAATCAAATAGGTTATATTTTCACATTCTATTTCAGTAATTAACAAGAAAAATTTCAAAATCTAGAAATATACTTGTAGACATATTTACAAACAGAAACAAGTCATATCTGAAATTTTAAAAATAGCATAAGTCAATGTTTAGAACTTAAAAAAAAAAAAAAAAAAAAAAAAAAAAAAAAAAAAAAAAAAACTTCATAAAACCTCATAGTTTCTGAGCTTACTTATAAGATATTGTACTGTTAGTGGCCTATATAATTTTGCTAGAAAAATCAGTGCATTCATAAATCAGAAGCTAACAGCTAATAATAAATAAATTGTTTGTTCTCTTCTGGTATACACCGATTTCAACCTGCCAACATTTCCATTAATATTGCCGCTACAAAACCAAACTATGTAGACACATCTAAACACAAGAAATGCTTCGCGAAATACATTTCGGACAACAAAGTTTATTTCATCACGTTTAGAAGTTCGCACAGCACAAATTATCATAATTAATTTCATCGTGCACTTTCAGAGTAAACTTAAACGTGAGTAATGCAGGCAGAATACCATATTCACTGTATCGCCTTGTAAACATGACCAGTTTAAATTAAATTTCGAACATTTGTCTACAATAAGGCTAGCTTTTCAGGTGCAAAATAGTAACATATGCTAATTGTCTACACTACACCAACAAAAATTTGAGAATGATATGATCCTGTTGAGAGCAATTAATAAATTTATAGCGAATGTCACTAACGTTGCAGTTTGCTGTCAGATACTTCAAGAACGATAATTACAATGTGATTTACTTATGAAACGATATTCCAGGTTTTTTTCCTATCTCGTCTGTTTGTGCAACCATATGCAGCACAGCTTGGCATCATAGAAAAATTTAGAATATTAGAAAATGAAATAATCTCATCAGTTGACACAGTGCAAACAGCCCAATGTTTGGTACTCCTACGATGTCCGCCGCGCAAGCGCAGTTTTTTAACGAGGTTTCACGGATTTAGCGTTATCTCGTCTCCATATATTCCTTCCTCCATGGTCAATAACTGATATAAAGGAGTTGCGTTTTAATTCGCTGGAATATAGTGAGAGGGTGGAGAGAGTGTACAAGGAATATTTGGTAATGTGGAGTTGAAAGACATAAGCTTTATGGATAAGAGAAATATATGGAAAGCAAAAGATGACCACAACCACAAGATGGCACTCGATTTCAGGCGTAAGGGAACGGAAATTTTTTGTTTGTAGGTCCCGGAGTTACTGTCTGGAATAAATTACCAAAAAACTTCTTCTTTTTCATGTTTTCCCAACATTTTCTAGCAGGCCGCCTTTAATCATTGGCTTGGTCAATTTTGTATCTTTGGTTTATGCGACAGATATCCTTGCTGACTAAAAGTGAAAGTAAAGTGCTGCTCTGTGTGTGTGAAACGTGTAACTATGTTGTTTATTAAGGGTCTTTTTGTTTGTGAGGATCGTCTGGTATTCGCCTTGACGGCTGTGGAGTGACGACGACCAGCCACAGGGATGCCTCGTGCCCGGCACCGTTGTACCTCCTTAAACCACTGTGCGGCGCCTCAGCGCACTGAGTCACGGGTTAAATTACGAGAAAATACTGAGTAAATTTAATATCTGTTAATTGAAAATTAATTAGGTGGTGCCTTGGTGATACAGTACTCAAAGAAATACCGATAAAAATTTTGGAAACCGAAAACCTGATGCGTGTGGAAATAGTCGTGCCATAGTCGTGCAAACACTCCGTCACAACTATTGTGAAGTAGGAAACAAATTAAATATTAGCTGAATATTATAGAAAATGAAGAGTTGTTGTATTTTGGTTCTCTTATATGTGTTTTAAGTCTTGTTTAGAAATTTCTGTACCGTATGGCTTGGCAATGAGTTTTGCTTGACCGTCAATGCATTTTTGTCTGTATTCAAGAGTTTTAGAGTTTATTGTAGGGTTACCAGACGTCCCCGTTTCCCGGGGACAGTCCCCGTATTTAGCTCTCTGTCCCCGGACAGATTTCGTCCCCGCAATGTTCCCGGATTTTTACTGCTAACCCCAGAATTTTTTTTAAATCTAGATATACTTTTTTAAAAGCTCTGATTTGCTAATGCATTCGTTTAAAGAAAGAAATCAATGAAATTTCTACTCTAAAGGAATTTGTGTCAAAAGATAAAATAGATGGATGCAATGAATCCAGTGATGGTGTTTACTCAAGATGGAATTAACTTTATTTAAATTTTTCTAACAAAATGGTCCCATATGTTAAGCTTCGCAACTTAAGTAGAACTGTATTTGTGTTTTCAAAATGAGTACAGAAACAGTTCAAGCTACGCTAACTATATTAACAAACTTTTCCATGACTTGCCAACAATTTTCCGGCAGACAAGATCTTCTCAAGAAGGTTCATTCTTCTGAGAAATAGCAATGACAACAAGTTGGAGGTAAAATCAGGCACCATATCTTTTAAAATACAAAAAATATAACAATGACAAATATGTTTATCTTAAGTTCACCCAACCTTTAATCATCATATTACTTATAAAAGTGCATCACGTAATTAGGACAAAAATGTCGAAAGCGTCCCCGGATTATGGTGAAAAAGTGCTCAAGCGTCCCCGCATTCGGAGAAAAAATTCTGGTAACCCTAGTTTATTGACTAGTGCAATTTTATTTCCTGAATTTAAGGACGCAATTTTATGAATTCTTGATTTTTTTTTTAATATTTGCAAATCTTTGTCTGGCTTAGTTAGTATATCGTATGTAGCTTCCAGTCTGTTTCTTTCTTTATTTGCCTAGTAATTTTCTCATATATCAAATGTACGCTTAGTTTCTTTAAACACCGAAAAAATTAATTTCTTTAGTGGTGACCATTTCACTATATATTCGTAATTCATCATCTGAAATTGATTAAACTGATATACAACATTCAGTTAAATATTATTTTTTATTAGTGATTTGCATTTGGGGCAGTAAACTTACCAGCACAATTAAACCAAAAAAATTAAGATTTGAATATTTTTTTCTTCAGCCTGTATTAGTTATAACATGCAACTGTAATTGTAATGTTTCCTCTCCAACAAGTAGTATACTTGTATTAAAACCGTTATGCGTTAGTAATCAGTTGCGTGTGTGTGCGTTGTGTATGCTGCGACTTGTAAGTGATATTGCCTATTTCTTTTGTGAACATAACAAAAGTATGTAAAATGGAGACAGGAAATGCGTCCCGTATCAAACAAGAGGTAGGTTTTCTCACTTTTACGAGTTTACCGATTACAATACAATACAACAGTACATTCATTTTACATTGATCCCTCTGTGGGATGTGGAAAATTGTCAAATTACAGATAAACAGTTGCATAACAAAATAATAAGTACACCACTAGATATACAGTCACAGTTTACATTAAACAATTCCATTTTAAACAAATACATACACCAGAAGGTATACAGTCATAGTATACATGGTACATTAAAGAATTCCATTACAAAATAATACATATACCTAGAAGACATACAGTCATAGAATACATGGTACCGCAAACAATTGCGTAACAAAATAAATACATACACCAGGAGATGTACAGTCATAGCATACATGGTAAATTAATTATGTAATCTATATTTGCACAAGCTACTGGCAGTTATTTTTTAGATACCTTAGAAATAAATTCTTCGACAGAGTAAAAGGAGTTGTCAATTATAAATTCTTTCAATTTTTTTCTGAATTTTTCTTATCATCTGCTAGACATTTAATATGTGTTGGGAGCATATTGAATATATGTATCCCTGAATATCGGACCCCTTTTTGAACAAATGACAATGACTTGTAAGTCTTGTGAAGATCATTTTTACTTCTAGTGCCATAATTGTGTATTTTACTATATGTTTCGAACAAAGTATAATTTGTGACTACAAAGGACATTAAAGTGTATATATACTCAGATGCTAATGTTAAAATCCCTAACTTCTTGAACAGCTCTCTACATGAAGTTCTATTGCTAACGCCACGCATAATTCTTATTACACGCTTTTGGGCTCTAAACACTATGTCTCTATGGGTAGAGTTGCCCTAGAATATTATCCCATATGACAGTGAGGAGTGAAAATAAGCAAAATAAACTAGCTGCCTCATACGGAGATCACCTATACCGTAGCTGAAATTGTAAGAATTGCAAACCCAATCGCTTTAGTAAGTCAGAAACATGTACTTTCAAATTTAAATTATGATCAATATACAAACCTAGAAATTTCACTCTCTCTACCTCTTGAATGGAGTGGCCTGCAAATTTTATGTCTATATCTGGTGTTAATCTGTGTGATGTACTGAATTGCATATACTGAGTTTTATCAAAGTTTAAAGACAAGCCATTAGCTGTAAACCATTTATTAATCAGTTCAAAGACATAATTTGAAATATATTCTGGTGATAAATCTGGAGTATTTTTAATTCCTATGTTTGTGTCATCTGAAAATTGGACAAATTTTGAGTTTTTCGATTAAACTCAGGGTAGATTACTTATATATATTAAAAACAATGGTAGCCCCAAAATAGAACCCGGAGGTACTCTACATCTGATTAATTTCCACTCAGAAAACAGTGTACCTCTTAATGCAGCCTTAAAATTCTGCATTGACACATTCTGTTTTCTATTAAGAAGGTAATAAATGAGCCATTTATTAACAATGCCATCTATACCATAATAATTTAGTTTCTGTATCAGAATTTTATGATCTACTCTGTCAAATGCCTTAGATAAGTCACAAAAAATTGTCACAGGAATTAATTTATTCCTTCTAAAATATTGTCAGTAAATGAAAATGTAGGTTGTCCGGTTGAATGACCCTTTTGAAAACCAAATTGTGATTTAGTTAGTATATTACTATTATTAAGGTGTTCATAAAAACTATTGTACAATGTAAAACAGCTTGCTCGCTCGGGGTTGTAGCTTACAGCAGCTTGTCTTAACTATGATCGTGTCTGGTACCCTTAGATGATTCTATTTACGGTCGTCAATCCCTCGAAATAATCCCCAGGGGTAATGGTATGTTCTTAAAACACAACTTCAGACTTCCAAATTATATTTTTTTCAAAAGATCTTACATTAGCTCGGCACCAGCGTAGGCCTAATAGAAAAGTATCATACTTCTTTCAGAAATAAATGATTACAGGTTAAACCATCCTCTCACAGTAAGCAACTTCCTCCTAAACTCTTGATGAAAATGAAAAGTTCATCTCGAAGGAAGATTGACCCCGCACCATTATAACGTCCCTACTTAAATTTTCTACATCTCCGCGATTGAGCAACATGCCGTCCTCTCGGTTCAATTTCTGCCGAATTACTGCTGTCCGCCTAGGCTGGCGGTGGCTCCTTATATTCGTATTGGGCCAGCTGACTCAGCAAACGTTTGATTTGACAATGGTAAACCTTATTTTTATTCCGATCATTCTGAAATTTTAATAAGTTATGAAGCATATTTTAAATGTGAGTTTTAGTTATGACAAGTTTTCTCCTAGAATTTATTGATTTCGAGTTAAAGTCGCAAAAGCTTTACTCTGTCATCATTGCTACAATTCGTTAGTCTGTGAAATGATTCTGTTATCAAAATATTCTATAAAAATTTCCTCAACTTTTGACATAAAACACGTCTAGATCCCAAATGTATTTGATGGTGAAAATCGACTTTGACTATAAGTGCAAAGTCAGTTAAAAATTTGTATGTTCATTATCTCCAAATATATGAGTGCTACAGATCTGCAATATATCTCAAACTTTACTAAATTAATCTATCTGATGGTAATATTATTTCCTCATTATCTATTTCCCTTAATGCCAATCCTTTGTTTCCAAAATAATGCTTAGTAGCAGTAATTGTGTTCAAACCTTGATTTCGCTTTTACGTCTTATATATCGTCGGAATCTTTACGAAAATCACTCCATGTGTTCAGTGAAAGTTTCTCTTTAATGTAAATGTCAATTCTATGCCCTCAGATCTGTATGTTCGCAGAAATATTGAATTGCAGAGTCAGCGAAATCTCTTATTTTGTCTAACAGACATTACTTTTCTTTTACTTATTGATTCTATCTTTTCATATGTTGCGTATTATCCTATGCTGAACATTTTGAGCTGTAAATCTTAGCTGTACCTTGAAAATTAGGTGAAAAAACTTACTTGCGCAATAATTTCCATGAGCTTGCAAGATCACCAATTTCACGATATTTCCTTAATATAATTTTCTACAATGCAAGTGTTAGATCTAATTTGAATTATCATCGCGTTTTACACCTCTGAAAATAAATGTGGCCAAAAGGCTTCTAAAAATGTTTAAATTTCTTTATAGTATTTTCGAAAACGTACAAAATAGCTCAAACTCTCCTTACTATCACGTTTTCGGACTTTCAAACTAATGGAAAATGCTTCTAAATTGATCTGCTATTGGTTTTAAGTTTGTTTAGGACCCTTTGAACTGTTTTTGAAGGTATACTGACATAAGTAAGGTTATGTGACAACTTTGCTTTCTCAAAAACTTTGGATAAGGCTGTTAGCAACGAAATTGGTCGGTAATTCGATACGGCTGCCTTATCTCCCTTTTTATATTGGTTTAATTACAGCATACTTAAGCCTTTCGGACCCGCTTACATACAAAAGAAAATCTTACCACATCTTGTGTCTGAATCTAGTGCCAGCTTGTGGTCACGGTCCTCCTTTTCCCTACCATGCATTACCTTTCATTCTTCCTCTAATATTTTTCTATGGCTCATAACCAATATATACCTTGCAAACTCTTCATACTCCTCCTGTCTGCCAGTGAACCCCATTTCAGTTCTTTTATTATATCTGAAACTAATTGTGTTCTGCTGTAATTTTCAGAGACAAATCTAGCAGCCCTTCTTTGTACCCCCCCCCCCCCCAACTCCTGTATTTGATCCCCAAAATGTGGCACCCATACTACACCATCATATTCAAGCAATTGTCTGACCAATGTTATGTAACCCAATTCTCTAACTTTTCTGGCATATCCTCTCATAACCCCACCCAGGAAATGAAGGATTTTGTAACCTTTTCCTAACATCTGCTCAATATGATCTGTCCAGTCGAGTTTATTGTCAATCGGTCCACCTAGATATTTACACTTCCAGGCTCCAACAGGTAATTCTAACATGACTATAAACTTATAAAAAATGTTAATTTTTTTATCTGTAAACCTAATAAGCTGAATCTTATTGGCTTTTACCTTTATTCCATGCTGACATACCCATTTAAAAATTCTCTCCGGGATACCCTGCAGCTTTTCACAGTCTTCTCCTGTTTTGCTCCTATTTTATATCATTATGTCATCTACAAAGAATCCAACTTCTGACAGTAAACCATAAATACATTCATTCATTAGAATAACGAATAACAATGGTCCCAATACGCTACACTGTGGCACTCCCATTTTCACTTCTTTTGATTCTTTATTTCTTACCCTAACTTTTTTCTTCCTACCTTTTAATAAGTCTTCTACCAAATAAATAACTCTGTCATCCACTCCAATAGTTTTTACCTTATTTACCCCCATTTAATTGGTCACTCTGACAAAGAACTTTAGAATATCTAGTGCTAGACTATCAACTTTGCATCCCTTGTCCATTTCGTCTGATATTTCTCTCTTATACTTTTCTAACTGAGATACACTTGAATAACCTTGCCTAAAGTAATAATGCCCACTTTAAAACTACTTAAGCTTCACATATATTTTAATGTGGTTACATATCAATCACACCGTTAATTTCCCTACAGCTGATGTCAAACTGATTGACATATAATTTTTTATTCTATTTTTTACCCCTCCTTTGTGTATCGCACTATTCCAGTCCTCTGGTGAGCAACAAGTATCCAGACTCAATACAAATAATGTGTCTAGAAAACGTAGTTTGTCACATCCTTCTATCAGATAATCGCCGTAATATTATTTGCATTAGCCCCTTTATGTTATTTTTCGGTTTGCTTAATTCCTGAATTATATCCTCAGGATGAATTTCAATTTTTTTTTTTTTTTTTTTTTTTGTCTTCTCATTTCTAACTCTGTTGTTAAACTTTTTCTCTGTTTTACACCCTTACATTTCTGAATAAATGCCTCCGATAACTCAGTCCACTAAATCAGTTAGTTCAAATCTCTACCTTTTCTTCAAATCCTCAGTAACTTCATCTCCATTCTTATCTATAACAGTTTCAACACACTCCCTTGCCCCCAGTTTTCAAACGAAGCCTTAGAAATTTCTAGATGCCTAAGTCAGTTCCCCCCCCCCCTCCCAATACCAATAATACTCTTCATAAATACATCTTCTTTGCTACTTGTATTAATAATTCCATGTTTAGGTGTTTGAAATATTCCCTGTTACCCTGCCGTCTATTGACTCTGGAATGTTGTCTTATTACTTACCTCCTCACCTCCCTGCTATAGTATGTAGGTTCTGTACTTCATTTTCTGTTTTGGAATAAATATTCCTTCACACTTTCTTATTATTTCCATGAACTCTTTCCACCTTGAATCTACTGTATATGTGCCATTCTTCCATTTCCTTAAACTTTCCCTGAAATATCTCTTCTTGTTCGAAATCTATAGCTTTTTAAAATGTACCAATTTCCTCTATCAATTTTGACTACTGGTTTACCGAATCCTCTAATATCCGTCAGAACTGCATCACGATCATTTATTCCTTCAGTTACTTGAGACTCCACAAAGTTATCATCCGGCTTTGTTATAAGATATCCAACATGTTTTGTCGCCTAGTGTTCTGACCTACCACTTCTGTAAAGCCTCCTTCCCTTCGTAGGGTATTTGCCAATCCCTATTCCCTTATTATCATTATTTCCTACCCAGCTTACACCTGGTAAATTTAAATATATACCAATAAAAACCATCCAATTCTCAATATGGGTATGAATTAAATTCTCGCCAGGAGCCTCATTTTCATCATTCATTCTTTCACTGTGGTAAGCAGCCAATTACATCAGATTTTTTTCGAAGTGACTTTTGACCTATAAACATCAGTGAACTGTAATAGTTTTTGCTAATCACTATAAAAATCCATCCACCAATTGCTCCTCTATCTCTGGGAAAAATCCTTTTCGTCTAGTACCTATAATTACTTATGGTTCGTGCATCCCTATTAAGTTCTTCCTAACGCACTATATTTGTGGGTCGTTTCCTCTATGATCAGTGACTCGCTAGTTATATCGATATAAAACGCTCGCTGTTGTATACTATCCGTTGTAGCTACCGGACCAAAAGTTTGAAACAAAAAGATTTTGCTTGTTTATATAATAGGTCTTTCGATCATAATAACTTCTGTTCCAAAACAGTAACTGAAGTTTTTGATGTGATTTAAATGTGTGTTGTGTATTTGGTTGACTGTTGTGACGTCTCTATGACTTTGCGGACAGTCTAGCTGACATTTCACTAGCTCCGCAGCTTCTGTTGGTCTGCTTACCAGTCAGTCAGATACAGCTGAAAAAAATAATAATTGAAAAGACTTCTGCTCCACACCAATACCATGCATACAGCGAATAACGGAGACGTCAGTACCTCCAAGATATATGCATTGTTTTATCTTAAATGGTTGGTTGCCGTATTGAATTATAATATGATCTTTCAGCGTGAGTTTTAATTTAATTTAATCGCGATGCAGCGGTATGATCCGGTTGCGTTATATCTAGTCATGTATTTACCCCTAACTTTTCGTAAAACAAAAAAGAAATATGTTTATTCATTTTGAAGGTAAATTACTCCATCATCCACCATTCACCCGGGGTGATATGGGGAAACTATGAAAACCTAAGCAAGGATGGCCGGACGAGATTTCGAACCCGCATCCTCCTGAATACGTGGCCAGAATATTATCGCTCGCCCACTGTTGTAGTGCGCTGAGTTGGTAAAAAATGTATACTGAATTTACAATAAATTAAACGATCATCTGAATGGACTATAAAGGTTATCCTCAAAATTCACAATACATTCACTTAATCTAATCATTATGATGAGCTTTAAAATTCCTTACCTGGAGGAAAGGTTTTCCATTACTTCGCAAGTAGATGTACATTCACAGGAATTAGTTCTCCGATGCACTTGAAGATTCGCAGACCACGCGATAGACTTTTCATAGACTTCACTAGGCAGTGCGGCATAACTTGTGACGTTTGTGAAAAATCATTCAAGCAATCTGCATATTGATGTCTTTTTAGGACTGCACAAGATGTTTCATGTAGTTCTCACAAGGTCAACAATTTGTCTGTGACTAAACCTTTTACTGCAGCTGTAGGTAGTCACTGTTTCCTTTCCTTCGCTGTTCTTTTGAAGTACAGCTATAGAAAGCTGATGCTTGTAAGTGTGAACATTACTTCTACAGACACAATGACCCGAGAACCAGAAATATTTCAGCGTTACAATGTGGTAAAAACCTAATATGTTAACGAAGTATATCCAAACACAGCTCTTAGATATAATAATACGGATGGTTTTTTAAGTAGTGGAAACAAATTATTTTAAGATATAATTTAGGATTAGTATACATAATATACTGACGGTGAACGCGTTTGTAAGATCTGCAGCCCTTGTAAAAGTTTTGATCAAACTTAAAAATAAATTGGCGTTATCTAGTAACTCTGATAAGCTTTAAAATTCCTTACGGCAAAAAGGTTTTCCACTAATTTTGTAAGAAAATCGTTGATTGGAATAAATTCTCTGATGTACTTGGAAAAGTCACAGACCACGCGATAGACTTTTCAGAGACTTCACTTGACAATACGGCATAACATGTGACGATTGCTAAAAACGAATCAAACAATCAGTTTTTTTATTTTTAATTGCACGATTGCACAAAAAAATGTTTCATGTAGTTCTCACATGGTCTACCATTCATCTGACACATTTTTTTCTTGTTTGTGTTTATAGCAATTACTGCTGCTGTAGGTAGTAACGGGTTCTTTTCCTACAGTTCTTTTGCAGTACAGCCGTAGGAACCTGATGCTTGTAAGTGTGAACATTGGTTCTACATACACAATAATCTCCAGCACCATAAATACTTCAATGTTGCGATGTCGTTAAACTTAATATGTTAAACAAGTACGCCCAAATGCAACTCTTAAATAGCCGGCCTCGTTAGTGTAGGGGCTACAGTGCTAGCTTCATGTGCAAGTGGTCGCCGGTTCAAGTCCGGCCGAGGGCATGGGTGTTTGAGTGTTGTGTCTGTGTGAATGTCGTGTCCGTCCTTGGTGTCCAAATGTCCATACCTAGTTGCATCAATACACTGGAAGAGTAATTACAATCACATTGAGTTGGCTGTATGGCCTACAGAGTCGAATGCCATTTAAAAAAATCTCTTAAATATAATAATACTAGTGGTTTCTAACTAGTGTAAAGATATTGTATTGTTAGTGGCCTATATAATTTTGCTAGCGCAAAATCAGTGCATTCGTAAGTCAGAAGCTAACAACTAATAACAAATAAATTGTTTGTTCTCTTCTGGTATACACCGCGGCTACAAAATGAAACTATGTAAACACACCTAAACACATGAAATGCATCGCGATCTACATTTATGGCAACAACGTTTATTTCATCACGTTTAGTAGTTCGCACAGCTCAAATTATTACAATTAATTCCAACGTACACTTTCAGTGTACACTGAAACTTGAGTAAAGCATGCAGCATACCATATTCACTGAGTCGCGTTTTAAAGTTAACCCGCTTAAATTAAGTTCTCACCTCTTGTCTACAATAAGGCTAGCTTTTCAGGTGTACTGTAGTAACATATGCTAATTGTCTACACTAAACCAACAAAAATTTGAGAATGATATGATCCTATTGAGAGCAATGAATAAATTTATAGCGATAGGCCCTAATGTTGCTATTACCCATCAGATACTGCAAGAACATTTATTACAATGTTACTTACTTTTGAAACATTATTACAGGTTGTTTCCTATCGTGTCTGTTCATGCAACCATATGCAACACACCTTGGGATTATAGAAAACTTTAGAATTTTAGAAAATGAAATATTCTCAGCAGCTGACACAGTGCAAACAGCCCAATGTTTTTGGGTTCATATTGTGTCCACCGCGTATGCGCCGTAGGAGACGAGTTTTTATATGAGGTTTCATGGATTTAGCGTCATATCGTCTCCATATATTCCTTCCACCATGGTAGTAATCTGATACTCCTAAGTGTTAACGTTACTTATACAATTACAATTATCTCCAGAACCAAAAATACTTCAATGATACTATGAGGTGAAACTTAATATGTTAAAGAGGTACTTCCAAACAAAACTCTTAAATAAAATAATACAAGTGGTTTTTAACTAGTATAAATAATATGAGAAACAAGGCTTTTCTGGCGTATTTTTTATACAAATCAATAAATTATTTTTTTATATACTTTATTGTTAGTAGAAGTAACACACCATATTTGTAAGAAATAAATAATGCTATAACCGAAATCCAACCACCTAAAATTCGTAAAATTATGAAACTCAATAAAACAAAAAATGAACAACAGGTTACATGAAAATATTTAGTAATAAACAAAGGAAACTATCCAAAAATGAATCAGGGTTTCTGTAGGTTTATTACAGGTTAGTTAGCCAGTGAACAGCTGCTACTTTAGATCGTAAAAATGTTTTTGGGTATTCCTCTATAGTCTGATCGTTAACTGCCCTAAGAGTCCTGCACTAACATTCCAGCTAGTAGTATATTACCCACATTCAGATCTCACATAATCAGTTCTTATGCGATTCAGCTGCAGCAGATTCTTCTCTGGAAGGGGCATCCAGACAGAGTGTGTTTGGGAATCTCAGGAACCAGCTCTAGGAGTGAGCTGAATAGCTGGAGCACGCTGCAATGTCTGTCGTGTCTTCACTGTCCAATATTATATTTCTCTGATTGGATGGTAGAAGATCAAACATAATGTATTGATTGGAAGGATGTGCTGTGTTTGGTAATCATTACATTCTCCGTGGAGTTCAACAGTTTCTTGCTCGCTATGTAGGGGAGAGCGGGGGAAATACACGCATGGAGGTAATCACACGCAGGCTGAATTACGCAGTTTGAATGTCGCAGGCTGTGCCCGATTGTTGGTGTACTTTTCTAGCAGGCACAACAATTGCAGCGCCACTTCCGCCAACCATTTTCCAGTTGTCTTGTGGCAGCAGTAGTGTGAAGTCTTTTTTCGCTGTGTTTGATGTAATTTCTGTCAGCTGTATTTTGGAAGGTAAGTGCTACTATAAGTTGCTTTTATGTAATGTTTTGCACATAAACTACTAGCCGTAGATGTAACCTTTCATATAAGTGTAGATTTGTCGAAGTATTTGAACTAAGAGCCGAGTTGTGGTTAGTTCAGTCAGCGAACTCGCTTTGGGGTAATAGCATGCGGCTCTTCAAGTGCGTGGTATTACCCCATCATAATAAAATTAGTAAGTTATGTCTTCAATTCGAACGTGTTTTTAATTTTTTTTTATATTTCAGATGACTAGATATTATAAAAGGAAAACGCAGAAAGCAAAATGGACCCAAGAGGAACTTCGCAAGTGTCTTGAAGCCATAAAATCGGGGAAAAAAATAAGAGAAGTATCAAGAACTTTTGGGATTCACGAAGCTACTCTGCGTACACGAATGAGAGCAAAAAATACCACGGGGCCAAAACTTGGGAAAAAACCCACATTTTCTATTGAACAGGAAAATGAGATTAGGGATCATGTTATTACGATGGCCAAGCTGTTTTACGGCATTACAAGCATCCAGCTGCGAAAGATTGCGTTTGAGTTCGCAGAGGCTAACAAGATCCCAAACAATTTTGATAAGTCATCAAGATTAGCTGGAAGGGATTGGCTAGCTCTGTTTTTAAAAAGAAACCCGAGTATTAGCCCGAGAAAACCTGAAGCAACTAGCATTAATAGAATAGAGGCATTTAATGAAGAACAGGTTAATGCATATTTTAAAAAATGTTGAGCATGTCTTTGAAAAATATAAATTTAAAGAGGGTCGAGTGTTCAATGTCGATGAAACGGGCATAAATACCGTACAAAAGCCTAACAGAATTTTGGCTCCTAAAGGTGTTAAACAAATAGGAGGGGCTACCTCTTGGGAAAGGGGGAAAAACGTTACAGCAATATGTTGTTTCAGCGCTGCTGGCACGTACATTCCCCCTATGTTCATCTTCCCCAGGAAAAGAATGTCACATGTCTTAAGTAAAGGTGGACCAGTTGGAGCAATATATGGTTGTTCTGTCAATGGTTGGTCCAATGAGTCATTATTTTTTGAATGGCTCCAGCATTTCCAGAAGCATGTAAAATCATCTGTTGACGACCCGGTGCTGCTGATTTTAGATAATCACAGTAGTCACATTTCACTTGATATTTTTGAATTCTGTAAAAAAAATTCTATTGTCATGGTAACCATACCTCCACACACTTCTCACAAGCTTCAACCGCTTGACGTTACTTTCTTTTCTTCTTTGAAATCAGCCTTTAATCGAGAGTGTGACCTGTATATGAAGTCAAGGGTGTATCAAAAAATTACACCTTATGAGTTAGCTGAACTTTTTAATAAGGCATACATTAAGGTTGCTACTATGGACAAAGGACAGTCGGGGTTCAAGGCATGTGGAATTTGTCCTTTAAATCCACACAAATTTCAACGTGTTGACTTAGAACAATATGAGACCTTCAGGGACATTGTCCTTGAAGAAGAAGGGATCTCGAATGCAACAAATGGAAATGGTGTGGTTGCCTCTATACAGGAAACAGTTATCTCAGCACGTAGTCAAGAACAGATTCCTGGATCATCGGCAGAAGATGTTCCACTTTTGGTTGAAGAGGTCTCAACAAAATCAACTAAAAGTTCAAGTGACAATCATATTAGTGTATCTGACATTTCTCCTATTCCAAAACAAAAAGAAGTTATTCCTAAGACAAAACAAGATAAAGGAAAGCAAAAGGGAAAGTCAGTGATCCTTACAGCAACCCCAGAGAAGGAAAAACTGCAAATGGAGTTATCAATAAAGAAAGCAAAAGAAGCCACGAAAAAGAAAGCCAAAGAAAATAAGAAAAGAAAACTAACGGATAAAGAAGATAAGCGCACTATTCTACTGCTTAAGAATGGCTCAAAGAAGAAACAGACAGCATGCAATAGGAAACTGGAACTAGAAAGTGAAAGTAACATCCAAGATGACCTAAAGGACATTCATGATGCTACCGAAATGGATGATGTTAATCCAACGGCGTTTTTAGATGTCTGTTTAGTTTGCGGAGAGTTTGGAAAAGATGGAGAACTATGGTACAGATGTGTTTCATGTAGTAGGTGGAGCCATAAAGAATGTAGTGGCTGGAACACTCCAAAAGGTTACAAGTGTGATGATTGTTATAAATGAAACTGAACTCTTTTTCACGCCTATAAACACTTAATAAAAATACATGTTTAAAATACATTATTATTTTGTTCATTAATGTATTCGTCAACAAACTAAACTAATATAGTAATAAAAAATAATGTGTATTGTCCATTATTATGCATTGTTTGTTTTGCGTGTTATTACCCCATCCCATGCGTGTCATTACCCTCAGCGGTGGGTAATACCACGCGTTTGCACTTTTTTTTATTTTAATTATAAAAATTAAAGTAATGTTCATAACTATTTTCAGCCAGTTGGAACAGGTCGATAAATGTCCAAAGTATGGTATGCAGTGGTTTTCTTAGGTTTTTAATGAGGTAATGAACAATTTAAATCGATTTTTCCTTAGGTGCGTGTATTTCCCCCCCTCTCCCCTATCTCACATGGAACAATAGTCGAAAGACTGAATCAGTTTTGGTTTTAGTTATCCACTTATGATTATCATTGTTCCATATAAGCTAATTTTTGCGAGCTTTATTGGCATACTAATTTAATTTAATTGCGATGGAGCCCAAGCTCTAGTGGAAATTTCCCTACACACCCAATTTTTTAGTTTCCTGTATATTTTTTCTCTGCGAAATTCAACTTTAAACTTTATCAAAATTGTTAGTAAATTAGTGATCATTTTTTTAGGTTATTTATTTGAATCCCTGACCCCCTTACCTACAAAAGAAAATGTTCCCATACACTTGTGACTGAAATCGAGTGCAAGCTTCTGTTCATGGTTATCTTTTCCCTTTAAATCTCGCACCAATTTCTTTCCTCTTCTTATCACCAATAAATGCCTTGTACACTCACATGGCACTCTTCACCCTTCTCCTGCCTTCCAATAAATCCCATTCCAGCTCTTTTAATATTTCAATTTCTCACTGTTTTCCACGGTAATTTTCAGAAACAAACCTAGCAACCCGTCTTTGCACGCACTGCAACTCCTATATTTGAAATCCAAAATGTGTGTTCCACAGTACACCACTATATTCAACGAACGATGTGACTATTATACAGTATTCAGGTAAGGGGTAGTACTACAGTTAGTAGAGTGGTGTGTATGCATCCAATATTGTTAAAGCTGTTTTTTTAATCAGATTGTTCATGGTCTTTAGTTTCTACGCTATTGTTTAAATATATTTGTTAGTCAGTAAGAGATTAAGGGTGACACCAATGAACATCAGTAAGAAACTGTGCAAGACTTTTTTCCCTACAGAAAAGGATGTTCAACTATTGCGTAGCTTGAGTACTGTGAAGCTTTTCTTTGAAGGATTTGGGAAAAATCTCCATGGCATATTGCTACTTCAATATTTTTTTTTTAATAGGGTATGGTGTAGTTTGAATCTCTGGGATGTGATAATCAAATACATATACATACAGTTTTAGTGCAAAACTGATAAGAAGAATTTTTTGATATAAATCAAATAAAATCAAACATGAAAATATCTGCATTAGCAATATAAAATAAGAAAGACCCACCTTACCTTCTTTGTGAAGTTAGGAAAATGTTTCAAAATTCTGCATTTGTTTGAGAGTGTGATGATGGGGATGTACGAGAGAAGTAAAGGAATTAGGTTACAAAACTTTGGTCAGACCATTGCTCTAATACGGTTGTGTAGTATGGGACCCACGTTTCAACGATCAAATATAGGAGTTGGAGAAGGTGCAAAGAAGGGAAGCTAGATTTGTTTCTGAAAATTGTCGCAGAATGTAATCAGTAACAGATATGATTAAAGAGCTGGAATGGGACTTACTGTAAGACAAAAGAAGGGCGAAGAGGGTCATGGGAGTGTACAAGGCGTATAATGGTGACTAGGCATGGAAAGATATCAGTGTAAGAACTGAAAGTAATGAATGGAAAGGATAAGATGACCATGACCACAAGCTGACACTCGATTTCAGGAGCAAGTTTGTGAGAACACTCTTTTTTTAGGTAAGGGTGTCAGGGATTGGAATAATTTACCGAAAGGAATGATGAATAATTTTCCAAAAACCGTGAAATAATTTAAAGTTAAAATTTGTAAAGCGCTTATATAGGTTGGGGCAAAAGAGAGGGAAAATGGGTGTTTAGGGAAATTGCCACCTGAGCGTGCTCCCCATTCCAATTTAATCTTATATCTTATCTTGTAAGTTCTGCTGGTGCACTGATTAATGCAGCGTTATGTTATATTTTCAAGTACTTCATGGCAAAATATACAAACATATAATGGAGAAGAAATATATGAGATAAACATATTTATTAGAGGACATCAAAATAAAAAGTGGCACAGTTAATGATTTCTTTAAGATGTAATTTTTTGCTCTCTTGTAAACTACGAGCCCACAACTTAGATACAGTTAAGAAAATCTGACCACTATTTTGGCAAATGTGTAATGGTAAATTTACCAATAGGTAATGACTAAAAACAAACCATATTATCAAGTCCCATGTAGAAAAATATTGAAGAAAAAAAGACAAATGCATATTTGGATGGTCTGATAATTAATATCATGCATTCATTGCTCTCGTTAAATATGTTCACATATCCTGTTACAATGGTACTTTTAATTTGTGAATTCTCTTCTACGGTAACATCACTTTGTCCACAACAATGAACTAAATTGTTTTGAAATATTCAATTTTGGGTCTGCAAAAGTAAATAGATAAAGTATTTTACATTAAGTTACTGCAAATTATGTATAGGTTGTATAGAGATATAAGGCCATAGCATTTACAGTATGTCAAAAATAATTAAAGCAATAAAACTCTATGATCAGTTTAGAAATTCATATACACATTTTCTTTAGAGCAAATTATGTGATACTTATAATAAAATGCAAGTCTCATTTGTAATATTATATATATTGGATATATTTAAAGTAAGTCCCAGGAAGTACTTAAAAGGGAGAAGTTTATAGCGTATATTAAATCTTTTTATGAGTAGGTCAGGGTTTATTATTTTATATCCAAATTGTTTCTATATAAGGTGGGTTGGGTTAATTATGAAGAAAATTAAGAGTTTTAAATATATTATGGATTACTAACCTAAAAAAACTTTAAGCTGCAATTGTCATCCAGGTAGTGTAGCTCTAAGTAATGAGGTGGTTTAAAATATGGCCAAATGGGGTTCCATTCACTCTTATTCTGAATATTCTTCTCATGTGTTTCATTTTCTTCAACGTAATCTTCATAATGTCTAACTAGATGGTGTCATGAAAACTCATTGTTTCGACAGCTGACTCTACTGTCTTTATCAGGTATAGAATACTTTACAATGGTTGTAAGCCTGCTGTTACTGCCTCCACTATCCAACGGCATGTCTTGTTTTACCTCACCACCAGAGGGGGGCGAGGGAGGATCCGGAAATAGGGAAAAACACCTCACGTAGTTTATGGATGCCCCCTAAGTGGAGCCCGTAACCTCGGTCTCCCATTGATGTCGGCACCTAACCTGCTCACAACTGGGCCAACTGAATGAATACAACACCTGTAGCAAATAAAGAGATCTACATCTCCTATATAATATGACCACAAATACCTTTGATCAAACATCAACATTTTAAATAAAATAATACCACGTGACTATGACAAAAGGCATGGGATACTATGAAAAATGTGTTGTTGAGTTATTTTTATTTGTAAGAAGGTAAGTGACAAATAGAATGTGTCTATGCTTAGAAAGGTTTATTCCTACCAGAGAGAGTATAACAGAACTCATGACAGGGCTCAGATAATATATATACCATGGGGGAAGGAATATATGGAGACGACGCAAGGGACCTACATCACACACTGGAGTGAAACCGGGTAGAGAGAAGTAGGGTGGTGAGGCCGCCATATTGCTTGGCCGTAGAAACACTGGTAAAAGGCACAAAAACTTAAAGGGAATCATCAGACAACCGTGGCACAGCAATTTGATGATGGGTTATTATGTAACTCGACAAATCAAAAATGAAGAATAAATTTTTTGATATCGCGTGCTTAATTCTTGAAATATACTGTATCAAGAGAGAGGAGTTTTGGGTTGAAATTCAGAAGAAAAATTTCCCTAAGATCAATTTTGATAATGGATTCCTATAAAACACGACAAGATAAATCGAATGTGAAGAATAACTATTTTAGATTTCTCGCTCAGTTCTCGAAAAATGCTGTATCCAAATTAGGGTGGTTAGGTTAGGTTATGTCAATGTTTAGAACTTTTCAACAAACAAAAATTGAACCCTTCAAAAGACCTCATACCTACTGAACTTACTTAGAAGATATTGTACTGTTAGTGGCCTATGTAACTTTGCTAGCAACATCAGTTGATTTATCTTATCATACATCAAAAATCAAAAGCTTAGATGGGGATAGTTTATATTGCGATACATATTGTTTCACTAATATAGTGCTCATGAAATTGGTAAATACTAAAAGTAAAAAAATTGTTTGTTCCCTTCTGGTACAAGCCGCATTTCTACCTATTCAAATTTCCACTAATATTGCCACTAAAAAAAATCAAACTATGTGCACAGATCTAAACATATGAAATGCATCGCGAACTACATTTTGGGTAACAACAACGTTTCTTTCATCAAGTTTAGTAGTACATACAGCACAAATTATCATTATTAATTTCATCGTACACTTTCTGTGTAAACTGAAACTGGACTAAATTATGCTCATTCACTGTATCGCGATGTAAACTTCACTCACTTAAATTAGACTTTCAATACTTTTTTACAATACGACTAGCCTTGTAGGTGCAAACTAGTAAAAATTGCTGATTGTCTACACTACACCAACAAAGATTTGAGAACGAAATCACCCTATTGAGAGCAATGAAGAAATTTATAGCGATAGGCTCTAATCTTGAAGTTATCTATCAAACATCTTCAAGAACAATAATTACAATGTGATTTAGTTGCGAGACATTATTCCAGGTTGTTTCCTATCTTGTCTGTTTGTGCAACCGTATGCAACACAACTTGGAATTATAAAAAAACATTGAAATATTAGAAAATGAAAAGTTCACAGCAGCATACAGAGTGCAAACAGCCCAATGTTTTGGGGTTATTCCTATGGCCACCAGTGGCCGCCGCGCATGCGCAGTAGGAGAAGAGATTTTATGTAAAGTTTCACCAATTTGGTGTTATTTCGTCTCCATATATTCCTTCCTCCATGTCTGAGCCCTGTCATGAGTTCTGTTATACTCTCTCTGGTAGGAATAAACGATTCTAAGTCTACACACACACACACACACACATGTATATATAAGGCGGTTTGGATTGGTTATTAACCAAATTAAGGGTTATAACCCTTTGACTGCTGTAGACGCGTTAATGCTGCGTAGCTACTGCTGCGCCCAGGTGCTCTAGACGTGTTTAGAAGCGCCCATGCTTCTTCCGTCTGTGCTCTGGGCGTATTAAGACGTCCGGCCGCTCGAGTCCCTGTGTTCTCTGCACATGTTAACGCGCGAACTGTTTAGCGGGCTGGTCAGATAGCCATATTTTCACCCCAGCTGGTTAATTGCTTTCCAACGTTCGGTCCATGAGCTACGATCTTATTTGTGTTGCTTTTTTCATTTCAGTTTTCACTGAGAAAATGGCACACTGTCGTGTTTGTAAAGAGGAAGTAATCATGGAGATTCTTACTAGAAGCGACAATGAAAATGATCTCTTTGATATTGATGATCCTTTGACAGGATCTCTAAGTATTAGTCCTAAGCTGAGTACATCAGTTAGAAAACGACCATCTGTCTCCACAAGAGGTGTAATTTTTTTCAGAATCTGAAGCTACAGATAGTGAAAACAAAATGTGTGGAAAAAGAAGATGCTATAATAATAGCGATTCTCCTCCTTTTTTGAATGCGTTTGACGATTTAAATGCAGGACACAAGTGTGGATCAGATCAAAATTCCAGCATTCATACATTTTATTGAAATTTTTAACAGAAGATCTTATGAATTCTATTGCTGATGAAACCAATATATTTTATCTATATATCAAGAAAAGTACACCGGAATCGTTCGTTCTAAATTTTATAGGTGGAAGGAAACTCTATTTGAGGAATTCTATTCCTTCATTGCTGTTTGTCTACTTATGGCTCATGTATAGCTCGAGTATGGGGATAGTTGACCGTCCTCACATGCTTCTGAGTTCAGTCGAATCAGAGCGGAAAGCTATGAAGTGGAACTAAAGTTCTTTTTCCATTTTCTCAACTTGTGCATTTTAAATGCTAATGCTCTTCACCGAGTAGTAACAGGACGAAAAATTCCAATTACAGAGTTTCATATTTCTATAGTAAGAGAACTTTAAAAAGCATATGACACAGAACAGAGGAAACCTGGCAAAGGAAGACGCTCTGCTGAAAATGCTTTACAGTTTACTGGGAGACATTATTCAAATATTATTCATATTGAAAATTCAGAGAAGAGCATACCAGAGTGTAGATGTGGCGTATGTACCTGGTTTCTGGAAAGTGCGTCGAGAAACCAGGTACGAATGCAGAACATGCAAGGTAACACTGTGCGTTGTGCTATGTTTCAAGGTTTATCACACAAAATAAATATTAACTATGGGTAAATGCACAGTAATAATTTTATTACATTTATACGCCTCTAAAACTAAGTAAAACACAAACAAAAAAATTTAACTTCGCCAATGCTGGTCCCAAGACTGGATCCAAAAGAATGGAAAAAATATGTAGTATTTGTGAATCGTATTCGAATATTTAACTTTGAAATTTTCTTCAGGTGGAGTCACAAAAAAAACCTCATTTTAATTGTTGTAATATCCATTTAGTGTATAAAGTACCAGTAGTTTCTCTATCAGACATTCACTTTTAGAGCAGCTTTAAATTGAAAAATTTTAGATATCAGAATAACTGCATTTATTTTGTATCTGGGGTTTCAAAACTCAAAGCTACAGATGATGGCCGTCACCCAAAATGTTCTAGAAATATTCGGCATACAGCGAGTCATGTCATGTGCCGAACTCAGCGGAGCAGGTTTCGGCCAACCGCGGCCTCTCAGCGCAGGTAGATACCTTAGGGGCACTCAGAGAGGGCTCTGCCAGGCAATCCCTAGCAACCAAAGGGTTAATTTGATTTGATGTCTACTAAAACAAAAAAAATACTTTGCGCTTAACTGATTTTTTGATTTAAGCTTTACACATCACTCACTTTACTGTAAGTAATATGTAGGTGAAAAGTACTTGAAAGTGAAAAAAAATAAAACTTATGTTTGTAAACTTCGAAATAACCTTATGACTGAATTAGGCAGGAACATACTATATAGTGCTAATGTAAATTATAACTAATCAAATATTTGTGGAAAAAATACTATTTAAATATTATATAATTATTGTTGTAATTAATAAGAAAATAACTTAAAAGCAACTATATTTTAAACAGAGCAGACCAATTTGCTTTTAATTTACACTGATATATTTATAAACTTAACTGATTGTGGAAATTGTATATCGATTGTTGAATCAGAAGTATTGAAACTTATAAATGAACAGCAAGATATTTATGATAATTAATTTTATTATTTATTATTGGTAAGTTGTTACTTTACTGTTTCAATGCTAATTAAAAAACAAACTTATATTTTAAACTGAATACTAACTGAAAACATGGGATGATACAGTACACTTAACAATTGAAATTCAAACTACTGGTTTGAAATTGATACGATATATAAGAATAATTTCGTTACATATAAACAAAATCCCTTGTATACTAATAACATAAAACAAAAAACTGTGCACACCAACGAGAAGGAAAATACATCAGCGAATAAGTAATATCAAATAACTGTTATATCAGTGTACACATCAAATAATGGTTATTAGTTTATATTCTGTTTGTTTTGTTAAGTTGACACCACATTTCTAAAAAGCTGACTAACTCTATTCTTAGAACACAACTCTAATTAATTCAAATAAACCAAACTGTAATTGTTTTTATTATTAATACTGGTACTATAGATTTTATTCTTATTGTTACAAACAGCTACTTTTATCATTTATGCAGTTGTAGTTTCAGAAGACAATAAATGTTCTCACCTCAACGATGTTAGAGTGTCTGATATCTGCAAAATTTAACAAAGCGAAACTTTTGAATGGATAATCAACAAATAATGTCTAAACTTCCTTCTCCCACAACTTTATGAGCAGTGAGGTGAAATTCTGGAAGATAAGGCCATTGGATCGAAGTTGTAAACAAGAATTTAAGCATTATCTGCTTACAAAAAACATTTACTTCAAATAACACAAAAGTATAATTGAAATACAAAGTTAACAACTAAAAATATACTTTTATAACCAATCAGAATAATACATGGAACAATCTGAGGCTATCTTTATAATGTAAAAATCATATATAAATCAATGAATATTATTTTCACTGAGTATAGAGCCACCTTATGTACAATATGCACAATTTACTCTAAATATAAAAATGAAAATACAATATAAACAGAATTATATACAGCACTGAAATGTTAATACACCTTCATTATTCTCTCTAGAACAATAAAACAGGCAAGAAAGAATTGTAAAATGCATCATAAAGTGCTAAATGCAGTGGTTATTCTGACTTTACAGATTCACACAAATTTCATCCTTCCAACTCAGGATGGGAGTGAACAGTTGTATTTCTAACATATTATGAACAAAGAGATTTAATTACATGTTATCTAAAAAAAATCTTATAATTAATACATAACATTGCTCACTCTACATTTAAAATAGTACAATAAATAATTGGAGAGAGTCGCTTAATAAAGCAATGGCTGCATTATTACATCTAGTATCTATTATACTACTATTCTATTTATTGTATATACTAGTTATATAAAATGCAAAAAAAAGAGATTTTTAGTATAGTTACATGAATGTACATCCAAAAATAACAATATGCTTAGAAAAAATAAAGTTATTTAAAAAATAAAACAAGCATTATGTGATGAAGATTGTTTTATAACTCAATTATTTTTAATTTAATTATTATGTATTACTATATGATAGCAATAGAAGATGGCAATAATTGTGTCCAAGAAATTTAGAGACATATATCAATTCTTATAAAACAAAAGAGGTTCCCCCCAAGATATGTGACGACACATTTGCACCTATAAACCTGAGAGAAGCACTATATTAAAGTGAAAGAATTATCTGCTCCATTTTAATTTCTCTGGTTACCAAAATGTTATTGCCTTAAGGATGTTCATCGTTATTTCCAGAATACATAAAAGACTTTCAACAAACATGACAAGTAATTCACCTATATGTATCTCCCTGCGTCTTTTTAGATCCCTTAGCTGTTTGAAAGATTTTCCACATAATTCACAACAGAATGGCTACTCACCTAAATGAATTCTCTTATGGGTTTTGAGACCCCAAGAATGAATAAAAGACTTTCCACATACTTCACAAGAAAATGGCCGATCATTTAAATGATTCTTCTTGTGCCTATTAAGATCACCAGGCGTTACGAAAGAATTTCCACATAATTCACAAGAAAATGGACGCTCACCTGAATGAATCATCCTATGCCTGTTAAGGTGTCCAGAATTTGTGAATGATTTTCCACATAATTCACAAGAAAATGGCTGTTCACCTAAATGAATTCTCTTGTGACTTTTAAGAATCGAAGATGCTGTAAACATTTGCCACATAATTCACAAGGAATTGACAGCTGACCTGAATGAATCCTTTTGTGCCTTTTAAGATTCTCATGACGTGTGAAAGATTTATCACATAATTCACAAGAATATGGCCGTTCACCTAAATGCATCCTTTTGTGTTGTTTAAGTTGGCCAGGTAGTGTGAATGATTTTCCACAAACTTCACAAGAAAATTGCTTTTCACCTAAATGAATTCTCATGTGATTTTTAAACTACAAGACGCAGTAAAAGTATTTCCACATAATTTACAAGAAAATGGGCGTTTACTTATATGAACCCTCTTGTGGCATTTAAGACTTCTAGAGTCCTTAAAAGACTTTCCACATTCTTCACAAGGAAATGGACGATCAATTGAATGAATTCGCTGATGCACTTTAAGAGTATAAGAGTCAATAAATGTTTTTATGCAAATATTGCAAGAAAATGGTTTTTCACCTAAATGTATTTTCCTGTGCCTGTTAAGATTCCCAGAATTTGTAAAATATTTTCCACAAACTTCACAAGAAAATTGGCGTTCACCTAAATTAATTGTCTGAAGTGCTTTCTGATGAACAGGATTTATAAAAGATTTTTCACAAACATTATAAAACGAAGGGTTACTTCCATGTATTTTCTGACGTCTCTCGAGACAGTATGGCATCTTTAATGATTTTTTACTTGTCTCATTCCCTAGTAACACTTCATCAGACCCAATTATCTCGTCGTCGCTTTTTTTAAATTTCAGTCTCTTACTGCAGCTGTTAAAAGAAAATAGTTCATCATCTGTGCAGTTTTTTACTTCCTCAGTCACAGTAAGTTGCTTCTTATAGTTGGGTTTGTCATACTGGCAGTCGGGACAATTTCTACAAATAAAAATAGATGTTTATGTTGATATGTGGTGACAACTTAACATATTACATAATTATATTCATTTTATAATTCAAGTGATTCAAATTATATTTCTAATGGTTTGTTAATTAATAATTCCTAAGTCTTCCGCGGTTGTCTTTGTACATAAATTATAGCTTTACGGGCTATGCTGCGTCGTTTATTGAATAATTTTATCCTATAAACGACGCGGCATAGCCCTTAAAGCTATAATTCTTGATAACTAATAACTACAAATTATTTTCGAAAAACTTATATGTTGCATGAAATACTAAATCGTCATCTAACATAAACAGTTACTTCCCAGAGATAATGTTTAGTTAAAAAAATTCATGAATTGATGTTTATTTTATTAACTTAGTAACGTTTTATTTAACATTTTTTCAGTCAATAGTATGTTATTACCACTTACTAATAATGTATAGTTTGGACGTATTCTCTTTAACTTTTTACTCCACCTTTCTTCACTTT
Organism: Vandiemenella viatica; assembly: GCA_031002005.1. Classification (NCBI taxonomy): domain Eukaryota; kingdom Metazoa; phylum Arthropoda; class Insecta; order Orthoptera; family Morabidae; genus Vandiemenella; species Vandiemenella viatica. The sequence continues at coordinate 1,000,421 of JARYHS010007075.1, forward strand.
TTCTTCATATTTAAATATGCCCCAATGTATTTTCTCGTTTTATCTGACAAAATAATTTTCAGTGATGCTAGAATGAAATGTGATGGCATAAAAAATCAAAATGCAAACATTATGTATGACCAAAATAATATTGCCGAACCATGGGGAGAGTACCAGTTTGATATGATAATGAAGAACTTAAACCATCATGGAAATAGATGCGGATGAAAATGAAATATGTCATCACTTCTGAAATCCGCACTGGTAGATAAAACACCAGTTGAATTTATAAAGGCATCAGAGAGTAAAACAAGGTACTCAATGTACAGAATGATTTGTGATATATACAGATCAGGAAAAATACCTAAGGATTTCGTGAAGTTTTTTCTATGCCAAAGAAAGAATTTGCAAATAAATGTGAATACTTTCCAATAATAAGTGTCATATCTGAAGCATCTAAAATATTGACATTTTTGTCAAATCTAGTTGAACACAGAATTGACCTAAACTGATGACCAGTTTGGCTTCAGAAATGGAGGGAGAACAACATAAAGAATCTTGGCTTTCACAATCCTCACTGAGAAATATATAAGGAAACACAGGGATATCTATAACGCCTTTATAGATCCTATGAATGCCTTTGAAAACTTCAATGCTGAGTGGAGTTGGAGTAAAGTACAATGATCGAAAAATTATATGGAAACTGTATGAGAATGAAACAGAAGTAATCTTCTTTGGAAAATGCATAGCAGAATCAAAGGTTAAAAATGGAGTAAATCAGAGATGTATTTTTTCTCTGTTATATTCAGTGCGCACGTGCAAAAAGCAACAAAAGCTGTGAGGGTTCAAGTAAAGGCAGGAATTTCCATTTATGACCAAACTATAGATATACTAAGATTACCAGATTATTGCAGTTGTTTGAGAAAATGAAAGTGATGTGGGCAATACAGTTGCTAGAATGGAAGAGCTTCTGAATGAGGATGATAGCCTCTAAATAAACAAAGAAAAACTTAGGCGTTAATTTGTAGGCAGGGACATACAAAAATAAATAAACAATTTCAGTTGCAACTCTCTTTCTGTTTCAACCAAAGAAATTTTGGTCATATCGACGAAAAGTCAGGTGTAGTGACAACAATACTCCAGCAATATACATAAAGTTTCTGAAGTTAATGAAAACCTTGATAAAGCTAACATATATAAGAAAGCAGTTTCTCCCAGCATTGAGAATATATTAAATGCTTTTGCGTGACTATCCAACTTAAGGAAGTGTTACTACAACATGATATTTCGGCAGCTACAAATATCAACCGCCTTCTTATGGAGAAGTGCCGGACGCTTAGCGACCGAGAGCATGCGATGTTGTTGACTACTGCTGCCACGCTGTGATTGCCGGCTTTGGAAATCTTAGTAGCCGGGGTCCTGTCTCGTCTCAGTTTGTATCGATGCCATGATGGAGCCATGGCTTGATACGATGCCCTTTTCCTCATAGCCTGTATCAGACGAGCCGAAAGTCGTCGCTCCTTCCAAGGAAATACCAGAAAACAAAGCCTTCTCCTTAAACTGCTCATCCATCCGCTCGCGGTGTCTTGAATCGTATCTATTGCGGCCTTGCTCATTTTGAGCCAACCAAGACTCCTGCTGCCACGCTGTGATTGTTCGGCTTAGGAATTCGTCGTTGCTGGGGTCCTATCTCACCATACATTCGAAGGAAATGTCAGGAGATAAAGCCATCGCCAGGTTCGCAGGTAATAGGAGATATCAATTATTGCTCATGATTACTGAGCAGTTTATGGCGAAGGCTTTGTTATCTGACATTTCCTTCCAACAAAAGATGATTTTTTTAGAAGAGATAGGACCCCAGCCACGACGGATTCCTAAGCCAATCAATCACAGCGTGGCAGCAGGAGTCAATAACACTGAAACATTCTTGACCACCGAAAGTCCGGCACTTCACCAGAATGAATGTAGTCACCGAAATATTGCATGGTAATAACACTTCCTTAACTCGGCTAATTGCGCAAGAGCATTTCATATAACGTAAACATACTTTGTATTCCAAAATTCATTCACTGATGAAAATAAGGATAGCATAACCGTTTTCCCCACGTCGTGTGGAGTTGGAGGTGAATTCGTTATGAATAGATACAGCAGGTATTATAAAGCAATTAGAGCTCCAGACGGGGAAAATTGCTAAAGTAACACTGATTTTCAAGAAAGGAGATCGAAGTGATCCTAGAAACTACCATCCCACATCTATAACCTTTGTTTGTAGTAGTTATGGAACATTTATATGATCGAACAGTATGAATTTTCTAGATGAAAAGAATATACTTACAACAAATTAACACGGATTTCGGAAGCAAAGATCGTTTGAAATACAGCTTGCCCTATTTATACGTGACTTAATAAAAGTTATTGATCCAGGATCACAAATTGATGCATTTTATATTTTTATTTTCAGAATGCATTTGAGTCTGTGCCAAACAACAGCCTTTTAGCAATGCTTCGATCATTCGGTATATCGGATCAGCTTTGTGAATTGTTAAAGGATTTTCTAACTCGTAGGTCACTGTATGTCATCGTTGAAGGAGAAACCTCTTTTAATCTATATGTTACTTAAGGTGTACCTCAAGGAAAAATAACAGGAACACTCAATTATTTAATTTTTATAAACGATCTCAGAGACAAAGTAAATACCAGTTTTATATTGTTAGCTGATGATGAGGTCATTTATGGAGAAGTAAAAAATTCGAACAATTGCTTAGAAATTTAGCGCGATCTTGATGTTATTTCGGTATGGTACGACGAATGACAACCGACACAAATTTGTAAAAATTGCAATATATAATGTTCATAACACATGAAAAGAATAGGATTGTTCACAACTACTAAGTAAACACTTCAGTTATTGATTTAGTCAATTCTGTGAAATATTTGGGCGTAACAGTACAAAGAATGATGAAATGGGACTTGCACATTAATTCGCTAGTAGGAAGAGCTAATTGTAGTCTGTGATTCATATGTCAAATCTTGAAAAATTGTAATGAACAAACAAACGAGATAGCATACAAATCTCTTGTGTGTCCACATTTGGAATACTGTTGTGCCATTTGGGATCTGTTATATAAGGTTTTGATTGACAGTATAGAGAAAAAACAGAGAAGAGCCACTCGATTCGAGACAACATGCTACAGTCCTGACGAAAACGTCACAGTACTGGATAGTAAATTGAGCTAGGAGACTCTGGTAGATAGACGATGCATGTTTCATATGAATATGTTGGAAAAGATGTGTAAATCCAATTACAAGTGTGGTGAAACAGTCCACCAAACTATTTGAGTAGAAATGACAGAGAAGATAAGATTAGAGAAATAATGTTTACCACTGATGCTTCTTTCCCTTGCAGCACTCAAGATTGGAATGCAAAGCAAAGAGATTAGTTTTGGAGCCGAGCAGCCCTCTACTACCAAAAATTTTGTGAATTGAAGAGTTTAGAAGGTCAAAGAATCTGAAAAGAGCAGACAACATATTGGACTAAATTTTGTGACACAGTGATTTGCATATAGTGATTTTTAAAGGAAAACTGGAAGGATCCAACCACACAGGAAGAGAAATATTACCGTATATGAACCAAATTACAAATGATACAAATTGCAACAAATATGAACATCAAAAATGAAGGCAGGAATGTGGAATACATGGAAACTTGCCTGAAACCAATCCTCAGATAAATAAAACTGATAACTAAAAAAAAATCTTCTACAAATCGCAATAATTTGCCCATATCCCCTGATGCCATTCATCATATCTTATTGCTGAGGAAGAATAATTTGCTCAATAATTACAATGCTTTCAAGTGTTTTGTTTTGCAAGGGTTTTACACCTCGACGACAGTGGGGTCATTAGAGGCAGGATGGGATTGGGGCAAGGAACGGTAAGTAATTCGGCCATGGCCTTTTTGAATGAAGCATTTGAGGAAACCATGGAAAACCAAAATCTGGATGCTCGGACAGAGATTCGAACACTCGTCCTCCTGAATTTGAGGCCAGAACATTAACCGTTCATCCACCATGCTTGGTGCTTTCAAGTGGTTTTGTTTACATGAATTTAGTGTGTTGATGCTGTCATGTGTGACAAGTAGTGATTTATACACCTCTTCCAATTTATATATACATATACATTATATACAACTGTAGTTATAAAACCATACCGACCAATAAATGATGTACACACATTATATACTACTCTATTTAGAATTCCCATACCTTCCAGTAAACAATAAATTAACTCCATTGAAGTATTGGATACCAAATGCTGTCAAAGCTAATTTCAGTATATAAGTATAGTTTCCTTCCAAATGCTCCTCCCAATCTTCATTCAATACCAATAATATAGGATTCATATTATATTGTCATGCCTAATGATATTATACAGACATTACGTTCCTTCCCTAGTTTATCTTCCTCCTACCACCTCTCACACATTCTATTAAAAGATTTCTTAACCTGTTTTCAATGAGTCCTTACTGATTTTAAATACAAGTGCCAGTGAATGTCTTTCACTGCCATTAGCTTCCCACTAGATATGAATAAAATACATTCATTTTCCATGGATCCCAATATAAGAGACTGGCTCCAAGGGATGTGGTAAGTTGCCAATTTAAATAAAGCTTCTTAAATAAAAAAATACACAAAAAGATGTAGTCACAGCTTAATATATATATTAATTATATTGACTGTATTCACGCAAACTGCTGGCAATTATTTTGAAGATACCTTACAAATAAATGTGATAGAAGGAGATTGCAATTAAAAATTCTTATAATCTTAACCTGAATTTAATCCTATCACTTCCTGGATATTTAAGATATTTGGAAGATCTTTGAGGATATGTATCCCCGAATACCAGACCTCTTTTTGAACAAATCGTAATGACTTATAATTGTTGTGAAGATCATTTATATTTCTAGTGCCATAACTATGTATTTCACTATCCATTTCAAATTACAATTTATTACTACAAAGGACATTGATGGGTACATATAATTAGCCAAAAATGTTAAGATCCCTAAATTCTTGAACAAATGTTAGCATGAAGAACAACCGCTAACTCCTCAATTATTATTACTTACTTCTGGGCTCTGAATACTTTTTCTCTATGAGTAGAATTGCCCTAGAATACTATTGCAAATGATATTAAGCATTGAAAATAAACTAATTGCCTCTAACAGAGATCAATTATCACTGAAATCGTACAACTTGCAAATATGGCTGCACCCAATAACTTCAGTAAGTCACAGACATGCACCATTAAAATTTAAATTCTGATCAGTTTGAAAACCTATTAATTTGAAACTCTCTACCTATTAAAGAGACTGGCATGATAATTTTATGTCTATGTTTTGTAGAGTGGTTTAACTATAGAAAACTTGAAATTTCATGGGAAGGTACTATCTGCTGGTAATCTCAGCATAATTACTCAAGTATTTGCTCTTTGGAGATATTATAAATTTTCTTATTTCTTTTGTAGTAGAAAAATATACATATACAGTAACAAATAAAAAAAATTGTAAGTCTCTGAGCAACTGTTAGTTGACTTATCAAAATCAGATGAGAAAATGTTTACTAAAGGTAATTGAAAAATTGGATTAAAATGAATTTTGTTAGGTATACTTAATATTTAATTCATAATCTATATATCAAGAAATATAACTATTTGTTTTTCAATTCACCTGAGATCTAGAAAAAAAACTTAACAATAATTCCAGTTACAATTATGGAACTGTTCAATTTCAATTTTCACAGAACAGAGATTTATAATTTTTGCTTCTGTAGATTAATGCAGACATATACACTAGTAGTATATAATAAGATAACTTAAGCAGAAATTTCATGAAAAGTAGCAGAGAATGTTTCTAAAAGTACTTCTGACATTCATAATACAATCTGGAACATTAAAAAATGCATATACACCAATAAGCATAAATTAAAATTCAAGTACTTGAAATAACTACACAGACCATTACTATCGAAATAGTAAATGTTAACATTTGTGTTTTAGTGCTGCTAAAACAAACCAAAGTTATTCCTATAATACTACCCCAACCCTCATAATACCATAACTAAAAACACCATAAAAAATGCAATACAAAATTAAATAAAGAATTCTGAACTTTATTTGTTATAAATGACATTAAGCAAAAATACCTGCTGCACCTAAATATTACTTAGGAGAATTACATTATTGACTTACTTTTTTGGTAATGAAGAATATTCCTAAAACATAATATTTTTATATATGTTACATCTGCTAGCATTTTAATTTTAGCACCTGTTTAGTGTCCTTTAATAACAACACACTGTTATGCTGAGTAACAGAATGATCCAAGTCACAGTAAAACTAAGCCCATAAGATCAGTAATATTTCAGTATCACTGCTATGTTTGTAACTAGTTCTGTGTATGCAATGAAATCCTCTCGGGTATCCAGCCACATGGTGTTGTATGAACATGACATTTTGACATCTAGTTCTTCTGTCTTCGTAAGGTGTCAGGCCTCTTCTAGCTGTTGCAAGTTGACTGTCACCACCTAGACTGATGGCAACAGTCAGCTTACAATAGCTAGAAGATACCTAACAAAAACAGCAGACTAGCTGCCGAAATGATGTGTTTATACAATAACATCCAGCTGAACACCTGAGAGAATTTCTTTGCATCAGAACACCAGGAAAGTCTCCACTCACACATCAGTTCCTTATATTTGTGGACCATTTCATCCATATCAAGTAGTGGAAATTATGACTAACTGATTATCCAAAGAGTGACATAGCAAGAGAGAAGACAAAATTCTACGATACATTATAGTAATAATAATAACACATAATTAAGTTTTATAAAACACAATATACTATACTAACCTTATTAATCAGACAGATTATATAAGAATCAAACCATTAATTTCCTGTGTATGTAAATTACATTGCACTTGAATTTACAAACTTACATGCTTACCTGTGCAGTATTAAGTACTAATTATATACACCCACTATGCATTATTCATGCTATTTAATAATATCATTGGTTACTCATCAGAACCAGATACTTTTATTCTAAATTGTTATAGGAATATTCAATAATTGTACTGGTTATTCATCATAGTTTTTTATTTAATTTAATTTTAATTGTGATAATGAGCACACACTGGTGACAATTTCCCTATATACTCAAATTCCCCCAATCCGGCACCCACCTACAATTGCCCTCTGCAAATTTTACATTAAAATCTTTCAACATTTCTGGTGAATTATTCATAATTTCTCTTTGTAACTTATTTCAATCTGTGACACCCTTATCTAGAAAAGAAAATCTTCCTAAACCCTTCTGCCTGAAATTGAGTGCCAGCTTATAGTCACAATCATCTTTTTCCTTCCAGGTATTACTTTTAATTCTTACAACAATATCTTTCAATGCCTAATCACTAATAATTACATATAATTACATGAACATTTTCTCCCCCCCCCCTCCTGTCTACCAATGAATTTTATTACAGCTCCTTTATCATATCTGTTACAGATTACATTCTGTGGTAATTTCCAGAAACAAATCCAACAGCCTTATTTTGCAAACCTAGCCAATTCCTGTATTTGATACTCAAAGTGTGGGTCCCATATTACACTACCATATTCAAACAATTGTCTGAGCAAAGTTTCGTAACACAATTCCTTTACTTTTCTTGTACATTCCCTCATCACTCTCTCCAATAACTGCAAGATTTTGAAACCTTTTTCTACCTGTCCAATGTGTCCTTCTCAGTTAAGCTGGTTATCTAATGCAATAAGCAATTCTTTCGCCACCTTATAAACATAACCAACCTTTATTTTTATTTCTTTATCTGCGTATCTAACAAGCCAAATTTTCTTAGCATTTATCTTCATCCCATGTTTACCAACCCAACTAGATATCCTATCCATATCACCGTGCAGATGTTCACAGTCCTCTACCATTTTGATCCTTTTATACAGCATCACGCCATGCTGCATACAATCTAATTTCTGATAGTATACCATTTACACAATTTTTCATTAGAATAGTGAATAGCAATTATACCAATACACTACCCTGTGGTACTCCCACTTTTACTTCTACTTCTATTGATACTGTATTTCCTACTATAACTTTTTGTTTTCTACCTTTTCAAAATTCTTCTAACCAGAAAATCACTTTCTCATCCACTTCCAATAGTATATACCTTCTTAACTACTATTTTAATTATTTTTTGTTTTATCTGCTTAACAGTCTCTCTAACAGCTGAGGTCTTTAGAGATGGGAAAGGAAGTGGCGGAAGGAATGGGAAGGAATTCGGCAATGGCCTTTTGAAGGAAGAATCCCGGCATTGTCCTGGAGTGATTTGGGAAACCATGGAAAACCCAAATCTGGATGCCCGGACGGGGATTCGAACTGCCGTCCTCCAAAATGCGAGGCCAAAACGCTAGCGTTACACCACCATGCTCGGTACCTACTATTTTAAGGCCCACTCTGTCAAACACCTTCGAAAGATCTAGTGCTACACTATAAATTTGGCCACTATTGTCCATTTTGTCCAAAATATCTAGCCCTAGCCCACCAACTGAGATTCACATAAATATCCTTGCCTAAAACCATGTTGCCTACTTGAAAACCACTTACATTCCTCACATACATTTCTGATGTGGTTGCATATCAATCTTTCCATTAATTTACCTACCACTGGTGTCAAACTGACTGGCCCATTATTTTCAAATCTATTTCTCACCCCTCCTTTATGTACCAGCACTACTGCACTTTTCCAATACTCTGGCAAACAGCAAGTATCCAGACTCAATTTAAATTATATTTGAAGATAAGGGACAATTGCACATCCTACTATATTCAAGATATCGGCAGTAATATTTTCTGTAGCAGCCCATTTATGCTTTTTGTAGCTTTCTTAGTTCCTTTATCACATCCTCAAGGATGAATTTAAAATTTTTTGGTCTGCTCATTTCTAATTGGATTGTTAAGCTCATTAATAAATTAAGACCTTCCACTTCCGAAACATTGTGTCCAATGATCTTACAAAACTACATAAAATCTCTGCCTTTTTAAATCCTCAGTAACTTCTTCTCAATCCTTATCTAATAGTGTCTCAACACACTCCCTTCCCCTCAGTTTTCTAACATAGCTATAGAAATTTCTAGATGCAACAGTCAATGGTTCCCCTGCACTGACAATACTCTTCAGAGCTGAATACCAGTTGGCATCAAGAAAGTAATTAGTACAAATCTATGACACACCAAAGATTATTAGTGATAAAATAAGAAAATTCATACAGATTATCCATTCTATGACCTGGTAAAAGGCAATGTACTCTTTTTTTAATTAAATTTAGTTTGATAAAAAAAGTCTGAGTATATATGACATTTGTTACTCATATTATTAAATATTTAGAGAGAAGTTACTGTTAATGTATTAAAATATTGCAGATGTTTTGTTTGTTAACAATAAATTTGAAAATATCTCTCTTACTGAAAATCTCAGTACATTCGAAACAAGTAAGGTGAAACTAAAAAAGAATTAATGTTCTATACCAATATATGCAGGAAGGATTTGGTAATCAACATTATCTTGCAATTAACATACTAATACATATAGTTACAGAGATAAAACACATCTACTTCATTATTACTAAAAGTGGTCCTCTACTGACTTTGGTATACTGGTCATATTTCTCAGTAAACACAGTTTTTTATTCTATTGGATGAGCTTAGTAACCAAGGTTAGTGAGATTTTTCTAGCAAGTGAAGGTATGTTGAAACTAGACACCAAGTAACTGACTTTATATTATTCTCAGAATGTATTTATAATCTGTCTAAATTTATAACATCTCACTAAAAACTCAGAGAACTATACAAATATAATCTGTAGGATCAAACAATAAATTTTCATTTGCTTAAGCTGACATAAGTATGCCTCCAGTTAAAGCTCAAAATTTACTATCACAAAAAATAATCAAGATCTAATCAATTACAGTACAAATATAAAATTGTTAAGCCTTACCTTATCTGTGAAGTTCTGCTGGTGGATTTATGAAAACGATGTTTTTTCATATTCTCAAAATCTTTGAGAGTAATACATGCACGCATATAATGGTGCTAAAACAGCTGAGATATGTGTAAACACATGTTTTGTTAGAGAGCACCGAGACAAAAAAGCATCTGCACAGAAGGCACAAGCAAGTTCAATTAATGATGTCTGTTTAAATATAGGTTCCTTGATCTCCTCAAAATGGTGGCCATACAACTGAGTTTGATTAGAGAAAATATGCCCACAGTTTTGGCAAATATGTAATGGTGTATTTAGCAATAGACTAAAATGACTAAAAACATGCCTGATTAGCAAGTCCCTAGAGGTGAAATACTGAAGACACTTGGCACATGTGTATTGTGGTGGTCTGACTGCTGACATGATGCTCTCATTAGATGTACTCATATTGCTCCCATCAAATTATTTTAAAAGAGAGTTTCTAATATTTAAGTTCTTAAATACTTGTTCACAACATAGCAATATTTATTTTGTTGAAACTCAATTTTTTACCTGTAAAAAGAAATACAGAAAACAATTTCAATTTCTCTACTGCAAAATATTGCTCGAAAGTTATACCAACATAGCATGTGTGCTATAAAAACAGTTGAAGGCATTAAAAATTCTTTATAGAAATACAGACACACATTTTCTTACCTGATACTGACAATTATCGAAGTTGTAGGGAAATGAGGTTTCTTATATATTATATCTCTGACCAACGAACCATGACTAAGCTTTTGTATTCTTTGGTAGAATTATTATTATGTGGTAATGGATTCATTAATTGGAGACAAGAAGCACTTTTAGGACATTAAAAAAGAAAGATTGTGATTTGTGTTGCTGTATGCTAGTGTAAGAATAAATTTTTAATATTAAATAAATCTGAGTTATTAAATATTAATGTACTTGAAACATACAAGTGGAGAGATTCATAGAATATCCATGAAAGATGGTGACGTGGAACAATGACATACAATTAGTTACTAATTCTGTAATAAAGAACCTTGCAGCTTTGGACGAGAAAACAGCTATTAAAGGTACGGGCAGGAAAATAAATTGAAATTGACCAAGTTAGTGACAAGGTGCAGTTATTTTACAATAAATTAAATTTTGTCAAATTTAAAGACAACAATTTTACTAATGTAAATGAGACGAGTGAATTACATCTGTGCAATTAGCACTTGAAAAAATCAAATAAGTATTATAGATTCTATATGACTTTACCTGGTTTCACTGAAGTAAAATTGAGATATATTATGAGTGTTTTTTTTATTATTATTAAAACAGAGATAGCAAGATTGTTTGAAGTTTCCTTGCATGTGCGTGCATTAGATTTTAAGTGATTGATGCTAAATTTGTTTATGTACAGGTAATATGTGTTTTTTCATGATGGTTTGGAAATTCTATACCACGTTAGCTTTTTCATTACTGCATTGCTCGCTGAGGTTAATTTTTACGATACTGCAGTTTGTTAGTATTTTTTAAATAATGGAGAGTGAACTTTCAGAATCAACCAGACATCATGTAGATACTGATGTGCATGGTGAAAATGACACAAATGTGTTTCGAGAAATTTAGACAGTGATATAGGTCCAGGTTATGAGTATCATGATCGATTAGGATATAAAGAAGATAATACTGGTGTTTTTCATGATGTTCCAGTAACTAGTTTCACTGAAAAAGATAATCATGGTGAAGAGAATACTTCCGTGGAAAAAATGTTAGCAATGAATCTACAATGACAGAAGAAGATGGAAAATATTAGTAAAAATCAACAGCAAACGTTACGACTGTGGGAAAGGGATCAAATATATTCCACAATGAATACCCAGTTTGGACGCTTATATAAAGATATTCCTGAACCAGAAAATTTAATGTTGAGGGAGGTTCAGACCCCGGTATGTAAATAAATAAATGAGAAGAGTCATCACAGGTAACAACTGACAAACAGGAAGAAGTCAACAGTGAAATTATCAACGACCTCCAGGAATCAAGCAAGAAATTTCGCGAGTACTAGAAAGAGAATTAGAAAGCGGAATAATAGAACTGCATGGGGAAGTGGAACTTTACAAGGAGGAGGCTTAACAACGTATGGGTGAATTGAGTCAACATGCCAACAATGTTCAAGGCAGGAGAGCAGACGGTACTGTCAACAATATAGTACAGTCGGTGCAAATAAAATTGCCTGAAGTGAAGATTGTACCTGGAGGAGAGTTACACACGAATGTATTTGTAGAAATATATAGAAATTCATTTCCAAAACAATGGGGAGATGAAGAAAACATTAAATATATTAAAATAATGATGGAGACTGAAGCTTTGGAATGGGCTTATGAAGTGGATGTTGGTGACAAAAGTTATGAGGAATTTCTGCAGATTTTTCTGAAGAAATATTTGTATAACGAAAGACAGCGTCGAATAAAACAAAAATTCCGAAACAGTGTAGCTAATAGAAGGCAATACGGTAGTTTAAGAAATTATTGTGGGAGACTATTGAAAAACCTGAAATACCTGTCACATCGGATAGAAGAAGGTGGGAAACTGGAAACATTGGAATAGAAGATGCCGTGGCAAGTACAGGAAAAAAAAAATGCTACTAATGAGATGGCACAACATCCAGGAGTTCCTAGAAGGCGTGGAAAAGAAAGAATGAGAGCAGAATACATATAGGTAAAATGAGTTTGGCAAGTATAACAATGGGAAAGGATACCATCAGTACTCCGACCGAGGGTATAACAAGAACCAGTGGAATCTGAGGCAAAGTACAGGCGAAGCGCAATAAGTAATCGATCCAAGAAGAGGTTCCTCGCAACTACAGCAAGACGATAGCTGAAGGAATGGAGGAGAAAAAGAGGTTTTTAACAATGGAAGTAGTGGAAGATTTCAGGGAGTAGATAAAAGAAGGCGAGAAGGGGAATATAACAAGAGAAATTAAGTGCGGGTTTTGAAGTGGTCTGTTTTCAGGCCTAAAATGTCAAACTGCCAAGAACCACTAAGTAAGCAAAACGGTGCATGTTAATGCAGTTAGGTAAAAAGACTAATGATAGACACAAAAATGTAATCTTGGAAGAAGTAGGGGCATATTTTGATGAAGACTTTACGGGGAGAAAATGTCAAGAGAAATTGATTAAAGATAAAAACAATCGAGTCGATCATCCTATTGGAAATTGTGAAGGAGCGATTGGTAAGGGAACAGAAGATGAAACTGATCGGTGGATTAAACAAGTATGAAGGGCGTGAGAAGACATATTAGGAATGGAAGTTGAGGAGGATTAGAGAGAAGAAAATGGTGAAAATTGGCTAGATCATGTTGAAGGAAACAAATGCAACATGGAAAAACCGTGGACCATTGAAGTGGTTGGAATGCTTGCAGCAGATAGAGAAGAATAATGATATCAGCTATGTTGGGAAGGATATAATGGAAGAAGATTAGAAAATTGGCCTGGCAAGAATGGATTAATGAGACAGTAACTTCGTAAATACAGAAGGATATAGGGAAAGGAGAGAAGAAACAGTTATTATTTCTACTGGAAATAATGACAGAAATTATGGTTTGGGAATTGAAGTGAATGATGAAACTTAAGACGAGAAGAGTTTTGAAGATACTTAAGAAGAAGTATAAAATGATGAAGTAGTGAAGAAGGAAAGAGTGTAAAATGTTTTCTCATAAAGAAACAGAAAGTTTTTGAAGATTAAAAGAGACAGCTAGGTATATATGATGAGAGCCGCAACATGATAAAATATGAAAGGGAGAAGTGTGATAAAATCTGAAAGGAAGATGAAAAAACAAAAGGAAAATTAAAAATGAGTGGGATAAAAAGTGGTAGAGGATTTTTAGAAGAAAATTGTGGTCAGCGTGCAAAAAAAAAAAAAAAAAAAAAAAAAAAAAAATATTGGAAAGTAGAAGTAGGTGAGATGGTAGTAGTGAGAACGCATGAAAAATCCAATAATATGAAAGCTGAGATAAAAAAAAAGTTTTTTTGATGTATTCAAGGGACCTTATACAGTCGCAAATAAACCTCATCAAAATATATATTACCTAAAGTATCCAAAATCCAGAAAGCATTTGGGTTTGAGAAATATCACGGAATTAAGATTATGCAAAGAATAAATATGTTACAATGCATATCACATACATTTTTGAAATTTTAGTGATATGGAAAAGAGTTTACTTATATATATAAATATATACCTCTGACCAAAGAACACAAATACTTAGTCATGACTAAGTATTTGTGTTCTTTGGTGGTTATGGATTGATTAATTGGAGACAAGAAGCACTTTTTCGACATTAAGAAAGAGAGATTGTGAATTGTGTTTTTGTTTGCTAGTGTAAGAATAAAATTTTAATATTTAATAAATCTGGGTTATTAAATATTAATATACTTGAAACCTACAAGTGGAGATATTCATTGAATACCCACGAAAACGCAATCTTATAAAGTATCAGATAATATATATGAGAAACAACAGCAAGGTAACACTATTGTATTCAAGTGAACAGTGCATATAGGAGAGAGCTGAAATTAACCACTGGACAATGAGCAGGGGTGGTTCCAACAAACTGGTCTAAGTTCTATTTTCAGTAAGGCACAGTCAATGTGCAACCATCCATTGAATTGTTTAGTTCATGAGAATTGGAGACCTTTGTTCATTAGAAGAAATACTTATCATACAGTACACCTGCTACAACTATCTCATGTTATGAGACCAAGTTACTGGTCTAACATATAGTTCAGCAGAGAAGTGTACTGTGGCAGCCACATTACAATGAACAAATTACATCACAAGGGAGTTCACAAAGAGAGTAGCTGGCTTAAATTAAGTTATTACAGAAAAATATTGGTAATTAATAATTAAAAGTATATAAAGAGGAACACCAGGAGGCAGACAATGAAATGGGTTTTTATTTATGAAACTTGTATAGACTGGCACACAATTCAAGGCAAGAATTAACCATAGGATTCAGAAGGAAACCCATGGCCCAGCTCAGTTGGTAGCTGAGATGGTACACTGACTGACTAACTGAACACTTCGAGAATAGAGACAGACTCACTGCAATATTTCACAAAGTGTGTTCACACTGCTGCCAAATTAGTATTGCACATTATAGGGGGAACATCCACTCCAGGCAATAAATGACCAGAAAACTCCAAAGACCACAATGTCTCCATTCTGATTGAAGTAAATACAGAGAACTACCTCTGCTAAAGAAGCTCACACACAATGGCCTCGACAAGGGAAAACATGACCTTATGTTAAACTATAGTACACAGAATCATATTATTTCATCCATTCTTGGTGAGATCATAAATCAACAAATCAGGAATTACGTATGATCATCACGACTATTATTTAGATGGAAACATAAATACAATATTATAGAAAGATTGACATTTATACAAATGGTAAAACACTATTAAAATCATTCATTAGAATAATATATGGCAATGGTGCTCTTGCTGTCACTCCCACCAGCAGTTTATGCAGTAACTCTTTTATCATAATGTAACTGACATCTTAAAGCAAAACAATTTTATTTTTTCACATTACTTGATTTTATGCTACTATCTTCAGTTAGTGTGATTCTGTTTACAGATAGATATCCAATTAGGATCTTTTGTAAGAAACATACAACTATCATAGAACCACAAAACCAATTAATACATATAAAACAACATGATTGGAATTAACAGTTCAGCACGCATAAAGGAAATGGCGTTCAGTGATTAAGCAATATGCTTAAAATGTTGGGTTATTTGTATATTGAAAAAGAAATAGTAAGAGATGTGTTAACATTTATATTTAGACTGCAAAATAATGTCTTACCCAAGTATCTACGCAGATTGGTACAAAAAAATTGTGATGTTCATAATTATGGAACTAGACAGGTTAATCATTTTCATGTGACTCATAAACAAGGTCTTAAGGCACAAAATACTGTTTTTTATAAAGGAATATTATATATAACAAATTACCGCAAGAAATAAAGGATTCTGTATCTGTTGGGAGATTTAGAGAAAAAGTGGGTTCATGGCTGGAAAGCTGTGTGGCTTTGTAAAAATTATTATATTGTAGTTTTGTTTGTTTTGTTTTTGTTATTATTTAGTGTACATATAATTTTGTTAAATGTATTAGCCACAGGCTAATTGTGAATAAATAATAAATAATAATAATTTCACAGGCTTTTATGCCCAAAAACACGGAAGTAGTGTGTATAAACCAGATAAACAAATATATTCATTTTCTGAATAGCAGTGGAAAGATTTTCACAGTGATGCATTAGAGGAAAAAAATTACAGTTTCAGAAACAATGAAATTCAACATAATAAAACTGTACCAAATAATATTCCTAACTTCTGCATAGCAATTAGCTCATACATATTTATTGATGAAGTACGACAAAATTAAACGGGTAATATCAAGATGGGGATACCGCTGCGGCCTCGCGTAGTAAACACACAGATTACGTGGTATATATGACATCATGAAGTTTGGTCCAGGATGCATTACAACATAAACTCAAATGATGATTGACGAAATCATATTTTATAAATATGCGTTTCGGTCGTATTGCAGCCTGGACCAAAGTGAAACGTAACCATAACGCACGATATTGCAGATATCCAATTTACAGATTATATCTATAGCTGTTACTGTGTTGGTACGTGCAGGCTGAATACGTCACAATGATGTAATATATACCAATCTGTGTGTTTACTACACGAGGCCGCAGCGGTATCCCCATCTTGATATTACCCAATTAAACATACGGAGAACATTTTACGATTCAGATGATTAAAACACATTTGTTAATAAAGAAAAACGGTACAATGCCAAACACATACCTAAAACATTGCGTGCTCAACGAACTTTATTCCTTGAATTGTAGTTAGCAATACGTGTTCTGCACGACTCCACAAACATTGCACAGATAGAAACACACCTCCTGTTGAATGTGTGTCGCGTTTAAAACCTCTATATCATTTTATTTCATAGTATTTTCACCATTGTAATAACCAAGGCACAACTTGCATCACAAAACAGTTGACAATAACAGACAATACAGAGATACTGTACGCTGAAGAGGAAAATTTGCTCTGTTAGTTTCAACGTAAATTTTATGTCTCAAATGTACATTATAACTTAATTATACAGTTGAACGTCGCTAATCTGGACGCTAATTATCTGAAATGTCAATTTTCCGAACATATTTCTAATTGTTTGCAGGATGTTCACTATTTTAAACTAACGTACATAGTCAGTTCACCGTTGCACTTATATTCGGAATTCCAGTAGCAAAGGACTGCAAGGTACAGCTACTTAATCCTCATACCTGGAGTTTGTTAGTGTTTTACCGCGCAGTGTCCTCATGACGAACGTTCGTTGTAACCGCGATGTGACGGCAATTACGAGTTGAGCCATTGCAGTTCCTGAGTCGCCATGACCGGCCCCAATTAGGTCGTTAGAGGCGAGAAAGGACACGGTTGAAGGAAAAGGAAGGAATTCTGGAATGGCATTTTGAATAAACTATCCCTGCATTCGCTCGGTGTAATCTCGGGAAATCGTGCAAAACCGAAATCTGGCTGGCCGGATGGTGATTCGAACCCGCGTCCTCCAGAACAGTGGTGGCGTAAGCCACTGCGAGGCTCCGGGCGGCAGATCTTTGCGAGGCCCTTGTCGTTTGTGCAAAGTACGTCAAACGAAAGTTCGTATTTCTGATGATTGAAAGAAATGCAATAGTTATAAGTAAATAATTTGAACTTTAAAATATTACATTCGAAGAATTACAAAAATTAACACACATAAAGAAAACAAATTGTTAATGGTAATAAATTGATGTACATAAATGTCTTAAAAGACAGGTATTTAAAAATGATTGCAGCTGTCCAGAGACTAAAATCTTTAATTAAAGCACAATAATCTAATGAATGAGCTACGTCATAATTAATTGAAAGAATATCAAGAACTGAAAGCCGATCTTGTGTCATCAAATTCCATCAAATTTTTTTAATTTTTTACTTCGAAAAATTCCTTTCTTCAGAAGCTACTGTCACAAGTGTGGTGGCAAAAATCTTAGGTTACTTCGATGCTGGGTTACACTTCAGTTAATTTTTTTTCCATTGTATATTTCAGCACCGAGATCATGTCGTAGTTTCGTTCATACACACAGACAAACATATTCAATTATTCATACAATATCAGAAGTTTCTCCTAGTGTTAGAGTTATTTGCATGTCACTGCATTGCTTCAAAAGTTCTCAATCATAAATTTCATTTAATTTTTTTTCTTGTTATACATGAAACGAAATATGATCTCATGTTGTTTAAGTGTCTCTAATCTAGGTTGTCATTTGTGCGCACGATAACTATTGACATAAAAATAGTTTATTTTGAAAATTTCTTCCACTGGCAATTCAAGAGATTCCTAATCCAAATTCGTTCTTTCACGTCTGCTTCTCACGTCTTTCAGCTTACCATCAATATCATTTTTCTCAGCTATTTCTCTTGCTGCTACCAACGGTTGTCGCGTATTGACCGAGCGAAGTCGAACTTACCCACTGTGGGTCCGTTCCAGCGTCTAATAACTGCCAACTGAGGTACTTCCGGTTTCCAGCCGGCATCTGTAAGTTCCTAGCTGGGATAAAATACATGCACAGAGACTTAACTGGTCTAAAATTGGGACGTAGGTGCTCCTTGAATAATGTAAAGAACTGCGGTTACTTGATTTATTCGGCGAGAGCAGTTGTATGGTACAATTACAATCGACTGGTACATAAAATCAGCATTCCTGGTATTAGAATGATGGACCATAGGATCCGATGTTGAGACAGAAATGCATCACAAGCCAGCAGAGGGAGGATTCTTGGAAAGATGCCCAAAATGGCTTGATTAGACCGTAACAGGTTCTCACCACTAAAAAACACATCGCGGACTGGGGCGAATCGTGCGCACAAAGAGGCGCCCTCGATTCCGTAAGGTGGGGAAAGCCTTCCTCTCATTGGCTGACAGTCACTACGAACACGCGTGTGTATCACGTGCCCATAGTGTGTTAGCCTCATGTACTCGTCGTGCTGTGCAGCTTTCCCACAGTAAGACTGCCAGCCAAGCGGCCTTGGCGTGGTGTCGTGTACTAGAGGTGTAACCTTCCTGCTACTGTGCTGACTTGGAAGTACTCTGCCTTCATTATTACTAAACTCTATACTAACATCTATATAGAAATCAGCTACCGCGACACGGTGACTGGAAACAAGCCAATGTGTAAATGGGTCTATGTGCATTTTCTCGTTCAGTCACTTATAATCATTAATCTTTGTAATAATATAATACCACACAACAAGAGAAACTACAAATTTGTAGCCAGTTATTTCATTTTACACAGAATTACATTCACTAATCAAATAACAATATTTTCTGCTAAATCCTTTAAAGCAACACATATATAGCTATATCGCAATATAACGGCTTTCACTGATTCTACCCTTTATGGTCTATATTTAAATTAAAATAGGTATATAATGATCTCATTATATATTAATTAAAAATATCGAATTAAACTAAAGTTACCCAGACGTAATTTTTGTTCGTAAAAGATCAACCAGAGGTCTGATAACGTGATGCAGGTATAGGTATACTTAATTACTTTCGTAGATTCTAAAGTGTGCCTATGCAAAATAATGAACAGTATTTTATAACACAGTATAATTTGCAGCCCTAACTGTGATCCCCAACTCACTTTAACTGAAACTTTTGAACATTCATTCCGCGAAACAACCACTTGAAAACGTAAATGCAGACTGAAGACGGAGTAGGAACTCATCGGTTACATGGACGAACTACGGACAAGTGAGGACACGATAGGGGTGAGCCACACTCGGCAGTCTGTCGACTTGGACCAGTAGCGGCCAAGTGTGGCCCAACCTTACGGCTGCTAGCGAAATAAGAGTAAGGTGACCAAAGCTTACGAATGAAATCAATCATTGAGGTTGCTGGAGCATAAAATCATATACACGGTGAAAGTTTCAAAATCAAACGTTCATACGGGTTTTCTGAGGCGCGGGATTCAAGTGTCAATTGATTTTTCAATTATGTTTTACAAACAATTAAAAAAAAAACATTACTAGTCATTCTACAATTTAATTAATTCTAATATCGTTAATCTTACTATTTATGCGAATGTAACATTGAATGAATCTAACTAAGAAATTTTATTTATGCACTTACTATTAGTATATACTACAAATTAACGAACTTTATTTTATTGATACAACTAATAACTAAGGAGAAAATAAAAAGATTTAAGTATAAACTTTTTTCTATTCGGGTTGCTGCGCGAGGCCTCTGAAAGAGCGAGGCCCCGGGTGATTGCCCTGCTCGCCATCCCCAAAGCCGCCTCTGCATTTACTACTGACGTTTATTTGCTTTTAACTATTTTCTGAGGTCTGCAATAACAAAACAATCAGAAACTGACAAGTTATGATTTTTGTACTTCCAAACTGCTTGTGATTATTACATTCGAATTAATACACCACAACTTTGGATTCAGAAAAGGGGTACCTTTGAGATAAAAATACAAATATTTAAGCAGATGCAATATTGCAAACTATGGCTAACAGAATGTAAATTATTTCTTCATTAATAAACGCAAAATATATGTTTCGTGATGTATTTCGGAGATTAGTGAGATGAACTAAAGAAATGCCTATAGAAAAAGTAAATTTCAAAATAATACAATGTAAAATAGATTTTTGGGATGATCGTTACGTTAAAATGTGTCCTGGAGAGGGATACTCGGAAATGCATGGAACGCTGTTAGAGCGATGTGAGGCAGTGTTGCCAACCGTTGCCAATGGAATCCCAGAAGGTATGCTCGTATAGCTCAAAAACTGCTTGTTTACTTAACCTATTTTTCTATACAGATAAGTGGTGATGCAGGAGACATTGCGAGATTTTAGGGATTCCATTACTTCATACTAACTCAGACTGCTACAGTGCGTTTCTGATATCATAATAATCGCTGAATATAACAATAACATGAGTTCACTACCCCCTCATCGGTCTTAGAATTCGATAGTTGTTGTGGGTGCCTTGTACAATTCGCACTATTTTCTGTGGTAGATGTAAAGCGTTAAAGCCAAGTGAACCGGCCTTTGTTTTATTTACAGAATGTACAGTGATTTATACATCCTACAAAATACACGCCTTCTACAGAAAGAAGACAGCGAAATGATTATTTTTTTAACTTATGGATTTACTCCTCGTTGACGTCGAGGTCATTAGAGGAGTGACGAGGACCACGGAAAGGAGTGGGAAGGAATTCTGGCATGTACTTTTGAAGGCAAGCATCCCGGCATTTTCCTGTAGATTTGGAAACCAGGGAAAACCCAAATCTGGATGCCCGAACGGGGATTCAAACCGGCATCCTCCAGAATGCGAGGCCATAGCGTCACCGCTCACCAATCAGACTCGGTAGCGAAAGCGAAGCTAGATGTGTGCAGTTCCCATACTAAGGAATAAATAAATAAATAATTAAATACTAAGGAAAGCCAAAAAGACCGTCAGTATCCGTTATAAATAATGTTTACTGTCTATGATACTGTTTGAAAATTTCGATACCGGTAAACTTTCCTGTTTTACCTCCTAGGAGTTGTGGCTAGGTTGAAATAAAGCCTGTGCAAGGAGAAAAATTTCGTTAAACCCATAGATATGCTGTATTTGATCACAGCGAAAATACTCGATCTCCTACAATGATTCAACATGCCGAGACATATCCTTGATTACGTTGTTAATAATATTTTGCTAACGTTAATTTCTTGTGATTTTATGCATCCGAGATTAGCTGAATTGTTAAGAACTCCTATGTTTCAGGGGTTTTATTGCAAAGCAAATCTGCTGCTTCAACTGCAGAATATTTTATTGATACCTGAAGCCCGACGTATAATTTTCGTATCTGGAGATAGAAATATACGGAATTGTTTAACTCTCTACACTGATACCGGAGCTATAGAAAAAAATAAATTCTTCTCAAATAAATGTATAGAAACATCGTATTTCATTCCTGGGATTTTGTACTCATTTGTTGTTCTTATGACCAAGAATCCAAGAGATGGATAAAGTCGTTGTTCTTCTGAGGTAACCATCTGCAGAAAGGCATGTCATGTATGGCCTCATACTTGATCTCTCCTTTACATTCAGCGAGTGCTTCATGTATGTGATCCCGCAATTTGGTCTTCTTTTGATTCATCACAAGTTGGAATTATGTTGACATTTAACTATCTGAGAATACTTGAGTTGATCCCAGTATTGTGAAACTGTCGGAATACCCAGGGCCAGCTTAACCCTTTGACTGCTGCCGGCGGATCGTGTACCTGCCGCGCTGTGGCCGGCTACCTGTGCTAAGTGATTATTCCTGGGGACGGAGCCGCCCGCGCGGCTCCACCCGCTCAGTGCTGAATATTTCTGGCGAACCACTGTGACTTCTCACGGCTGATACAGAGTAAATGCTCTCACTACATAGTTTCTCTCCAAATAAATTACTACACAATAAAACTGAATCATTAAACCTATATAATATTTATATCTTGCTTATATTTTTCTCTCGATTTTTGCAGCTTATGTCGAAAGCGTGGTGATTCTTAAATTTACCTCAATAGTTCACTGTTCTTTCTTGGCAGTTTCTGTAGGTCCCTTACTGTATTAGAGTGTTATTGTTGATTCGAAGAAAATGCTAGAAATATTGTATTCCACACTTACATACCGCGTTCAGACCGCGACTGTAAAATTAGAGATATTCGAACTCATACAGAGAGTTAAAGCCATCCGAATTTTCCTCGCGCTATTCACGAATATAGAAAGAGACCTTAAAATGATAATTGTTCAAGCAGCCCCCCCCCCACACACCGAAATTTGGTTTCCGGAATATCTTTGTAGATGTAGACACCTAAAATATCTCGATGTTGACTGAATGTTTGCTGCGCTTTGTAATTACCCGATTATACGTAATTTTGTTTATTTGATGAAATTTGTTCCACATAAGTACTCAACAGATTTTTCATTTCTAAGCTATGAAGTGTCTGTCCATTAATTACGTGAGGTGAAATAGAGAAAAAGGGGGGGGGGGTTGCGGTGAAATCGCACGAAACCTCTCACTAAAAATTGGAGTATTTAGAAGGACATTTTTGGTCCAATATTCGCTAATTTTAAATTTTTTTTCACGCTAGGCATCAGAAGACAAATAGCTCTGAAACAATACATTTCATCATATCCAGTATCTTTCCACTTTGATATTCGAGAAAGCTCTGATTCTGGAATATTCTTCATACTGGTTATACAAAACCGATTCTTTTCATCAGCTATATATTTCGTCAGTTCTTCTGTAAGAAATAACATGAAAACTGACAGAATACTTGGCACATTCCTTATTTGACACGCATGTCCCAATAGTGTAACATCAAATGCGTGACTAACTGGACGAAAATGATTTTCTAGTCAGATTTATAGCCAAGACGTAATTTCTTCGAAGGCGTTTCACTATTACTTTCTGATTCTTCGGAACAACTAACTAGTTAAAACATGAGACTGGATTGTCACCCCTCCTGACGAGTATGTTTTAGGATTACAGCTTTCCGATTTTGTGGAAAAGCTATCACTTCCATCAAAATCAAGTAGTTCATCCTCAGTGTCGCTCCTCGTAAGAATCTCCATGATTTATTCCTCAATGCACCCACGACGTCTTTCAATTTTCTTTATAAAATACAGGACACAAATAACACTGATGTAATTTCCGTTGAACAGTGAACTGTAGAGCGAAGCCTAGGCTCCCAACAGACAAACATTCGGACGATAAGCTAGCGACCAAAACTGCGAAAGGCTATTGAGAAATGTAGAGAGTAGTCCGTTTTACGACTCAGGTAGCGGCGCGGCTATATTCGTCATCAGCACACAGGTAGCGGCAGGCGGGTGCGGCTTATCTCGTAATCAGCACTCAGGGGAAATCCGGCGGCGGCCGCTATACCCGTCATCAGCACTCAGGGCCAGCAGGCAGCATGATGTGTATACACGTCAACAGCAGTCAAAGGGTTAGGAATTTCGGAGCCCCCTGCGAAGTTTGATTTCAGGGCCCCCTACTTCTTTTCTAAATGTACTTTTGTCTACACTTTTGATAATTTTAGTGACTTATACACACACACACACACACACACATATATATATATATATATACATATAAATCTCAAACAACGGTTAAACAGATGGACAGAGGTTTCTCTAAATCTATGTACAAATGGGCCAGCAGTATATTGAGCATTAGCTGAACGGGACCTACTTCGCCGAGTCTTTGGTGTTTTATCAATGCATCTCATACTGGATCTCCCAACTACTGTCACTTTCATTTTTTGCACATTGTATCAAGTGAAATTGTTATTGTATTCAATTTTATAGCTATCATATTTATATACACTTTTTGTATAGGACATTTCTTTTCTTTGCTAGTACATATAGGTTTTTGGGGCTGGAGATACATGAGCAGGCATACACATTTTAATTCAATAACTTTTTGTATGAAACGTCAAAAGATGAATGAGTTTGTTGTGTGAGTGGAGACTTTCCCGGCGTATCGATGCAACAGTCGAGGCAGAGACAGTCAGCTGAGAACAACTATAAGATACCTGATGAAGACAGCAGAGTCAGCTGTCGAAACGTCGTGTTTTTACACACCATCCGGCTCGACACCGAGAAGGATTTTGTTGCATGAATGAGGTTATTCGAACGAAATTTCATAAATTGCTGAAACAGGTTGAGAGCAATACACGCCTTTAAATATATAGGCCTAATATAATTACATCAGATAGGATTTTCTCAAAACTGAATCTGATGAAGGACTTCTCGTGGAACTCCACGCCTCGGAAACGTCTATGTGTGTTGTGAACGCAGCTTGTTAACATTCTAAATTTGTAGATTATTTATTTTAGCAGGAAAATTGTTCGTTAAGTAAGGACAAATTTTGAAGGGGATCGTGGCGGGGCCCTCTCAAGCTTGGGGCCCCCGCGACTGCGGTTCTTGCGACAGCCTTAAACCGGTCCTAGGAATACCATTCAGTGAATTTTTTAAAAACTATTTCCCGTCAGTAACAGTTGTAGCTGCCCATGCTATGTATGAAAATGGCGGCGGTTGGTACAGCTGGTAACGAAGCTCTAGTTACAAATAGAATTATTCTTAATATAAAATGTGCGAAATGTAATATAAACGTAAGAAAAGGTATTCTGTGTGACTTCTGTGATAGATGGAATCATTTCAAGTGTGCAAATATAAAGGAAGAAGAATTACCAGGTGAATTTGAAGAATGGAAATGTCCAGCATGTTATGATACCAAAGCGGAAAACAGCATGGCGCCGAACGACGAAGAAAAAAGTTCTCTACTGAAGTAATTGCAGCTTTACAAGAAGATGTGCAGTGTTTAAAGTGTGAAAACGAAAAATTAATGAAGAAGCTTGAAAATTATGTAAGTACACAATTGGAAGATAATCAGTGGAAAACAGTTCCCGTTAAACGTCCGGCCCAAACTAAATCTAAGCTAAATTCAACCAATGAAAATGTTTTAAAAATAGACAACAGATTTGAGATTTTATCACAGTGCGCGGACAGTGAAGATAACCAGATCATTTCGCGAGTGGTAAATCAACACATAAACAAAACACGCAGCCCAAGGAAAGAAAGCGAAAAGAAACTAAGTAAGGTTAGGATATTTGCTGATAGCCACGGTCGTGGAATTTCCTCGACTGTGAAAGATTACCTTGGCGGTCCACATTCTTATGAAGTAGAAGGTCTAGTAAAGCCAAATGCAACTCTAGCCAGTATAATAAAGAACAGTGATATGTCTAAGTATACAAAAAATGACTTTATAATGATAATTGGGGGAGCAAATGACATTTACAGAAATCAGGCAGCAGAGGCCACTAGTGTACTGCAGAAGTCTTTATCAAGCCTTACATATACAAATGTTATTGTGGTAAATGTGCCAAAACGACATGACCTGATGTGGTGGTCATGTATGAATACCGAAATCGATCGTGCCAACTTGAAGTACAAAGAAATCTGTAACAGCTTCAGCAATGTAGTATTTAGTGGACGCTAGTATGCTGGATAGGTCATACCATACTACACATGGTCTACATTTAAACCTTAAAGGGAAAATAGTAATCAGTAAATCGATCTCTAAAGTAATAATGAACGAGTTAGATCGTCCAGCACCTTTTCAGGACAAACCTGATTCATTTTTAAAAGTAATCAACACCCCATTGTCACCATAATGTCAGATATGGGTAAGGGGTGTTGGTTAACAGATGAACATGTAGGCCTAAAGGATAATAATGAGCATAGTGGACTGTCAAGGACTCAGACTAATAGCTTATATCTAGATTCTAATCCTAAAAGCATATCCTTTTGTCAACCAAATGAAATGTCAAATTTTCATATAAATAACTTTGACAAGATAGCTGTAGATAATCAGTGTAATAATAATATAGTGAATAAGAGTCTAGCTAAGAAACTTAATATGTATAATGTATTGTACTGGAATGTGCAAGGTATTGTTGACAAAGTTGAGTTAGTGGAAATATTGATTGAAGAAAAGAAAATTGATATTATATGTATAGTTGAGCACTGGCTGTCACATGAAGAATTAAAAAGCCTCGGCATTCCAGACTTCAATCTGGCAAGTCACATCTGTAGGGCAAAGGGTAAAAGAGGGGGCTCAGCGATTTTTATAAAAAATAACTTGACAGTATATGAAACAACCTAATATTGACACATCAAACCTTGCAACTGAATATGTTTTTGAACTGTCACAATTGTATTTAGAAAATATTAACACATTTGTGCTATGTATCTATCGGATTCCTCAAATCGATAATATGAATATTTACCTTGAAAAAATGAATAATCTGCTAGCCAAACTCAGTTCTAAAAATTGCAATATAATTATGTGTGCTGATTTCAACCTGGACGTTAATTTACATGGGCCAAATATAGATAACCTGCGTAGCCCTTTTACTAGCTATGGCCTAAATGTTCTTCTAAAAAATGTAATTACACGTCCAGGGATTGTAAATGAAGGTACATGTATTGACAATATTGTTACTACTTTCCATTACTCAAGAGTCGAATCCTCTGTCATACAAACTGTACTATCTGACCACTATGCTATTCTCTCAACATTTCTCTTGACCTCAGAGAAAACCTCCAAACAGATTAAACCAAATAATAAATATCAATACAGAGAGATTAATGACACAAATATAGCAGACTTTTGGTATTGTTTAAATAATATGAATAGACCTCTCATTCACTCTCAGACTAATATTCTTGATAAATTCTCAGCCTTCTTCACAGACTTTATGTGGAGTGTTAATTACTCCTTCCCTTTAAAAGTTGTAAATAGTCGAGAAAGACAGGTCAAAGCAAATAAATGGTTCACTCCTAAGTTATTGGAGTTAAAAAATATATGTGATAAGTACCACTTTATATCCAAACAAAGTCAGTCGGAGGACATAAAAACTAAATATAAACAAATCAAATACATGTACAAAGATGAAATCAGAAAGGCTAAACTAAATTATAACAGTGAAAGAGTCTTTAGATGTGCAAATAAACCAAGGGCTATTTGGAACATCATTAAAAATAATCTTCCCACAAATAGAAACATCATTCAGGATGGGACACCAACCAACTTAACAGCTGAAGAATTCAATAACTACCTTATTGATAGTATTAGTGAAACAATTAATAAAATAGCAGTTAGTCAAAATGAAGCCAACTACTATCTGTCCAAAGTCAAATGTGCTGATACAATATTTTCTTTCAAATCAGCTTCTGTACAGGAAGTCCATTCTGCAATTATGTCTTTAAGAAATAGTAAGTCTACGGATGTCTACAACCTAAATTCAGAAATTGTCAAGCTTAGTAGTTACTTTATATCAGAAATGATGACAGAGGTCGTAAATGGCTGTTTTGATAGTGCAATTTTTCCAGAACAGTTGAAGGTATCTAAGGTAATTCCAATTTATGAAAATGGTGATAAAAAATCCTTCTGCAACTTATAGGCCAATATCCCTGGTCCCGATTATGTCAAAAGTTATTGAAAAAATCATCAGTCAACAAATTTATAAATATCTTGAACAGCACAATCTCCTCTGTAACAACCAGTTTGGGTTTAGGAAAAATCGGTCAACATGTGATGCAGTTGCAAATTATATCGAGGACTGTCTTGAGGACCTCGAAAATATACTCAATGTTGATGCTAAGTTTTTTGATCTATCCAAGCCATTTGACACTGTATCTCTAGGTTTTGATGATAAGGCAGTCAAGTTAATTAAATTATATCTAAGTAATAGATCACTAATGGTCTCACTCAACAATAATTTATCTAAGCTTAGGGAGGTAGGACATGGTGTTCCTCAGGGATCTATTCTTGGCCCCCTACTGTTCATCCTATATATCAATGACCTATCACCTATTATGGAAAACGGTAAATCCAAATGCTACAACTATGCTCATGATCTATGTGTAAAAGTAAGCTCCACTACAACTTCGAATGACAAATCTTTCTCATCAAAGATAGATTTACTTATGGACTAGTGTAGTGCCAACAAACTATCTCTTAACTTAGAAAAACACACCACCTTGATATATCCTTAAAGAGCAACTCTAACTGCCATTCTGTCAAATTCCTGGGAATAATTATACAATCAAATTTAAAATGGCAGAGGCATATTGAATTGATATCGAATAAAGTCGCTAAAGGAATTTTCATGATTAGGAGACTTAGAGGTACAGTGACAGCAGATGTATTACTCTCCATTTATTATGGTTATGTCCACTCCTACCTATCCTATGGAACTTACCTTTGAGGAAATAGTCCCTACTCAAAGTGTCTCTTTCGTCTTACAAAAAAAAAAAAAAAAAAAAAAAAAAAAAAAAAAAAAAAAAAAAAAAAGCAGTTCGCCTGATATGTGGAGCATTACCTAGAACACACTGCAAGGAATTATTCTTATAGCTAGGAATCATGAGATTACCGGGTTTATATATATATCAATGTTTACTTTTTGTAAAGAAAAATCAACACGTCTTTAAAAAACATATTGAGGTACATGATCATAACACTAGAGATAAGCACAATATAAGAATTGAATACTGTTCACTTATCATAACTAAATATAGTTTTAAGTCAATGGGAATCAGATTCTTCAACCATCTACCTAAGAATCTGAGAATGATGACACTAAATAAATTTAAAAATAGCACTAAGGATCTTATAACTGCAATATGTCCTTATAAAACAGAAGAATTATTTGATGTAACTATATATTTAGTTACATTATTTATCTTATACTATCAGTTGTGTTAATATGTATAAATAAATATAGTACGTATATGACGAAGCCTATTTCAATATTGTATTGACTAATGGTGAATAAAATGATATGATATATGCGTCATACCCGGGAACAAAGTGACGTCATATTCAACATTGGCTGAAGTGATTACATCGTCGTCGTCCGTGTGGTGGTAGCCGTATTGTGATATAGAATTAAACGGTGAATTGCTACTTGGATTTTCCTACTGATACAATTTAACCGATATTTTGGCTTTTTTTACTATATGTGAGATATTATATTTATGGATGGAATGAGCGTACGGCAATTAAAAATAATGAATTTTCGGAGTGATAAGAATAGTTAAATTTTCATTCAAAATCGTGAAAACGATGTTTCCTCTCCGACATGTAGTATCTTTGTAGTAAAACCTTTAGTTAACAGCTGTGTTTTGAACATTGAGGGCTTGCTGTAAGTTGTGTTGTATATTCATATCTCAAAACGTCGAGGGGAGGGGATTTGGAGACAGTGAAAGCTCTTCACATTAAAGAAGAGGTAGGTTTGTATCTTTTGTGTGGATTCGCACAGTGCATGCATACTTGATTACCATATAACAACAAGGACGCCAACTACTTACTGGAAAAGTACGGTATGTTATTACTTACATGACATTTGCCTCAGTCATTTTTAAAGCATTAGTTTTTGCTACACTGAATCTTTTTTGAAATATTTAGATTGAGAAAACGAAGGTGATAGGTTTACATACACTAAAATTGTTCACCGGAATGTCTTTTGCTTTGTATGTGCTGTTCCGTGATTTCTGTCAAGCTGTTGTGCGTGTTATCATTAACGATTATCTGATAAACAGTGTGTATTGTAAATAAATCAAGTTATTGTCGCCATTTGCAGTAGTTTGTTTGTCTTGAATATCCTACCCATTTCTTTTGTTTAAGATCAGTTGAAAGTCTAGTCCTTACACTCTATTGTGTAGTTTTTTAGTTATATATGATGGTCAACAAAAGACAGTGACAAGCGGCAGTTGTGAAAAATGAGAAAATTAATTTTGTTTTATCAATTAATTCACAGCTGGTGAGTTCACATCAGTAGTTTCAGCACAGGATTCTTGACGAATTGTTTACTTGTGTGGTGTTGGAAGAGATATGTTTCTCAGTGAGGAATTTGTTAAAATAGTGTATTATTTTTTGTTCAAATTAGTCATGATCCTATAAAACCCTTCTGATGTTGGTTTCTGTAGTTACCAATAACTGATGAGAATAAAGTGAAAACTGAATACCAACATAAGTGTTCTGAGGCATATAAAATTCTGATTTTCAACCCAGTGTGTGATTGATATAATGATTTCCAGACTTAAGGCAATGGTAGAATTAAGTAGAATTTTAAAAAGCTGATATGTGAATGAAGACTATGAAAAATTGTGAAGTGATGTGTCAATTTTTGCAGGTTTTATCATTTTTTGATTTGATGCATATATTATAATAGTGTATTTCTAAGCTAATTTTTCATGCATGCTTTTTACTTTTCACAGGTTAAAAGTTGAAATCCATCTAAAAAATCTGTTCAGTGCTGTGTACAATATATTGATTGTGTGATGGAGAAGCCTCTATGTGGTGAGACAGTTACATTCAGATTTGGTGCGAGCAGTACCAGTACATCTAACAGCAGCATCGTGTCAGTGGCCACTCCATCACAGTATACATGCGCCTTATGTCAACAACATTTATCTACATGGGACTTGCTTATAAGACATGTTTTCACTCATGACAGTTGTGTAAATACACCATCACACATTTGTCAAGAATGTGGTCAGGTCCTATTAAGAACATCAGCATTGTACACCCATAATTTCCACTGCAGCCAGAAAACTACATTTAAAGAACCGATATTATTTGAATTTTCATGTTCATTATGTGCACTGACTTTTTTATCATGGTGCTGTCTAACAAAACATGTGTTCAGTCATATCTCAGCAGTGGACGCTCCATTATATGTCTGTACATATTGCTCTGATGTATTTGAAGATAGGACAAAATTCCATCTTCATACTTATACCAACAAAACTTCAACAAGAAGGTAAGATAAAATCCTTATATTTTATATGTATTCTGCAGTTGTTTCATTCTCTGCCATTTTTATTTATCTTTAGAAAATTCTTTCATCCTGTGAGCGTAATTTCATCACGTTAACTGCTTGAGTATCATCAGTTTAATCAGTTGACAAGTTATTGCATGATTATCATTACTAGAAACAGGAAATATGTATATGTGTACTTGTCTCATTGGTTTGAATGAAGATCTTCTAAATATGCTATTTGAAATATTAATAGAGTTAAAATTGCTTCCAAGTACAGTAAAAATCCTCCTTTCCTGATGTCTAAGTCCAATAAAACAAAATCTGGCTTACTTTGCTAACCAGTCTTAGCTATTAGCAGCATTCAACATGAGATGTATACTTAGTAAATAATTAATGTTTGTTGGAAAAATGGAAAAACATGATTATTATTTGCAAGTAGTAAGTTCTTTGGTTGTGACCTTTGTGAATGCTCCATGTTAGTTCGGTTATTTTAAGAAGCTAATCAATACCAAATGCTGGATGCATCGAGCGGGTTTCAAATTCACTTCTTCTGTGAATCAGGACTGAAGAATTCATTGGTAGATATTTTGACTTTCTGACCTTGTTCACTGACTGACATAAAAAGTTAAAGATCCAGAAGGGGATGAGAAGATGAAATAAAACTTCATGTGTTAAGACAGTATATTATAATTTAGTGATTACACAATAGAGTCAAATTTACAATGGATTTGTCAGTATTTAGTCCACTTATCAGTATAACATTGCGCCACTCTTCCTTGGATGCATTCTGTTGGGAAGGATGTCATTAAGCCAGTGTATCCTTTCCTGGTGCAAGCTGGCCTAAAACTGTTGTAACTAATTATTGATATCCTGGATACTAGTACTGGGAAATAGATGATGTCCTAGCTGGTCCCACACATGTTCCATTAGCGATAGACCCATGAATCTTGCTGCCAATGGGAGTACCTCAACATCAGTGCACGCAGTTCATAGATACATATGCTATGTATGGGCAGGCACTGCCCTATTGAAAACTGGAACTACCCTGACCATCACGACAACTGAAATATTTTAACAAGACAGACTTAGTCTCTGGTTGTGCTATCGTTTGAGTGTGTGTTGAGAGATGCTCACAAAACAGCGATTTTGCATCATCAGCTAAGTCTTTGTAGACTTAATTACTTTAAAAACTTTAAATATCATCTAAACTCTTACGTTTATTGCTAGTGAAAATAAATATCTAAGATTACTCCATAAATAACAGTTTCTAAAGTTCGCGTCATTGTCGCTAAGGTCTCTTTGGTAGTTATTGCACGTTTCACTTAATTAAATTTAGCATAAGCTTGGTTGTTAGATTAATTTTAATACTATAGCAAAGGTAAAGATACTGGTTTAATTTATTTTACAGTGTTAAATTTCTTATATACTGTGAAAATCACTACTTTGAAATTCGATTGTTAAGGTTTTTGTATCGTTCTATATTAAGACTCTATTCGGTTTACAATAACACAGTTTGTTAATTAATTAGTTCTGGAATAGTAACAAAATAATTAGAAATTATAAATAATAAACATAAGTAATCATATATATCATCTAGTTGTTTGCATTAGGTTAATACAATCGATATTTTAAGTTCCACTATCGATATCGCAATCGAGTTTACAACAACAAATACAAACATTCTACTAATTAACCTGTTTTGCGTGAAATATAATTGTGTTTAATTGCCATCTAATACACTAAAATAGAAACTTCCTAGCCTTCTTTTATAAAAATAAAAACTGTCATAAGTAACTAATTAGTTGTTATCCAAATTAGCACTAAGTAGTATCGGCTCTTCATCATAAGTTCGTGTTGAAATTCATAAGCTTAAGTTAATTGGTTCTTAAGGAGTTTTGTTTATATAGTTATTATTCATACAGTGTCAATTTAATATATATATATATACCCACACACTTATAAAATTTCAACAGTTAGTCGAGTATAGCGCCTAAAATATTTTATAAAAAATGTTAGAAATATAGTATAAACTTAATTGGACTACTATATCAAATAAATTTAAGGTGTGTTTAGAAGGCGTCTGAAGTATTTGGGAAAATCATGACTGGAAACTGTGGTGCCTACTGTAAGTATGTTGCGAAGGGGATGGTTGTAGTTGGTGTACGAAGTGGTTTCACTGGGCATGAGGGGAAGAGGAAATGGGGGAAATAAATGAGGCTCTTTCATGGTTTTGTTCACTTGGTCTTAGGGATTATAGGATGTGGGAGATGTGCGAAACGATCAGGGAGTTGCGTGAAAGGATCAGGGTTCTTGAGGTTTGTCCTGTGTAGGCTCAACCTCTGTATGCTTAGCCTGTGGTGGCTCCACCTGTTGAGGTTCAGCCCGTGGGGGCTCAGCCTGTGGAGGCTCAGACTGCACAAGCACAGCCTGTGGGGGCTGAGTTCGTCGAGGCTCATGCTATAGAGGCTGAAAGTAGAGATAGTGGGTTGGAGGAAGTTGATAAGGATGGGTGGGAGCTGGTAACAGGTTGTAGGAGAAATATAGTTAACAGGATGAAGAACCCAGACACTTCAGTAATTGTGGGGAAAAATAGGTTTGACCTGTTGCCAGAGTCGGGAGGAGAAGAGCCTCATGTAGATGTAGGAGTAGGTGAGATGCAGCAGGCCGTTAGGAATAAGGGCGTGCAAGGCCAGAATAGGAAGAAAAGGGGTTTTGCTGCTAGGTAAGTAGCCATGGGAGAGGTTTAGGCCCTCTCCTGCAGGATCAGTTAGGTACAGGTTACCAGGTCACAAGTTTTTTCAGACCTAGTGCAACATCAGGTAATAGAACATATAGGTTCACTTTGTAGGAGTTTCAATAAGGACGATAGAGTAGTGATAGTGGGAGGTGCGGGGAATAGTATTGATAGAAACACAAGCTATAGTATAGAGAGTGACCTGAGGAAGGTGGTGAAGGAGTCACAGCATACCAGGGTAGATCTCATGCAGGTACTAAGTCACCATGATCGTCCACAGTCGAACTATGTAGTGAGGAGTGTAAATGTGGAAACGGAAATGCTACTTGGGAAAGGCATTAGTTCTGTGTTGGGGGTTGTGCCTGTAAACACCATTGGTAGGTGGGTTTTCACTAGGCATGGCCTACACCTACATAGAAAGGGGAAGGGAGTACTTTTTGAGTTGATAGCTAAAGCAGTAAGGGAGCCCATTTCCAGTAATGATGGATCGGGACTGTGCCTTTTTTTTATGTTAGGGGCTGCTGGTGAAGGGACAAAAATAGATTATCAAAGTTATACTGATAGCAGATCCATGATGAGAAAGATCATAGATGTTAAAGAAATAGAGGAAATTGCTGAAACAATTACTGGCTGGGGTAAAACTGGGAAAGAGGAGATAAATACAGAAAATATAAAACTGGTAATAAGGGTGTTAATGGTAAACTGTAGAAGTATAATGAACAAATTAATCAAATTTGCAAAGTTAATAGAGATAGACGAACCACAAGTAATAGTTGGGGTTGAAAGTTGGTTAAAAGAAGACGCACTAGACAGTGAGGTTTTTCCTGATGGTTACATTGTGTACCACAGAGATAGAGGAGCAATTGGTTCATACTAGTTAGCAAAAACTACCACAGTTCATTGGCGTTCATAGATCAACAGCATGAGTTACTTGGGGTAATAAAGAAGAAAAAATCAGGGTGTTGGCTGCTTACTGCAAAGGAAGAATATGAAGATGAGGCTCTTGGGGAGGAATAAAATTCATTCTTAAATTTCAGAGGTGAGAATAGAATGATCATTATTGGTGGGGATTTAAATTTACCAGGTTTAAACTGGGAAGGAAATAAGATTAATAACACACGGGAACAAAGATTTGCAAATACCTTTATAAGAGAAGTAGGATTTATACAAGTGGTAGAGCAAAACACTAGGGAACAAAATATTTTGGATATATTCTTAATAAAGCCCTGATGATAACCTTTTAGGGAGTCAAGTAACGGAAGGAATAAGTGATCATGAAGCAGTTCTGATGGATATTAGAGGATTCAGTGAACCAGCAGCCAAAATTGAAGGGGGAATTAGGTACAATTACAAAAATTCACAGATTTCAAATTTGAAGAGATATTTCAAAGAATGTTTCAGCAAATAGAAGGAAGACACAAGTA
>JARYHS010007075.1:1037116-1136927 GCA_031002005.1 Vandiemenella viatica
TCGATGCATCCAGCATTTGGTATTGATTAGCTTCTTAAAATAACCGAACTAACATGGAGCATTCACAAAGGTCACAACCAAAGAACTTACTACTTGCAAATAATAATCATGTTTTTCCATTTTTCCAACAAACATTAATTATTTACTAAGTATACATCTCATGTTGAATGCTGCTAATAGCTAAGACTGGTTAGCAAAGTAAGCCAGATTTTGTTTTATTGGACTTAGACATCAGGAAAGGAGGATTTTTACTGTACTTGGAAGCAATTTTAACTCTATTAATATTTCAAATAGCATATTTAGAAGATCTTCACTCAAACCAATGAGACAAGTACACATATACATATTTCCTGTTTCTAGTAATGATAATCATGCAATAACTTGTCAACTGATTAAACTGATGATACTCAAGCAGTTAACGTGATGAAATTACGCTCACAGGATGTAAGAATTTTCTAAAGATAAATAAAAATGGCAGAGAATGAAACAACTGCAGAATACATATAAAATATAAGGATTTTATCTTACCTTCTTGTTGAAGTTTTGTTGGTATAAGTATGAAGATGGAATTTTGTCCTATCTTCAAATACATCAGAGCAATATGTACAGACATATAATGGAGCGTGCACTGCTGAGATATGACTGAACACATGTTTTGTTAGACAGCACCATGATAAAAAAGTCTGTGCACATAATGAACATGAAAGTTCAAATAATATCGGTTCTTTAAATGTAGTTTTCTGGCTGCAGTGGAAATTATGGGTGTACAATGCTGATGTTCTTAATAGGACCTGACCACATTCTTGACAAATGTGTGATGGTGTATTTACACAACTGTCATGAGTGAAAACATGTCTTATAAGCAAGTCCCGTGTAGATAAATGTTGTTGACATAAGGCGCATGTATACTGTGATGGAGTGGCCACTGACACGATGCTGCTGTTAGATGTACTGGTACTGCTCGCACCAGATCTGAATGTAACTGTCTCACCACATAGAGGCTTCTCCATCACACAATCAATATATTGTACACAGCACTGAACAGATTTTTTAGATGGATTTCAACTTTTAACCTGTGAAAAGTAAAAAGCATGCATGAAAAATTAGCTTAGAAATACACTATTATAATATATGCATCACATCAAAAAATGATAAAACCTGCAAAAATTGACACATCACTTCACAATTTTTCATAGTCTTCATTCACATATCAGCTTTTTAAAATTCTACCATTGCCTTAAGTCTGGAAATCGTTATATCAATCACACACTGGATTGAAAATCAGAATTTTATATGCCTCAGAACACTTATGTTGGTATTCAGTTTTCACTTTATTCTCATCAGTTATTGGTAACTACAGAAACCAACATCAGAAGGGTTTTATAGGATCATGACAAATACACTAATTTGAACAAAAAATAATACACTATTTTAACAAATTCCTCACTGAGAAACATATCTCTTCCAACACCACACAAGTAAACAATTCGTCAAGAATCCTGTGCTGACACTACTGATGTGAACTCACCAGCTGTGAATTAATTGATAAAACAAAATTAATTTTCTCATTTTTCACAACTGCCGCTTGTCACTGTCTTTTGTTGACCATCATATATAACTAAAAAACTACACAATACAGTGTAAGGACTAGACTTTCAACTGATCTTAAACAAAAGAAATGGGTAGGATATTCAAGACAAACAAACTACTGCAAATGGCGACAATAACTTGATTTATTTACAATACACACTGTTTATCAGATAATCGTTAATGATAACACGCACAACAGCTTGACAGAAATCACGGAACAGCACATACAAAGCAAAAGACATTCCGGTGAACAATTTTAGTGTATGTAAACCTATCACCTTCGTTTTCTGAATCTAAATATTTCAAAAAAGATTCAGTGTAGCAAAAACTAATGCTTTAAAAATGCTTGAGGCAAATGTCATGTAAGTAATAACATACTTTTCCAGTAAGCAGTTGGCGTCCTTGTTGTGATATGGTAATGAAGTATGCATGCACTGTGCGAATCCACACAAAAGATACAAACCTACCTCTTCTTTAATATGAAGAGCTTTCACTGTCTTCAAATCCCCTCCTCTCGACGTTTTGATATATGAATATACAACACAACTTACAGCAAGCCCTCAATGTTCAAAACACAGCTGTTAACTAAAGGTTTTACTACAAAGATAGTACATGTCGGAGAGGAAACATCGCTTTCACGATTTTGATTGAAAATATAACTAAACATATCACTCCGAAAATTCATTATTTTTAACTGCCGTACGCTCATTCTATCCATAAATATAATATCTCACTATATAGTAAAAAAAAAGCCAAAATATCGGTTAAATTGTAGCAGTAGGAAAATCCAAGTAGCAATTCACCGCTTAATTCTATATCACAATACGGCTACCACCACACGGACGACGACGATGTAATCACTTCAGCCAATGTTGAATATGACGTCACTTTGTTCCCGGGTATGACGCATATATCATATCATATTATTCACCATTAGTCAATACAATATTGAAATAGGCTTCGTCATATATATACTATAATTATATATACATATTAACACAACTGATAGTATAAGATAAATAATGTAACTAAATATATATTACATCAAATAATTCTTCTGTTTTATAAGGACATATTGCAGTTATAAGATCCTTAGTGCTATTTTTAAATTTATTTAGTGTCATCATTCTCAGATTCTTAGGTAGATGGTTGCAGAATCTGATTCCCATTGACTTAAAACTATATTTATTTATGCTAAGTGAACAGTATTCAATTCTTATATTGTGCTTATCTCTAGTGTTATGATCATGTACCACAATATGTTTTTTAAAGGTGTATTGATTTTTCTTAACAAAAAGTTAACATTGATATATATATATAAACCCGGTAATGTCTTGATTCCTAGCTTTAAGAATAATTCCTTGCAGTGTGTTCTAGGTAATGCTCCACATATCAGGCGAACTGCTTTTTTTGTAAGACAAAGAGACACTTTGAGTAGGGACTATTTCCCCAAAGGTAAGTTCCATAGGATAGGTAGGAGTGGACATAGCCATAATAAATGGAGAATAATACATCTGTTGTCACTGTAGCTCTAAGTCTCCTAATCATGAAAATTCCTTTAGCGACATTATTCGATATCAATTTAATATGCCTCTTCCATTTTAAATTTGATTGTATAATTAATCCCAGGAATTTTACAGAATTGCAGGTAGGGTTGCTCTTTAAGGATATATCAAGGTGGTTTTTTTTTTTTTCTAAGTTAAGAGATAGTTTGTTGGCACTACACCAGTCCATAAGTAGATCTATCTTTGATGAGAAAGATTTGTCATTCGAAGTTGTAGTGGAGCTTACTTTTACACATAGATCATCAGCATAGTTGTAGCATTTGGAGTTACCGTTTTCCATAATAGGTGATAGGTCATTGATATATAGGATGAACAGTAGGGGGCCGAAGAATAGATCCCTGAGGAACACCATGTCCTAACTCTCTAAGCTTAGATAAATTATTAGTTGAGTGAGACCATTTGTGATCTATTACTTAGATATGATTTAATTAACTTGACTGCCTTATCATCAAAACCTAGAGATACAGTGTCAAATGCCTTGGACAGATCAAAAAACTTAGCATCAACATTGAGTTTATTTTCTAGGTCCTCAAGACAGTCCTCGATAAAATTTGCAACTGTATCACATGTTGACCGATTTTTCCTAAACCCAGACTGGTTGTTACAGAGGAGATTGTGCTGTTCAAGATATTTATAAATTTGTTGACTGATGATTTTTTCAATAACTTTTGACATAATCGGGACCAGGGATATTGGCCTATAATTGCAGAAGGATTTTTTATCACCCTTTTTATAAATTGGAATTACCTTAGATACCATCAACTGTTCTGGAAAAATTGCACTATCAAAACAGCCATTTACAACATCTGTCATCATTTCTGATATAAAGTAACTACTTAGCTTTACAATTTCTGAATTTACGTTGTAGACATCCGTATACTTACTATTTCTTAAAGACATAATTGCAGAATGGACTTCCTGTACAGAAGCTGATTTGAAAGAAAATATTGTATCAGCACATTTGACTTTGGACAGATAGTAGTTGGCTTCATTTTGACTAACTGCTATTTTCTTAATTGTTTCACTAATACTATCATTAAAGTAGTTATTGAATTCTTCAGCTGTTAAGTTGGTTGGTGTCCCATCCTGAATGATGTTTCTATTTGTAAGAAGATTATTTTTACCGATGTTCCAGATAGCCCTTGGTTTATTTGCACATCTAAGGACTCTTTCACTGTTATATTTTAGTTTAGCCTTTCTGATTTCATCTTTGTATATGTATTTGATTTGTTTATATTTAGTTTTTATGTTCTCGGACTGACTTTGCTTGGATATAAAGGGGTACTTATCACATATATTTTTTAACTCCAATAACTTAGGAGTGAACCATTTATTTGCTTTGACCTGTCTTTCTCGACTGTTTACAACTTTTAATGGGAAGGAGTAATTAACACTCCACATAAAGTCTGTGAAGAAGGCTGTGAATTTATCAAGAATATTAGTCTCAGAGTGAATGAGAGGTCTATTCATATTATTTAAACAATACCAAAAGTCTGCTATATTTGTGTCATTAATCTCTCTGTATTGATATTTATTATTTGGTTTAATCTGTTTGGAGGTTTTTTCTGAGGTCAAGAGAAATGATTAGAGAATAGCATAGTGGTCAGATAGTACAGTTTGTATGACAGAGGATTCGACTCT
This sequence comes from Vandiemenella viatica, assembly GCA_031002005.1. NCBI lineage: Eukaryota > Metazoa > Arthropoda > Insecta > Orthoptera > Morabidae > Vandiemenella > Vandiemenella viatica. The sequence goes on from JARYHS010007075.1 coordinate 1,041,913, forward strand.
TGAGTAATGGAAAGTAGTAACAATATTGTCAATACATGTACCTTCATTTACAATCCCTGGACGTATAATTACATTTTTAGAAGAACATTTAGGCCATAGCTAGTAAAAACGCTACGCAGTTTATCTATATTTGGCCCATTTAAGTCTAGGTTGAAATCAGCACATATAATTATATTGCAATTTTTTGAACTGAGTTTGGCTAACAGATTATCCATTTTTTTCAGGGTAAATATTCATATTATCAATTTGAGGAATCCGATAGATACACAGCACAAATGTGTTAATATTTTCTAAATACAATGGTGACAGTTCAAAAACATATTCAGTTGCATGGTTTGATGTGTCAATATCTAGGTTGTTCATATACTGTCAAGTTATTTTTTATAAAAATCGCTGAGCCCCCTCTTTTACCCTTTGCCCTACAGATGTGACTTGCCAGATTGAAGTCTGGAATGCCGAGGCTTTTTAATTCTTCATGTGACAGCCAGTGCTCAACAATACATATAATATCAATTTTCTTTTCTTCAATCAATATTTCCACTAACTCAACTTTGTCAACAATACCTTGCACATTCCAGTACAATACATTATACATATTAAGTTTCTTAGCTAGACTCTTATTCACTATATTATTATTACACTGATTATCTACAGCTATCTTGTCAAAGTTATTTATATGAAAATTTGACATTTCATTTGGTTGACAAAATGATATGCTTTTAGGATTAGAATCTAGATATAAGCTATTAGTCTGAGTCCTTGACAGTGCACTAGTGCTCATTATTATCCTTTAGGCCTACATGTTCATCTGTTAACCAACACCCCTTACCCATATCTGACATTATGGTGACAGTGGGGTGTTGATTACTTTTAAAAATGAATCAGGTTTGTCCTGAAAAGGTGCTGGACGATCTAACTCGTTCATTATTACTTTAGAGATCGATTTACTGATTACTATTTTCCCTTTAAGGTTTAAATGTAGACCATGTGTAGTATGGTATGACCTATCCAGCATACTAGCGTCCACTAAATCTACATTGCTGAAGCTGTTACAGATTTCTTTGTACTTCAAGTTGGCACGATCGATTTCGGTATTCACACATGACCACCACATCAGGTCATGTCGTTTTGGCACATTTAACACAGTAACATTTGTATGTTTAAGGCTTGATAAAGACTTCTGCAGTACACTAGTTGCCTCTGCTGCCTGATTTCTGTAAATGTCATTTGCTCCCCCAATTATCATTATAAAGTCATTTTTTGTATACTTAGACATATCACTGTTCTTTATTATACTGGCTAGAGTTGCATTTGGCTTTACTAGACCTTCTACTTCATAAGAATGTGGACCGCCAAGGATAATCATTCACAGTCGAGGAAATTTCCACGACCAGTGACTATCAGCAAATATCCTAACCTTACTTAGTTTCTTTTCGCTTTCTTTCCTTGGACTGCGTGTTTTGTTTATGTGTTGATTTACCACTCGCGAAATGATCTGGTTATCTTCACTGTCCGCACACTGTGATAAAATCTCAAATCTGTTGTCTATTTTTAAAATATTTTCATTGGTTGAATTTAGCTTAGATTTAGTTTGGGCCGGGACATTTAACGGGAACTGTTTTCCACTGATTATCTTCCAATTGTGTACTTACATAATTTTCAAGCCTCTTCATTAATTTTTCGTTTTCACACTTTAAACACTGCACATCTTCTTGTAAAGCAGGCAATTACTTCAGTAGAGAACTTTTTTCTTCGTCGTTCGGCGCCATGCTGTTTTTCGCTTTGGTATCATAACATGCTGGACATTTACATTCTTCAAATTCACCTGGTAATTCTTCTTCCTTTATATTTGCACACTTGAAATGATTCCATCTATCACAGAAGTCACACAGAATACCATTTCTTACGTTTATATTACATTTCGCACATTTTATATTAAGAATAATTCTACTTGAAACTAGAGCTTCAGTTACCAGCTGTACCAACCGCCTGCCATTTTCATACATAGCATGGGCAGCTACAACTGTTACTGACGGAAATAGTTTTAAAAAATTCACTGAATGGTATTCCTAGGACCGGTTTAAGGCTGTCGCAAGAACCGCAGTCGCGGGAGCCCCAAGCTTGAGAGGGCCCCGCCACGATCCCCTTCAAAATTTGTCCTTACTTAACGAACAATTTTCCTGCTAAAATAAATAATCTACAAATTTAGAATGTTAACAAACTGCGTTCACAATAGACACAATAGACGTTTCCGAGGCGTGGAGTTCCACGAGAAGTCCTTCATCAGATTCAGTTTTGAGAAAATCCTATCTGATGTAATTATATTAGGCCTTATATTTAAAGGCGTGTATTGCTCTCAACCTGTTTCAACAATTTATGAAATTTCGTTCGAATAACCTCATTCATGCAACAAAATCCTTCTCGGGTGTCGAGCCGGATGGTAGTGTAAAAACACGACGTTTCGACAGCTGACTCTGCTGTCTTCATCAGGTATCTTATAGTTGTTCTCAGCTGACTGTCTCTGCCTCCGACTGTTGCATCGATACGCCGGGAAAGTCTCCACTCACACAACAAACTCATTCATCTTTTGACGTTTCATACAAAAAGTTATTGAATTAAAATGTGTATGTCTGCTCACGTGTCTCCAGCCCCAAAAACCTATATGTACTAGCAAAGAAAAGAAATGTCGTATACAAAAAGTGTATATAAATATGATAGCTATAAATTGAATACAATAACAATTTCACTTGATACAATGTGCAGCAGGGCTTAGATAAAAATGAAAGTGACAGTAGTTGGGAGATCCATATGAGATGCATTGATAAAATACCAAAGACTCGGCGAAGTTGGTCCCGTTCAGCTAATGCTCAATAAACTGCTGGCCCATTTGTACATAGATTTAGAGGAACCTCTGTCCATCTCTTTAACCGTTGTTTGAGAATATATATATATATATATATATATATCTGTGTGTGTGTGTGTGTGTGTGTGTGTATAAAGTCACTAAAATTATCAAAAGTGTAGACAAAAGTACATTTAGAAAAGAAGTAGGGGGCCTCTGAAATCAAACTTCGCAGGGGGCTCCGAAATTCCTTAAGCTGGCCCTGGGTATTCCGACAGTTTCACAATACTGGGATCAACTCAAGTATTCTCAGATAGTTAAATGTCAACATAATTCCAACTTGTGATGAATCAAAAGAAGACCAAATTGCGGGATCACATACATGAAGCACTCGCTGAATGTAAAGGAGAGATCAAGCATGAGGCCATACATGACATGCCTTTCTGCAGATGGTTACCTCAGAAGAACAACGACTTTATCCATCTCTTGGATTCTTGGTCATAAGAACAACAAATTAGTACAAAATCCCAGGAATGAAATACGATGTTTCTATACATTTATTTGAGAAGAATTTATTTTTTTCTATAGCTTCGGTATCGGTGTAAAGAGTTAAACCCTTCCGTATATTTCTATCTCCAGATACGAAAATTATACGCCGGGGTTCAGGTGTCAATAAAATATTCTGTAGTTGAAGCAGCAGATTTTCTTTGCAATAAAACACCAGAAACATAGTGATCTTAACAATTCAGCTAATTTCGGATGCAAAAAATCACAATAAATTAACGTTAACAAAATATTTTTAACAACGTAATCAAGGATATGTCTCGGCATGTTGAATCATTGTAGGAGATCGAGTATATTCGCTGTGATCAAATACAGCATATCTATGGCTTTAACGAAATGTTTCTCCTTGTACAGGCTTTATTTCAACCTAGCCACCACTCCTAGGAGGTAAAACAGGAAAGTTTAGCGGTATTAGAATTTTCAAACAGCATCATAGACAGTAAACATTATTTATCACGGATACTGACGATCTTCTTGGCTTTCCTTAGTATGGGAACTGCACACATCTAGCTTCGCTTTCGCTACCCAGACTGGTGGGTGAGCGGTGACGCTCTGGCCACGCATTCTGGAGGATGCCGGTTCGAATCCCCGTTCGGGCATCTAGATTTTGGTTTTCCATTGTTTCCAAAATCTACAGGCAAATGCCGGGATGCTTCCTTCAAAAGTACACGCCAGAATTCCTTCCCACTCCTTTCCGTGGTCCCGTCACTCCTCTAATGACCTCGACGTCAACGAGGCGTAAATCCATAAGTTAAAAAAATAATCGCTTTCGCTGCCTTCTTTCTGTAGTAAGGCGTGTATTTTAGGATGTATAAATCACTGCACATTCTCTAAAAAAAAAAAAAAAAAAAAAAAAAAAAAAAAAAAAAAAAAAAAAAAAACAACGGCCGGTTCACTTGGCTTTAACGCTTTGCATCTACCACAGAAAATAGTGCGAACTGTACAAGGCACCCACAACAACTATCGAATTCTAAGACGGATGACGGGGTAGTGAACTCATGTTAATGTTACATTCAGCCATTATTATGATATCAGAAAAGCACTGTAGAAGTCTGGGTTAGTATGAAGTAATGGAATCCCTAAAATCTCGCAATGTCTCCTGCATCATCACTTATCTGTATAGAAAAATAGCTTAAGTAAACATGCAGTTTTTGAGCTATACGAGCATACCTTCTGGGATTCCATTGGCAACAGTTGGCAACACTGCCTCACATCACTCTAACAGCGTTCCATGCATTTCCGAGTATCACTCTCCAGGACACATTTTAACGTAATGATCGTCCCAAAAATCTATTTTACATTGCATTATTTTGAAATTTACTTTTTCTATCGGCATTTCTTTAGTTCATCTCACTAATCTCCGAAATACATCACGAAACATATATTTTGCGTTTATTAATGAAGAAATAATTTACATTCTGTTAGCCATAGTTTGCAGTATTGCATCTGCTTAAATATTTGTATTTTTATCTCAAAGGTACCCCTTTTCTGAATCCAAAGTTGTGGTGTATTAATTCGAATGTAATAATCACAAGCAGTTTGGAAGTACAAAAATCATAACTTGTCAGTTTCTGATTGTTTTGTTGTTACAGACCTCAGAAAATAGTTAAAAGCAAATAAACGTCAGCAGTAAATGCAAGGCGGCTTTGGGGATGGCGAGCAGGGCAATCACCCCGGGCCTCGCTCTTTCAGAGGCCTCGCACAGCAACCCGAATATAAAAAAGTTTATACTTAAATATTTTTATTTTCTCCTTAGTTATTAGTTGTATCAATAAAATAAAGTTCGCTAATTTGTAGTATATACTAATAGTAAGTGCATAAATAAAATTTCTTAGTTAGATTCATTCAATTTTACATTTGCATAAATAGTAAGATTAACGATATTAGAATTAATTAAATTGTGAATGACTAGTAATGTTTTTTTTAATTGTTTGTAAAACATAATTGAAAAATTAATTGACACTTGAATCCCGCGCCTCAGAAAACCCGTATGAACGTTTGATTTTGAAACTTTCACCGTGTATATGATTTTATGCTTCAGCAACCTCCATGATTGGTTTCATTCGTTAGCTTTGGTCACCTTACTCTTATTTCGCTAGCAGCCGTAAGGTTGGGCCACACTTGGCCGCTACTGGTCCAAGTCGACAGACTGCCGAGTGTGGCTCACCCCTCTCGTTTCCTCACTTGTCCGTAGTTCGTCCATATAACCGATGAGTTCCTACTCCATCTTCAGTCTGCATTAATGTTTTCACGTGGTTGCTTCACGGAATGAATGTTCAAAAGTTTCAGTTAAAGTGAGTTGGGGATCACAGTTAGGGCTGCCAATTGTACTGTGTTATAAAATACTGTTCATTATTTTGCATAGGCACACTTTACAATCTACGAAAGTAATGAAGTATTACCTATACCTGCATCACGTTATCAGACCTCTGGTTGATATTTTACAAACAAAAATTACGTTCTGGGTAACTCGAGTTTAATACGACATTTTTAATTAATATATAATGAGATCATTATATACCTATTTTAATTTAAATATAGACCATAAATGGTAGAATCAGTGAAGGCTGTTGAATAGTAGCTAAGCGATATATGTGTTGCTTTGAAAGATTTAACAAAAAATATTGTTATTTGATTAGTGAATTTAATTCTATATAAAATGAAATAACTGGCTACACATTTGTAGTTTCTCTTGTTGTGTGGTATGACATTATTACAAAAATTAATGTTTATAAGTGGCTGAACGAAACAATGCACATAGACCCATTTAAACATTGGCTTGATAATTCTCGGGAAAAGAGTTTCCAGTCACCCTTGGCACCAGCAAGAGAAATAGCTGAGAAAAATGATAGTGATGGTAAGGTAAAGACGTGAGAAGCAGACGTGAAAGAACGAATTTGGATTAGGAATCTCTTGAATTGCAAGTGGAAGAAATTTTCAAAATAAAGTATTTTTATGTCAATAGTTAACGTGTGCACAAATGGCAACCTAGATTAGAGACACTTAAACATCATGAGATCATATTTGGTTTCATGTAGGGCCTATAACAAAGGAAATTTATGATTGAGAATTTTTGAAGCAATGCAGTGACATGCAAATAACTCTAACACTAGGAGAAACTTCTGATATTGTATGAATAATTGAATATATTTGTCCGTGTGTATGAAGGAAACTACGACATTATCTCGGTGCTGAAATATACAATAGAAAAAAAAAATTTAACTGAAGTGTAACCCAGCATCGAATTGTTTTTAATATATATAAATGATCTACCCTGTGTTTCATCTAAAAACTCAAAATTTGTCCAATTTGCAGATGACACAAACATAGGAATTAAAAACACTCCAGATTTATCTACAGAATATATTTCAAATTATGTCTTTGAACTGATTAATAAATGGTTTACAGCTAATGGCTTGTCTTTAAACTTTGATAAAATTCAGTATATGCAATTCAGTACATCACACAGAGTAACACCTGACATAGACATAAAATTTGCAGGCCAGTCCATTCAAGAGGTAGATAGTGTGAAATTTCTAGGTTTGTGTATTGATCATAATTTAAATTGGAAAGTACATGTTTCTGACTTACTAAAGCGATTGGGAGCAGCCACGTTTGCAATTCGTACAATTTCAGCTTTAGGTGATCTCCGTATGAGGCAGCTAGTTTATTTTGCTTATTTTCACTCCTTATTGTCATATGGAATAATATTCTGGGGCAATTCTACCCATAGAGATAAAGTGTTCAGAGCCCAAAAGCGTGTAATAAGAATAATGTGTGGAGTTAGCAATAGAACTTCATGTAGAGAGCTGTTCAAGAAGTTAGGGATTTTAACATTAGCATCTGAATATATATACACATTAATGTCCTTTGTAGTCACAAATTATACTTTGTTTGAAACATATAGTAAAGTACACAATTACGGCACTAGAAGTAAAAATGATCTTCACAAGACTTACAAGTCATTGTCATTTGCTCAAAAAGGGGTCCGATATTCAGGGATACATATCTTCAATATTCTCCCAACACATATTAAATGTCTAGTAAGATGATAAGAATAAATTCAGGAAAAAATTGAAAGAATTTTTAATTGACAACTCCTTCTACTCTGTCGAAGAATTTATTTCTAAGGTCTCTTAAAAATAACTGCCAGTATCTTGTGTAAATATGGTTCAAATAATTAATTTACCATGTATGCTATGACTGTACATCTCCTGGTGTATGTATTTAGTTTGTTATGTAATTGTTTATAGTACCATAAATGTTACGACTGTACATCTTGTGGTGTATGTATTATTTTGTTATTTTTTTTTTTAATGTACCATATATCCTATGACTGTACATCTTCTGGTGTATGTATTATTTTGTAATGGAAGTGTTTAATGTACCATGTATACTATGACTGTACATCTAGTGGTGTACTTATTATTTTGTTATGCAACTGTTTATCTATAAATTGACAACTTTCCACATCCCACAGAGCCAGTCTCTTATATTGGGATCAATGGAAAATGAATGTATTTGCCACCACATTTGTGACAGTGGCTTCTGCAGAAAGGAAATTTTCGAAGTAAAAAATTATAAAAAATATTTAAGGAATTTGATGACACAAGATCGGCTTTCAGTTCTTGATATTCTTTCAATTAATTATGACGTAGCTCATTCATTAGATTATTGTGCTTTAATTAAAGATTTTAGTCTCTGGACAGCTGCAATCATTTTTAAATACCTGTCTTTTAAGACATTTATGTACATCAATTTATTACCGTTAACAATTTGTTTTCTTTATGTTTGTTAATTTTTATAATTCTTCGAATGTAATATTTTAAAGTTCAAATTATTTATTTATAACTTTTGCATTTCATTCAATCATCAGAAATACCTACTTTCGTTTGACGTAGGGCCTACTTTGCTCAAACGACAAAGGCCTCGCAAAGATCTGCCACCCGGAGCCTCCCAGTGGCTTAAGCAACCACTGTTCTGGAGGACGCGTGTTCGAATCACCATCCAGCCAACCAGATTTCGATTTTGCACGATTTCCCGAGATTACACCAAGCGAATGCAGGGATAGTATATTCAAAATTCCATTCCCGAATTCCTTCCTTTTGCTTCAACCGTGTCCTTTCTCGCCTCTAATGACCTAATTGGGGCCGGTCATGGTGAATCAGGACCTACAATGGCTAAACTCGTAATTGCCGTCGCATCGCGGTTACAACGAACGTTCGTCACTAGGACACTGCGCGGTAAAACACTAACAAACGCCAGGTATGAGGATTAAGTAGCTGTACCTTGCAGTTCTTTGCTACTGGAATTCCGAATATAAGTGCAACGGTGAACTGACTATGTACGTTACCGTAGTTTAAAATAGTGAACATCCTGCAAACAATTAGAAATATGTTCGGAAAATTGACATTTCGGTTAATTAGCGTCCAGATTAGCGACGTTCAACTGTATAATTAAGTTATAATGTACATTTGAGACATAAAAGTTACGTAGAAACTAACAGAGCAAATTTTCCTCTTCAGCGTACAGTATCTCTGTATTGTCTGTTATTGTCAACTGTTTTGTGAGGCAAGTTGTGCCTTGGATATTACAAGGGTGAAAATACTATGAAATAAAATGATATAGAGGCTTTAAACGCGACACACATTCAACAGGAGGTGTGTTTCTATCTGTGCAGTGTTTGTGGAGTCGTGCAGAACACGTATTGCTTACTACAACTCAAAGAATAAAGTTCGTTGAGCACGCAATGTTTTAGGTATGTGTTTGGCATTGTACCGTTTTTCTTTATTAACAAATGTGAGTTTTAATCATCTGAATCGTAAAATGTTCGCCGTATGTTTAATTTCGTCGTACTTCATCAATTAATATGTATCAGCTAATTGCTATGCAGAAGTTAGGAATATTATTTGGTACAGTTTCATTATGTTGAATTTCATTGTTTCTGAAACTGTAATTTTTTCCTCTAATGCATCACTGTGAAAATCTTTCCACTGCTATTCAGAAAATGAATATATTTGTTTTATCTGGTTGATACACACTTCTTCCGTGTTTTTGGCATAACAGCCAGTGAAATTATTATTATTATTATTTATTCACAATTAGTCTGTGGCTAATACATTTAACAAAATTATATGTACACTATATAAAAACAAAACTACAATATAATAATTTTTACAAAGCCACACAGCTTTCCAGCCATGAACCCACTTTTTCTCTAAATCTTCCAACAGATACAGAATCCTTTATTTCTTGTGGTAATTTATTATATATAACTATTCCTTTATTAAAAAAGAAACAGTCTTTTGTGCCTTAGCACCTTGTTTATGAGTCACATGAAAATGATTAACCTGTCTAGTCCCATAATTATGAACATCACAATTTTTTTGTACCAATCTGCTTAGATACTTGGTAAGACATTATTTTGCAGTCTAAATATAAATGTTAACACATCTCTACACTATTTCTTTTTCAATATATAAATAACCCAACATTTTAAGCATATTGCTTAATCACTGAATGCCATTTCCTTTATGCGTGCTGAACTGTTAATTCCAATCATGTTGTTTTATATGTATTAATTGGTTTTGTGGTTCTATGATAGTTGTATGTTTCTTACAAAAGATCCTAATTGGATATCTATCCATAAACAGAAACACACTAACAGAAGATAGTAGCATAAAATCAAGTAATGTGAAAAAATGAAATTATTTTGCTTTAAGATGTCAATTACATTATAATCAAAGAGTTACTGCATAAACTGCTGGTGGGAGTGAAAGCAAGAGCACCATTGCCATATATTATTCTAATGAATGATTTTAATAGTGTTTTACCATTTGTATTAATGTCAATCTTTCTATAATATTGTATTTATGTTTCCATCTAAATAGTAGTCGTGATGATCATATGTAATTCCTGATTTGTTGATTTATGATCTCACCAAGAATGGAAGAAATAATATGATTCTGTGTACTATAGTTTAACATACGGTCATGTTTTCCTTTGTCGAGGCCATTGGGTGTGAGCTTGTTTAGCAGAGGTAGTTCTCTGTATTTACTTCAATCAGAATGGAGACATTGTGGTCTTTGGGGTTTTCTGGTCATTTTTCGTCTGGAGTGGATATTCCCCCTATAATGTGCAATACTAATTTGGCAGCAGTGTGAACACACTTTGTGACTATTGCGTGAGTCTGTCTCTATTCTCGAAGTGTTCAGTTAGTCAGTCAGTGTACCATCTCAGCTACCAACTGAGCTGGACCATGGGTTTCCTTCTGAATCCTATGGTTAATTCTTGCCTCGAATTGTGTGCCAGTCTTTACAAGTTTCATAAATAAAAACCCATTTCATTGTCTGACTCCCGGTGTTCCTCTTTATATACTTTTAATCATTAATTACCAACATTTTTCTGTAATAACTTAATTTAAGCCAGCTACTCTCTTTGTCAACTCCCTTGTGATGTAATTTGTTCATTGTAATGTGGCTGCCACAGTACACTTCTCTGCTGAGCTATATGTTAGACCAGTAACTTGGTCTCATAACATGAGATAGTTGTAGCAGGTGTACTGTATGATAAGTATTTCTTCTAATGAACAAAGGTCTCCAATTCTCATACAATACATTCATTTTCCATTGATCCCAATATAAGAGACTGGCTCTGTGGGATGTGGAAAGTTGTCAATTTACAGATAAACAGTTGCATAACAAAATAATAAGTACACCACTATATGTACAGTCATAGTATACATGGTACATTAAACACTTCCATTACAAAATAATACATACACCAGAAGATGTACAGTCATAGGATATATGGTACATTTAAAAATAATAATAATAATAATAATAGATACACCACAAGATGTACAGTCGTAACATATATGGTACTATAAACAATTACATAAAAAACTAAATACATACAACAGGAGATGTACAGTCATAGCATACATGGTAAATTAATTATTTGAACTATATTTACACAAGATACTGGCAGTTATTTTTAAGAGACCTTAGAAATAAATTCTTCGACAGAGTAGAAGGAGTTGTCAATTAAAAATTCTTTCAATTTTTTCCTGAATTTATTCTTATCATCTACTAGACATTTAATATGTGTTGGGAGCATATTGAAGATATGTATCCCTGAATATCGGACCCCTTTTTGAACAAATGACAGTGACTTGTAAGTCTTGTGAAGATCATTTTTACTTCTAGTGCTGTAATTGTGTATTTTACTATTTGTTTCAAACAAAGTATAATTTGTGACTACAAAGGACATTAATGTGTATATATATTCAGATGCTAATGTTAAAATCCCTAACTTCTTGAACAGCTCTCTACATGAAGTTCTATTGCTAACCCCACACATAATTCTTATTACATGCTTTTGGGCTCTGGACACTTTATCTCTATGGGTAGAATTGCCCCAGAATATTATTCCATATGACAATAAGGAGTGAAAATAAGCAAAATAAACTAGCTGCCTCTTACGGAGATCACCTAAAGCTGAAATTGTACGAATTGCAAACGTGGCTGCTCCAATCGCTTTAGTAAGTCAGAAACATGTACTTTCCAATTTAAATTATGATCAATACACAAACCTAGAAATTTCACACTATCTACCTCTTGAATGGACTGGCCTGCAAATTTTATGTCTATGTCAGGTGTTACTCTGTGTGATGTACTGAATTGCATATACTGAGTTTATCAAAGTTTAAAGACAAGCCATTAGCTGTAAACCATTTATTAATCAGTTCAAAGACATAATTTGAAATATATTCTGTAGATAAATCTGGAGTGTTTTTAATTCCTATGTTTTTGTCATCTGTAAATTGGACAAATTTTGAGTTTTTAGATGAAACACAGGGTAGATCATTTATATATATTAAAAACAATAGTGGCCCCAATATAGAACCCTGAGGTACTCCACATCTGATTATTATCCACTCAGAAAACAGTGGACCTCTTAAGGCAGCCTTAAAATTCTCCATTGACACTTTCTGTTTTCTATTTAGAAGGTAAGAACTAAGCCATTTATTAACAATGCCATCTATACCATAATACTTAAGTTTCTTTATCAGAATTTTATGATCTACACAGTCAAATGCTTTAGATAAGTCACAAAAAATTCCCACGGGAATTAATTTATCATTTATTCCTTCTAAAATATTGTCAGTGAATTCAAATATAGCTTGTTCTGTTGAATGACCCTTTTGAAAACCAAATTGTGATTTAGTTAGAATATTATTATTTTTTAAATGTTCATAAACTCTATTGTACATTGCTTTCTCAAAAACTTTGGAGAAGGCTGTTAGTAATGAAATTGGTCGGTAATTCGATACGGCTGCCTTATCTCCCTTTTTATAGAGTGGTTTAACTACAGCATACTTAAGCCTTTCTGGAAAAGTCCCCTCAAGTAGAGATATATTGAATAGATAACTTAGTATATTACTTAATTCTGTGGAGCACAATTTAATTAATCTGCTGGAAATCCCATCATAACCACTTGAGTATTTGCTCTTAAGGGATTTGATAATTTTTCTTATTTCTTCTGGAGTAGCTAATTTTATAGACATAGAGTTAAATTTTTCTTGGAAGCCTTTTTTGACAAAATCCATACTGTGTGTCACTGAGCTATTAGCAGTCAACTTATCAGCAACAGATAAAAAATGTTTATTAAAATTATCAGCAATTGAGAAATTAGATTCTACTGAATTTTCTTTGACAAAAATATCATTACTTGTTTGATTACTCTTTCCTGTTTCCTTTTTTACAATGTCCCATATTGTTTTAATTTTATTTTCAGAATCATGAATTTTATGTTTGTAGTACATACTTTTAGATTCTTTAATAACCTTTTTCAGTATTTTGCAGTACTGTTTGTAATGTGTTTTAACATTAGCATTCTCACTGTTCCTAGAGGCAATATACAACTTCCTTTTATTAATGCATGATGTTCTAATGCCAATAGTTATCCAAGGCTTTTGTTCTTTTTGAGAAGCATGACACTTTTTCAAGGGGAAGCAACTTTCAAAGAAATTTAATACAATATCACTAAAAATGTTGTATTTTTCATCCATACCTTGAGCACTGTATACCTGTTCCCAGTTTGTGGTATTCAGGCACTTTCTAAAACAAGTAACTGACTCATCATTTATTACACGCTGAAGTTTAAAGACATTACTCTTAGTGCTAGTTCCTATTGAAGTGTTGATGGTTAATAGCTGGGCATCGTGATCCGAAAGTCCATTGATGGTTGGCTTGATGGTATAACTGAATTTTGAGGTATCTAGGAAAACATTGTCTATAGCTGAGTGACTATTATTCATTATTCTAGTTGGAAAATTAATACCTGAGTTAAATTGAATGAACTGACTAATGATTCTAACATGACTTTACAGGGTAAGTTATTTAGAAAATTTACATTATAATCACCACATACGACTATGATGACTTCTTTTCTGCTTAAAAATGATTAATAAGAGTTCAAACTGGTTCATAAAAACAGAAAAGTTTCCCGATGGTGCTCTATATACTGTTACTATTATGCAAATTTCATTATTGAAACTTAGCTGTGTAGCACAGGCTTCAAAATGTTGGTCAACACAATATTTGCTAATACTTATATCCTCAAAACTATAACCATTTCTAACATAAGTGACAACTCCTCCTTTCTCCAAGTTCGTTCTACAATAATGAGAAGCTAAATTAAAATCAGTTACATATGACATACCTATTCCTGCAGTTATATGGTGTTCAGACAAGCATAAAACATCAATTCTACTGATATCATTTAATTCATTTATGTGGACTAGCAATTTATCCACTTTATTTGTTAACCCTCTGATATTCTGATGTAGTAAATTAATCCCTACACAATTTTTAGTTTCGATATCTGAAAACTCATTATTGTGTAAACTAATTTCTCTTAAAAATCTCTGCCTAATACATGATCCTAATCTAAAAAAGGAGCTGCCCTAACACCATTAACAACAGATATCTTTTCATGTGAATTTGTGGCCCCAATTAATTGTTTTGCTATGAGATCTGAAAGAACCCCCTTCCCTCTACTATTGAGGTGTAGGCCATGCCTAGTATAATCCCACCTATCAATAGCATCTACAGGTACCAAGCCCATGCCAGAGCCAATATCAGACATAAGATACCGTTCCAGTTCCAGATTCACTCGCCTCACAGCAGAGTTCATCTGTGGCCGATCATAGCGTCTCAAGAATAGCATGACACTGACCCGAGTGTGGCACGTTGCTTCTGCTATTTTCTCCAGGTCATCTCTGATGCTATACCTATCATTCCTGCCCAAACTATTTCCCGCTCCTCCCACTATCACTACATGATCCTCATCTGTGAAATCCTTACACAAAGAACCTATATCTTCTACTACCTGACCAAGACTAGCACTAGGTTTGAAGAAACTCATGACCTGGAAACCTGATCCTAATTTTTCCTGTACCAATGGCCCAACACCTCGTCCATGGCTACTACCTAGCAGCAAGACTTTCTTTTTCCCCAATCCCTGCCTACCAGACTTAACTACACAGTTTTTCCTACAAGTCTGCTGCTTTTTACCTACACCTACAACTACAGAAGGCTCATCCCTGTCTAACTCTGGCAACAGGGCAAACCTATTTTGCACCCCAACAACAAAAGAATCAGAAGCCCTTCTTGTTCTAATTGCCCTTTTCCCTGTCACCAGTTCCCAACCATCTCTGTTTCCCTCCCTGCGCAGCCTATCCAACTCCTTTCTAGCCTCTATCAGTTCAGCCTGAAGGGCACTAATCCTTTCCTCCTGCTCCAATATCTTCCTACTTTTGAAACAATCTTTACAAAACCATGGGAGAGCCTCCTCAAATTCCCCAACTTCGACGCCACTACAAATCGCACCCCAATGAAACCATTTCTCACACCCTTCGCAAAAAATTCCAACCCTCAAAAATCTACGTCAATGTCCACACTTTTCACTCATGATTACAAGAAACTAACAACAACAAAGTACACAATACGAGAAACAAAATTTGTTGAACTTAACCTTACAAAAAATCTGCTAAATGATTCACAAGTAAGCTTTATCTAAATATATTTTCGCTCCATAACAAAAATCTGAGCTTAAGCCGAGCGTTCAAAAATGTAAACAAACACAGAAAGTAAACACGGATCAGACCAAAGCACTAAATCACAAATAAATTTTTTTTGCACGAATAAAAACACTCACTAACGCTCACAGTAGTAAAATGTATTACAATTTAGAGTTTCGAATTACTATTACAATCAAAAATAACTATTAACTATATTTATTTATAATTTAAATACACACGTTCGTGCGGTACGTGTTTCCGCGGTATTCCAAAGATGAACTAAACAATTCAATGGCTGGTTGCACATTGACTGTGCCTTACTGAAAATAGAACTTAGACCAGTTTGTTGGAACCCCCCTGCTCATTGTCCAGTGGTTAATTTCAGCTGTCTCCTATATGCACTATTCACTTGAATACAATAGTGTTACCTTGCTATTGTTCCTCATATATATTATCTGATACTTTATAAGATTGCGTTTTGGTGGATATTCAATGAATCATTCCACTCGTAGTTTCAAGTACATTAATATTTAATAACCCAGATTTATTAAATATTAAAATTTATTCTTACACTAGCAAACAACAACACAATTCACAATCTCTCTTTCTTAATGTCGAAAAAGTGCTTCTTGTCTCAAATTAATCAATCCATAACCACCAAATAACACAAATACTTAGTCATGGTTCTTTGGTCAGAGGTATATATGTGTATATATATATATATATATATATATATATATATAAACTCTTTTCCATATCACTAAAATTTCATAAATGTATGTGATATGCATTGTAACATATTTATTCTTTGCATAATCTTAATTCCGTGATATTTCTCAAACCCAAATGCTTTCTGGATTTTGGTTATATTTTGATGAGGTTTATTTGCGACTGTATAAGGTCCTTTGAATACTTCAAAAATACTTTTTTTTTGATCTCGGCTTTTATATTATTGGATTTTTTTTTTTTTTTTTTTTTTTTTGCACGCTGACCATAATTTTCTTCTAAAAATCCTCTACCACATTTTTTCCCAATCATTTTCACTTTTCCTTTTGTTTTTTTCATCTTTCTTTCAGATTTTATCACACTTCTCCCTTTCATATTTTATAATGTTGGGGCTCTCATTATATATACCTAGCTGTCTCTTTTTAATCTTCACAAACTTTCTGTTTCTTTATGAGAAAACATTTTACACTCTCTCCTTCTTCACTACTTCATCATTTTATACTTCTTCTTAAGTATCTCCAAAACTCTTCTCGTCTTATCATTCACTTCAATTCCCAAACCATAATTACTGTCATTATTTCCAGTAGAAATAATAACCGTTTCTTCTTTCCTTTCCGTATATCCTTCTGTATTTACGAAGTTACTGTCGCATTAATTCATTCTTGCCATGCCAATTTTCTCAACTTCTTCCGTTATATCCTTCCCAACATAGCTAATATCATTATTCTTCTCTATCTGCTGCAAGCATTCCAACCACTTCAATGGTCCATGGTTTTTCCACGTTGCATTTGTTTCCTTCAACATGATCTAGCCAATTTTCACCATTTTCTTCTCTCTCATCCTCCTCAACTTCCATTCCTAATATGTCTGCTCACGCCCTTCATACTTGTTTAATCCACCGATCAGTTTCGTCTTCTGTTTCCTTACCAATCGCTCCTTCACAATTTCCAACAGGATCATCGACTTGATTGTTTTTATCTTTAATCAATTTCTCTTGACATTTTCTCCCCATAAAGTCTTCATCAAAATATGCCCCTACTTCTACCAACATTACTTTTTTGTGTCTATCATTAGTCTTTTTACCTAACTGCATTAACATGCACCGTTTTGCTGGCTTAGTGGTTCTTGGCACTTTAACATTTTAGGCTCGAAAATGGACCGCTTCAAAAGCCGCACTTAATTTCTCTTGTTATATTCATTCCCCTTCTCGCCTTCTTTTATCTTCTCCCTGAAATCTTCCACTACTTCCATTTTTAAAAACCTCTTTTTCTCCTCCATTCCTTTGGCTATCCTCTTGTTGTAGTTGCGAGGAACCTCTTCTTGGATCGATTACTTATTGCGCTTCGCCTGTACTTTGCCTCATATTCCACTGGTTCTTGTTATACCCTTGGTCTGAGTACTGATGGTATCCTTTCTCATTGTTATACTTGCCGAACTCATTATACCTAGATGTATTCTGCTCTCATTCTTTCTTTTCCACGCCTTCTAGGAACTCCTGGATGTTGTGCCATCTCATTGGTAGCATTTTTTTTCCTGTACTTGCCACGGCATCTTCTATTCCAATGTTTCCAATTTCCCACCTTATTCTATCGGACGTGATAGGTATTTCAGGTTTTTCAATAGTCTCCCACAATAATTTCTTAAACTGCCGTATTGCCTTCTATTAGCTACACTGTTTCAGAATTTTTGTTTTATTCACCGCTGTCTTTCGTTAGACCAATATTTCTTCAGCAAAATCTGCAGAAATTCCTCATAACTTATGTCACCTACATCCACTTCATAAGCCCATTCCAAAGCTTCATTCTCCATCATTATTTTAATATATTTAATGTTTTCTTCATCTGCCCATTGTTTTGGAAATGAATTTCTATATATTTCTACAAATACATTCATCTGTAACTCTCCTCCAGGTACAATCTTCACTTCAGGCAATTTTATTTGCACCGACTGTACTATATTGTTGACAGTACTGTCTGCTCTCCTGCCTTGAACATTGTTGGCATGTTGACTCAATTCGTCCCATTGTTGTTTAGCCTCCTCCTTGTAAAGTTCCACTTCACCATGCAGTTCTATTATTCTGCTTTGTAATTCTCTTTCTAGTACTCGCGAAATTTCTTGCTTGATTCCTGGAGGTCATTGATAATTTCACTGTTGACTTCTTCCTGTTTGTCAATTGTTACCTGTGATGACTCTTCCCATTTATTTATTTCTTTCCTTACCAGGGTCTTAACCGCCCTCAACATTAAATTTTCTCGTTCAGAAATATCTTTATATAAGCTTCCAAACTGGGTAGTCATTGTGGAATATATTTGATCCCTTTCCCACAGTCGTAACGTTTGCTGTTGATTTTTACTAATATTTTCCATCTTCTTCTGTCATAGTAGAATCATTGCTAACATTTTTTTGACGGAAGTATTCTCTTCACGGTCATAATCTTTTTCAGTGAAACGAGTTACTGGAACGTCATGAAAAACACCATATCCTAATCAATCATGATACTCATAACCTGTACCTATATCACTGTCTAAATTTCTCGGAACACTTAAATTTGTGTCATTTTCACCATGCACATCGGTATCTACATGATGTCTGGTTGATTCTGAAAGTTCACTCTCCATTATTTAAAAAATACAAACAAACTGCAGAATCATAAAAATTAAACTCAGCGAGTAATGAAACGTTGTATAGAATTTCCAAACCATCATGAAAAAACACATATTACCTGTACATTAACAAATTTAACATTAATCACTTAAAATCTAATACACAAACATGCAAAGATGCATAACTGACTACTCTTTTATGAATCAATAGTTTAAATTTACATTAAAAGGAAACAATCTCGCTATAAAAAAAATCACTTATAATTTTTCTCAATTTTACTTCAGTGAAACCAGGTAAAGTTGTATAGAACTTTAATACTTATTTGATTTTTTTCACTTTTCATTTGAGTGAGTGCTGTACTTAGTTAAATTACTTTGCTTCACTCATCTCGTTTACATCAGTAAAATTTTCGTCCTTAAATTTGATAAAATATAATATATTGTAAATTAACTGCACCTTGTCACTAACTTGGTCCATTTCAATTGTTTTTCTTGTCCTACTTTTAATAGCTATTTTCTAGTCCAAAGCTGCAAGGTTCTTTATTTACAGAATTAGTAACTAATTGGATGTCATTTTCCTCGTCACCATCTTTGGTGGATATTCTATGAATCCCTCCACTTGTAGGTTTCAATTGCATTAATATTTAATAACTCAGATTTATTAAATATTAAAAATTATTCTTACACTAGCATACAGCAACACAAATCACAATCTTTCTTTTTTAATGTCCAAAAAGTGCTTCTTGTCTCCAATTAATGAATCCATTACCACATAATAAAAATTCTACCAAAGAATACAAAAACTTAGTCATGGTTCGTTGGTCAGAGATATATATGTAAGAAAACTCATTTCCCTACAACTTCCATAAGCGTCAGTATCAGGTAAGAAAATGTGTGTATGTATTTCTATACAGAATTTTTAATGCTTTCAACTGTTTTTATAGCACACATGCTATGTTGGTATAACTTTCTAGCAATATTTTGCAGTAAAGAAATTGAAATTGTTTTCTGTATTTCTTTTTACAGGTAAAAAATTGAGTTTCAACAAAATAAATATTGCTGTGTTGTGAACAAGTATTTAAGAAGTTAAGTGTTAGAAACTCTCTTTTAAAATAATTTGATGGGAGCAATATGAATACATCTAATGAGAGCATCATGTCAGCAGTCAGACAATCACAATACACATGCGCCAAGTGTCTTCAGTATTTCACCTCTAGGGACTTGCTAATCAGGCATGTTTTTAGTCATTTTAGTCTATTGCTAAATACACCATTACATATTTGCCAAAACTGTGGGCATATTTTCTCTAGTCGAACTCAGGTTGTATGGCCACAATTTTGAGGAGATCAAGGAACCTACATTTAAACAGACACCATTAATTGAACTTGCTTGTGCCTTCTGTGCAGATGCTTTTTTGTCTCGGTGCTCTCTAACAAAACATGTGTTTACACATATCTCAGCTGTTTTAACGCCATTATATGTGTGCATGTATTACTCTAAAGATTTTGAGAATATGAAAAAACATCGTTTTCATAAATCCACCAGCAGAACTTCACAGATAAGGTAAGGCTTAACAATTTTATATTTGTACTGTAATTGATTAGATCTTGATTATTTTTTTGCGATAGTAAATTTTGCAATTAAATTGGAGGCATACTTATGTCAGCTTAAGCAAATGAAAATTTATTGTTTGATCCTACAGGTTATATTTGTATAGTTCTCTGAGTTTTTAGTGAGATGTTATAAATTTAGACAGATTATAAATACATTCTGAGAATAATATAAAGTCAGTTACTTGGTGTCTAGTTTCAACATACGTTCACTTGCTAGAAAAATCTCACTAACCTTGGTTACTAAGCTCATCCAATAGATAAAAAACTGCGTTTACTGAGAAATATGACCAGTATACCAAAGTCAGTAGAGGACCACTTTTAGTAATAATGAAGTAGATGTGTTTTATCTCTGTAACTATATGTATTAGTATATTAATTGCAAGATAATGTTGATTACCAAATCCTTCCTGCATATATTGGTATAGAACATTAATTCTTTTTTAGTTTCACCTTACTTGTTTCGAATGTACTGAGATTTTCAGTAAGAGAGATATTTTCAAATTTATTGTTAACAAACAAAAACATCTGCAATATTTTAATACATTAACAGTAACTTCTCTCTAAATATTTAATAATATGGATAACAAATGTCATATTACTCAGATTTTGTATCAAACTAAATTTCATTTTTTTTTTTTTTTTTTTTTTTTTTTTTTTTTTTTTAAAGAGTACATAGCTTTTTGCCAGGTCACAGAATCGATAATCTGTATGAATTTTCTTATTTTCTCACTAATAATCTTTGGTGTGTCATAGATTTGTACTAATTACTTTCTTGATGCCAACTGGTATTTAACTCTGAAGAGTATTTTCAGTGCAGGGGAACCATTGACTATTGCATCTAGAAATTTCTATAGCTATGTTAGAAAACTGAGGAGAAGGGAGGGTGTTGAGACACTATTAGATAAGGATGGAGAAGAAGTTACTGAGGATTTAAAAAGGCAGATATTTTAAGTAGTTTAGTAAGATCATTGGAGACAATGTTTCGGAAATGGAAGATCTTAATTTGTTAATGAGCTTAACAATCCAATTAGAATTGAACAGACCAAAAAATTTAAATTCATCCTGAGGATATTATAAAGGAACTAAGAAAGCTGAAAAAAGCATAAATAGGCTGCTGCAGAAAATATTACTACAGAAATCTTGAACATAGTAGGATGTGCAATTGTCCCTTATCTTCAAATATAATTTAAATTGAGTCTGGATACTTGCAGTTTACAGAGGATTGGAAAAGTGCAATAGTAGTGCTGGTACATTAAAGGAGGGGTGAGAAATAGAGTTGAAAATAATGGGCCAGTCAGTTTGACATCAGTGGTAGGTAAATTAATGGAAATATTGATATGCAACTACATCAGAAATGTATGTGAGGTATGTAAGTGGTTTTCAAGTAAGCAACATGGTTTTAGGCAAGGATATTCATTGTGAATCTCAATTGGTTGGCTATGGGCTAGAAATTTTGGACCAAATGGACAATAGTGGCCAAATTGATAGTGTAGCACTAGATCTTTCGAAGGTGTTTGACAGAGTGGGCCTTAAAATAGTAGGTTCCGAGCATGATGGTGTAACAGCTAGGTGCTTTGGCCTCACATTTGGGAGGACGGCAGTTCGAATCCCCGCCCGGGCATCCAGATTTGGGTTTTCCATGGTTTCCCAAATCACTCCAGACAATACTTACTTCAAAAGGCCATGGCCGAATTCCTTCCCATTCCTTTCCCGCCATCCTTTCCCTGTCTCTAAAGACCTCACTGTTAGAGAGATGTTAAGCAGATAAAACAAAAAATAATTAAAATAGTAGTTAAGAAGGTATATACTATTGGAATGGATGAGAAAGTGATTTTCTGGTTAGAAGAATTTTGAAAAGGTAGAAAACAAAAAGTTATAGTAGGAAATGCAGTATCAAAAGAAGTAGAAGTAAAAGTGGGAGTACCACAGGGTAGTGTATTGGTATAATTGCTATTCACTATTCTAATGAAAAATTGTGTAAATGGTATACTATCACAAATTAGATTGTATGTAGATGGCGTTATGCTATATAAAAGGATCAAAATGGTAGAGGACTGTAAACATCTCCAGGGTGATATGGATTGGATATCTAGTTGGTTTGGTAAACATGGGATGAAGATAGATGCTAAGAAGATTTGGCTCATTAGATATGCAGATAAAAAAGAAATAAAGGTTGATTATGTTTATAAGGTGGGGAAACAATTGCTTATTGCATTAGATAACAAGCTTAACTGAGAAGGACACATTTGACAGTTAGAAAAAGGTTTCAAAATCTTGCAGTTATTGGAGAGAGTGATGAGGGAATGTACAAGAAAAGTAAAGGAATTGTGTTATGAAACTTTGCTCAGACAATTGATTTAATATGGTAGTGTAGTATGGGACCCACACTTTGAGTATCAAATACAGTAATTGGCTATGTTTGCAAAAGAAGGCTGTTGGATTTGTTTCTGCAAATTACCACAGAATGTAATCTGTAACAGATATGATAAAAGAAGCTGTAATAAAATTCATTGGTAGGCAGGATGGAAGGGGGGAGGGGAGAAAATGGTCGTGCAATTATACAAGGCATATATTGGTGATTAGGCATGGAAAAATATTGTTGTAAGAAATAAAAGTAATGCATGGAAGGAAAAAGATGATTATGATTATAAGCTGGCACTCGATTCCAGGCAGAAGGGTTTAGGAAGATTTTCTTTTCTAGGGAAGGGTGTCACAGATTGAAATAAGTTACAAAGAGACATTATGAATAATTCACCAGAAACGTTGAAAGATTTTAATGTTAAAGTTTCAGAGGGCAATTGTAGGTGGGTGCAGGACTGGGGGAATTTGAGTATATAGGGAAATTGCCACCAGTGTGTACACATTATCACAATTAAAATTAAATAAAAACGTATGATGAATAACCAATACATTTATTGAATATTCCTATAACAATTTAGAATAAAAGTATCTGGTTCTGATGAATAACCAATGATATTATTAAATAGCATGAATAATTCATAGTGGGTATATATAATTAGTACTTAATACTGCACAGGTAAATGCATGTGAGTTTGTAAATTCAAGTGCAATGTAATTTACATATACAGGAAATTAATGGTTTGATTCTTATATAATTTGTCTGATTAATAAGGTTAGTATAGTGTATTGTTTTATAAAACTTAATTATGTGTTATTATTATTGTTACTATAATGTATTGGAGAATTTTGTCTTCTATCATACTATGTTACTCTTTGGATAATCAGTTAGTCATAATTTCCACTAATTGATATGGATGAAATGGTCCACAAATATACAGAACTAATGTGTGAATGGAGACTTTCCTGGTTTACTGATGCAAAGAAATTCTCTCAGATTTCCAGCTGGATGGTATTGTATAAACACGTCGTTTCGGCAGCTGGTCTGCTGTGTTTATTAGTTATCTTCCAGCTGTTGCAAGCTGACTGTCACCATCAGTCTAGGTGGTGATATTCAACTTGCATCAGCTAGAAGAGGCCTGACACCTTACAAATACAGCAGAACTAGCTGTCGAAATGTCATGGTCATTCAACACTAGGTGGCTGGACACCTGAGAGGATTTCATTGCATACACAGAACTGGTTACGAATATAGCAGTGATACTGAAAGATTACTGATCTTATGGGCTGAGTTTTACTGTGACTTGGATCATTCAATTACTCAGCATATCACTGTGTTCTTATTGAAGGACAGTAAACAGGTGCCAAAATTAAAATGCTAGCAGATATGACATACATAAAAAATATTATGTATTAGGAGTAGTCTTAATTACCAAAAAAGTAAGTTAATAATGTTACTCTCCTAAGTAATATTTAGGTGCAGCAGGTATTTTTGCTTAATGGCATTTATAACAAACTAAGTTCAGGATTCTTTATTTAATTTTGTATTGCATTTTATTTTGATAGTGCTTTTAAATATCGTGTTATGAAGGTTGGGGGTAGTATTATAGGGATAACTGTGGTTTGTGTTAGCAGCACTAAAACATGAATGTTAACATTTAAGATTTCAATAGTAATGATCTGTGTAGTTATTTCTGGTACTTGAGTGTTAATTTATGCCTATTGGTGTATATACATTTTTTAATGTTCCAGATTGTATTATGAATGTCATAAGTATTTTTAGAAACTTTTTCTGCTACTTTTCATGAAATTTCTGCTTAAGCTATCTTGTTATGTACTACTGGTGTATATGTCTGCATTAATCTTCAGAAGCAAAAATTATAAATCTCTGTTCTGTGAATATTGAAATTGAAGAGTTTCATAATTTTAACTGCAATTATTGTTCTTTTCTAGATCTCAGGTGAATTGAAAAACAAATAGTAATCCTTCTTGGTATATAGATTATGAATTAAATATTATGTATATCTAACAAAATTCAATTTAATCCAATTTTCCAATTACCTTTAGTAAACATTTTCTTATATGATTTTGATAAGTCAACGAACAGTTGCTCAGAGACTTACAATTTTTTTTTTTGTTACTATATATGTACATTTTTCTACTACAAAAGAAGTAAGAAAATTTATAATATCTCGAAAGAGCAAATACTTGAGTAATTGTGCTGAGATTACCAGCAGATAGTACCTTCCCATGAAAGGTCAAGTGTTCTATAGTTAAACCGCTCTACAAAACATAGACATAAAATTATCATGCCAGTCTCTTTAATAGGTAAAGAGTTTGAAATTAATAGGTTTTCACACTGATCAGAATTTTAATTTTAATGATACATGTCTCTGACTTTCTGAAGTTATTGGGTGCAGCCATATTTGCAAGTTGTACAATTTCAGTGATAAGTGATCTCTGTATGAGGCAGTTAGTTTATTTCGTTTATTTTCAATACTTAATATCATATGCAATAGTATTCTAGGGCAATTCTACTCATAGAGAAAAATTATTCAGAACCCAGAAGTAAGTAATAAAAATTGAGGAGTTAGCGGCTGTTCTTCATGCTAAGATTTGTTCAAGAATTTAGGGATTTTAACATTTTTGGCTAATTATACATACCCATCAATGTCCTTTGTAGTAATAAATTTTAATTTGAAATGGATAGTGAAATGCATAGTTATGGCACTAGAAATAAAAAATGATCGTCACAACAATTATAAGTCATTACGATTTGTTCAAAAAGGGGTCTGATATTCAGGGATACATATCCTCAAATATCTTCCAAACATCTTAAATATCCAGGAAGTGATAAGATTAAATTCAGGTTAAGATTGTAAGAATTTTTAATTCCAATCTTCTTCTATGACATTTATTTGTAAGGGATCTACAAAATAATTGCCAGTAGTTTGCATGAATACAGTCAATATAATTAATATATATATTAAGCTGTGACTACATCTTTTTGTGTATTTATTTATTTTTTTATTTAAGAAGCTTTAAATTGACAACTTACCACATGCCTTAGAGCCAGTCTCTCAAATTGGGATCCATGGAAAATGAATTTATTTTATGCATATCTAGTGGGAAGGTAATGGTAGTGAAAGACAATCACTGGCACTTGTATTTAAAAGTCAGTAAGGAGTGATTGAAAACAGGTTAAGAAATTTTTTAATAGAATTTGTGAGAGGTGGTAGGAGGAAGATAAACTAGGGAAGGAACGTAATGTCTGTATAATATCATTAGGCATGACAATATAATATGAGTGCTATATTATTGGTATTGAATGAAAATTGGGAGGAGCATTTTGAAGGCAACTATACCTATATACTGAAATTAGCTTAGACAGCATTTGGTATCCAATACTTCAATGGAGCTAAATTATTATTTACTGGAAGGTATGGGAATGCTGAATAGAGTAGTATATAGTGTACATCATTTATTGGTCAGTATGGGTTTTATAACTACAGTAGTATATAATGTATATGTGTATATAAATTGGAAGAGGTGTATAAATCACTACTTGTCACAGATGACAGCATCAACACACTATATACATGTAAACAAAACCACTTGAAAGCGCCAAGCATGGTGGATGAACGGTTAATGTTCTGGCCTCGAATTCAGGAGGATGAGTGTTCAAATCTCCGTCGGAGCATCCAGATTTTGGTTTTCCATGGTTTCCTCTAATGCATCATTCAAAAAGGCCATGGCAGAATTACTTACCATTCCCTGTCCCAATCCCATCCCGCCTCTAATGACCCCCGCTGTTGACATGGTGTAAAACCCATGCAAAACAAAAAACTTGAAAGCATTGTAATTATTGAGCAAATTATTCTTCCTCAGCAATAAGATATGATGAATGGCAGCAGGGGATATGGGACAAATTCTTGCTATTTGTAGAAGATTTTTTTTTTAGTTATCAGTTTTAGTTATCCAACGATTGGTTTGAGGCAAGTTTCCATGTGTTCCACATTCCTGCCTTCATTTTTGATGTTCATATTTGTTGCAATTTATATCATTTGTAATTTGATTCATGTACGGTAATCTTTCTCTTCCTGTGTGGTTCGATCCTTCCAGTTTTCCTTTAAAAATCACTATATGCAAATCACTGTGTCACAAAATATAGTCCAACATGTTGTCTGCACTTTTATGGTTCTTTGACCTTCTAAACTCTTCAATTCACAAAATTTTTGGTAGTAGAGGGGTGCTCAACTCCGAAACTAATCTCTCTGCTGTGCATTCCAATCTTGAATGCTACAAGGGAAAGAAAAATTTATAGAAGCATCAGTGGGGCACATTATTTCCGTATTCTTATCTTCTCTGTCATTACTATTTAAATGGGTTGGTGGACTGTTTCACCACACTTGTAATTGGATTTACACATGTTTTCCAATACATTCAAATGAAACATGCATCGTCTATCTACCACAGTCTCCTAGCTCAATTTACTATCCAGTTCTGTGACGTTTTTGTCAGGACTGTTGCATGTGGTCTCGAATCGAGCTACTCTTCTCTGTTTTTTACCCAATACTGTCAATCAAAACCTTATATAACAGATCCCAAATGGCACAACAGTAGTCCAAATGTTACACACAAGAGATTTGTACGCTACGGTATCTCCTTTGTTTGTTTATTACAATTTTTCAAGATTCGACGTCTGAATCACAGACTAAAATTAGCTCTACTTACGAGAAAATTAATGTGCAAGTCCCATTTCATTGTTCTTTGTACTGTTACGCCCAAATATTTCACAGAATTGACCAAATCAATAACTGAAGTATTTATTTAGTAGTTGTGAACAATCCGATTCTTTTCATGTGTTATGAACATTATATATTGCAATTTTTCCAAATTTGTGTCGGTTGTCATTCGTCGAACTATACCGAAATAACATCAAGATTGCGCTAAATTTCTAAGCAATCGTTGGAACTCTTTACTTCTCCATAAATGACCGCATCATCAGCTAACAATATAAAACTGCTATTTACTTTGTCTCTGAGATCGTTTATAAAAATTAACAAATTGAGTGCTCCTATTACATTTCCTTGAGGAACACCTTACGTGACATGTAGATTAAAAGAGGTTTCTCCTTCAAGGATGACATACAGTGACCTACCAGTTAGAAAATCCTAATCAATTCACAAAGCTGATCCCATATACCGAATGATCGAAGCATTGCTAAAAGGCTCTTGTGTGGCACTGAGTCAAATGCTTTCTGAAAATAAAAATAAAAAGTGCATAAATTTGTGAACCTGCATCAATAACTTTTATTAAGTCACGTGTAAATAGGGCAAGCTGTATTTCAAACGATCTTTTCTTCCGAAATCCGTGTTAATTTGTTGTAAGTATATGCTTTTCATCTAGAAAATTCATACTGTTCGAGCATATAAATGCTCCATAACTACTACAAACAAAGGTTATAGATGTGGGATGGTAGTTTCTAGGTTCATTTCGATCTCCTTTCTTGAAAATCAGAGTTACTTTAGCAATTTTCCCTGTCTGGAGCTCTAATTGCTGAATAATGCCTGCTGTATCTATTCATAACGAATTCACCTCCAACTCCACACGACGTGGGGAAAACGGGTATGCTATCCTTATTTTAATCAGTGATTGAATTTTGGAATACAAAGTATGTTAACTTTATATGAAATGCTCTTGCGTAATTAGCCGAGTTAAGGAAGTGTTATTACCATGCAATATATCGGTGACTACATTCATTCTGGTGAAGTGCCGGACGTTCGGTGGTCAAGAGCGTGCGATGTTATTGACTCCTGCTGCCACGCTGTGATTGATTGTCTTAGGACTCCGTCGTAGTTGGGGTCGTATCTCTTCTAAAAGAGAATTCTTTTGTTAGAAGGAAATGTCAGAATACAAAGCATTCACCATAAACTGCTCAGTAATGCTTGAGCAACAATTGCTATCTCCTATTACTAGCGAACCTGGCGAAGGCTTTGTCTCCTGACATTTCCTTCGAATATATGGTGAGCTTTTCGAAGAGATAGGACCCCGGCTACGACGAATTCCTAAGCTGACCAATCACGTGGCAGCAGAAGTCTTGGTTGGCTCAAAATGAGCAAGTCCGCAACAGATACGATTCGAGACACCGCGAGCGGTTGGATTAGCAGTTTAAGGCGAAGGCTTTGTCTTCTGGTATTTCCTTGGAACGAGTGACGACTTTCAGCTCGTCTGCTACAGGCTATGTTAAAAAGGGCATCGTATCAAGCCATGGCTCCATCATGGCATCGATACAAACTGAGACGAGACAGGACCCCGGCAACTACGATTTCCAAAGCCGGCAATTACATCGTGACAGCAGGAGTCAACAACATCGCACGCTCTCAATCGCGAAGCGTCCGGCACTTCTCCAGAAGAAGGCAGTAGATATTTGTAGTTGCCGAAATATCGTGTTGTAATAACACTTCCTTCACTTGGCTAGTCACCCAAAAACATTTCATATATTCTCAATGCTGGGAGAAACTGCTTTCTTATATATGTTAGCTTTATCAAGGTTTTCATTAACTTCAGAAACTTTATGTATATTGCTGGAGTATTGTTGTCACTACAACTGACTTTTCGTCGGTATGGCCAAAATTTCTTTGGTTGAAATAGAAAGAGAGTAGCAACTGAAATTGTTTATTCATTTTTTTGTGTCCCTTCCTACAAATTAACACCTAAGTTTTTCTTTGTTTATTTACAGGTTATAATGCTCATTCAGAAGCTCTTCCATTCTAGCAAGCGTATTTCCCAGATCACTTTCATTTTCTCAAACAACTGCAATCATCTGGTAATCTCAGTATATCTATATTTTGGTCATAAATGGAAATTCCTGCCTTTACTTGAACTCTCACAGCTTCTATTGCTTTTTGCACATGCACACTGAATATAACTGGGAAAAAATGCATCTCTGCTTTACTCCATTTTTAACCTTCGATTCTGCTATGCATTTTACAAAGAGATTACTTCTGTTTCATTGTCTTACAGTTTCCATATAATTTTTCGATCATTGTACTGTACTCCAACGCCACTCAGCATTGAAGTTGTCAAAGGCATTCATAGGATCTATAAAGGCGTTATAGATATTCTTGTGTTTCCTTATACATTTCTCAGTGAGGATTGTAAAAGCCAAGATTGCTTATGTTGTGCTCCCTCCATTTCTGAAGCCAAACTGGTCATCAGTTTAGGTCAATTCTGTGTTCAACTTGATTGGACTATAAATATCAATATTTTAGATGCTTCAGAAGCGACACTTATTATTGGAAAGTATTCACATTTATATACAAATGCTTTCTTTGGCATAGAAAAAACTTCACGAAATCCTTAGGTATTTTTCCTGATCTGTATATATCACAAATCAGTCTGTACAATGAGTACTTTGTTTTACTCCCTGATGCCTTTATAAATTCGACTGGTGTTTCATCTACCTGTGCGGAATTCAGAAGTGATGTCATATTTCATTGCCATCCGCATCTATTTCCATGATGGGTTAAGTTCTTTATTATCATATCAAACTGGTACTCGCCCCATGGTTCGGAAATATTATTTTGGTCATACATAATTTTTGCATTTTTTATGCCATCACATTTTTTTCTAGCATCACTGAAAATTATTTTGTCAGATAAAACTAGGAAATACATTTGTGCGTATTTAAATATGAAGAAAAAGTGAAGAAAGATGGAGTATAAAGTTAAAGAGAATACACCCAAACTATACATTATTAGTAATTAAGTGGTAATAACATACTATTGACTGAAAAATGCTAAATAAAAAGTTACTAAGTTAATAAAATAAACATCAATTCATGAAAATATTTATCAAAACATTATCTCTGGTAAGCAACTGTTTATGTTAGATGACGAATTAGTATTTGATGCAACATATAAGTATTTCGAAAATAATGTTTAACTATTAGTTAACAAGAATAATAGCTTTACGGGCTATGCCACGCCAATTATTGAATAAAATTATCCAATAAACAATGCGGCATAGCCCGTAATGCTATAATTCATATACAAAAACAACCGCGGAAGTCTTAAGAATTATTAGTTAACAAACCATTCGAAATATAATTTGAATTACTTGAATTATAATTTGAATATAAAACTGTAATATGTTAAGTTGTCACCACATATCAATATAAACATCTATTTTTATTTGTAGAAATTGTCGTGACTGTCAGTATGACAAACCCAACTATAAGAAGCAACTTCCTGTGACTGAGGAAGTAAAAAACTTCACAGATGATGAACTATTTTCTTTTAACAGCTGCAGTAAGAGACTGAAATACAAAAAAGCGACGACGAGAAAATTGGGCCTGATGAAGAGTCACTAGGGAATGAGACATGTAAAAAATCATTAAAGATGCCATATTGTCTCGAGAGACGTCAGAAAATACATGGAAGTAACCCTTCATTTTATAATGTTTGTGAAAAAGCTTTTATAAATCCTGTTCATCAGAAAGCACTTCAGACAATTAATTTAGGTGAACGCCAATTTTCTTGTGAAGTTTGTGGAAAATATTTCACAAATTCTGGGAATCTTAACAGGCACAAGAAAATACATTTAGGTGAAAAACCATTTTCTTGCAATATTTGTATAAAAACATTTATTGACTCTTATACTCTTAAAGTGCATCAGCGAATTCATTCAATTGATCGCCCATTTTCATGTGAAGAATGTGGAAAGTCTTTTAAGGACTCTAGGAGTCTTAAATCCCACAAGAGGGTTCATTTAGGTGAACGGCCATTTTCTTGTAAATTATGTGGAAATTATTTTACCACGTCTTATGGTTTAAAAATGCACAAGAGAATTCATTTAGGTGAAAAGCAATTTTCTTGTGAAGTTTGTGGAAAATCATTCACACAAGCTGGCCAACTTACACAACACAAAAGGATGCATTTAGGTGAACGGCCATATTCTTGTGAATTATGTGGTAAATCTTTCACACATCATCAGAATCTTAAAAGGCACAGATGGATTCATTCAGGTCAGCTGTCAATTCCTTGTGAATTTTGTGGCAAATCTTTTACAGCATCTTCGAGTCTTAAAAGTCACAAGAGAATTCATTTAGATGAACAGCCATTTTCTTGTGAATTCTGTGGAAAATCTTTCACAAATTCTGGAAATCTTAACAGCCATAGGACGATTCATTCAGGTGAACGTCCATTTTCTTGTGAAATATGTGGAAATTCTTTCATAACGCCTGGGGATCTTAATAGGCACAAGAAGATTCATTTAAGTGAACGGCCATTTTCTTGTAATTTTTGTGGAAAATCTTTCACACAGCCTGGACGCCTTAAAAGTCACAGGAAGATTCATTTAGGTGAACGGCCATTTTCTTGTGTGATCTGTGGAAAATCTTTTATTTACTCTAAGAATCTTAAAGTGCATCAGCAGGTTCATTCTAATGATCGGCCATTTTCTTGTGAAGTATGTGGAAAGTCTTTTAAGCATTCTTGGAGTCTCAAAACCCATAAGAGAATTCATTTAGGTGAGTAGCCATTCTGTTGTGAATTATGTGGAAAATCTTTCAAACAGCTAAGGGATCTAAAAAGTCGCAGGGAGATAGATATAGGTGAATTACTTGTCATTTTTGTTGAAAGTCCTTTATGCATTCTGAGAATAATGATCGACATCCTTAAGTTAATTTTTTTTATGGTGGTTTAAAATCTTTTAAGCTTTCTGTGACTTTTATGAATAAATGGTTTATTTTGTTAAAGTCCATTTTGTTAAGAATATTGTGCACTGTCTTTAAAATGGCTGTGATGTTGATACTCTTAAAAGAAGTAGAAGGATTAATTTTGGTGTATACCCAATTTCTTGTACAGTTTGTGGGAAATGTTTTACAAAATCTGCGGTTCTTGAAAGGGCAGACAGAATTTGTTAAGTCAAACGCCTTTTGTCTGGTTTGGTTTTTGGCAAATTTTTTACCTAGTCAGGGATTATTAAATATAATGGTATTATTTACTCATACTCCCATTTCCTTTTTTTTGTGCAATAACCTTTACATAATTTGAGGAGCTTATTAGGAATTAGAGAACGCCAAACTTCTCTTTTTTGGGGGGAAATCGTTTATACTATCTGGTACTCTTTAAGTATATAAATGAGACCATTCACTAGATCCCCATTTCGTTTCAAGCGTTAAAGCATTTTTTTTAATAGTCTTGGTGTTTTGAAGGCAATTAAAAAAAATGTTTTGTATTAACACCAATTTTCCTTTGAGTTTATTGGAAAATTTTTAAAAGTCTAGAAATCTTAAAAGGCATTAGACTGTTAACTGTGGTTAACGCACGTTGTCTTGCGAGTTTTGTGGATTATGTTTAATAAATTTTGGTACTCTTCAAGGTCATAGATGAATATTAATTTCTATTAACTTTACGGGAAACTTTTTTCATAACTTGGAACTCCTATCACCTTCAAAACTTGGAACTTTTGAATGTGATAAGAGGTTGCATTTAAATAAATTCACAATTTACTTGAGAATGTGTGCAATTATTTTTTATATAATGACTGGACTTCTTAGAAGTGTATTGATTTTTAGATTTGTCCTTTTCCTTTTGAATTTGGTGGAAAAACTTTTACACCATCTGGAAGTCTCGAAGGGAAAAGTAGGATTGATAAAGAGATACACCTGGTTTGTTGTAGAGTTCCTAGAAAATTTTTGTGGGGTCTAGGTGCCTCTAATTGTTTTAAGGGTACATTTTGGGTAATGGTATTTTATGGAAACATATATGCAAATATCTTTATTTTGTCTGAGTCTCTTGAAGGGCATAATTGGTGTCATTTTGGTTTATGTGATTCTGAAACTGCATTAGATTTGGTTTGGATCTCTTTTCATTTCCTTGTAACATATCTGAAAGTTATTTTAAATGGTATGATAACAAAAAAAAAAGTATTAGTAGTAACATTGGAATGAATACCTAACCCATTGTTAAATGTGCTGAAAACATTGTATGGTGTAGTGTTCTTAAGCCAAGTATGACTGAAATCAGAAAATATCTAGCAGTAGGCAAATATTATTGACTTCTACTTCCCTATAATGTTTGTGAGATATAATATTTTGGTAACCAGAGAAATTAAAATAGAGCAGATAATTCTTTCACTTTAATATAGTGCTTCTCTCAGGTTTATAGGTGAAAATGTGTCGCCAGATATCTTGAAAGGAACCTCTAGATATCTTGGAGGGAACCTCTTTTGTTTTATATGAATTGATATATGTCTCTAAATTTCTTGGACCCAATTACTGCCATCTTCTATTGCTATCATATAGTAATACATTATAATTAAATTAAAAATGATTGAGTTATAAAATAATCTTCATCATATAAGGCTTGTTTTATTTTTCAAATAACTTTATTTATTCTAACCATATTGTTATTTTTGGATGTACATTCATATAACTATACTATAAAACTCTTTTATTTGCCTTTTTATATAACTAGTATAAACACTAAATAGAATAGTAGTATAATAGATACTTTTGCCATCATATAATAATACAGCCATTGATTTATTAAGCAACTCTCTCCAATTGTTTATTGTACTATTTTAAACGTAGTGTGAGCAATGTTATGTATTAATTGTAAGATTTTTATTTAGATTACATATAATTAAATGTCTTAGTTCATAAGATATTAGAATTACAACTGTTCGATCCCATCCTGAGTTGGAAGGAAGACATTTGGGTGAATCTGTAAAGTCCGAATAATCACTGGATGTAGCACTTTTTGATGCATATTAAAATTCTTGCTTGCCTGTATTATTGTTCTAGAGAGAATAATGAAGGTGTATTGACTATTCAATACTGTATATAATTCTGTTTATTTTGTATTTTAATTTTTATGTTTAGAGTCAATGTGCATATTGTATATAAGAAGGCTCTGTACTCAGTGAAAATAATATTCATTAATTTATATATCATTTTTACATTATAAAGATAGCCTCAGATGGTTCCATGTATTATTCTGATTGGTTGTAAAAGTATGTTTTCAGTTGTTAACTTTGTATTTCAATTATAATTTTTTGTTATTTGAAATAAATGTTTTTTGTATGCAGATAATGCTTACATTCTTGTTTACAACTTCAATCCAATGCCCTTATCTTCCAGGATTTCACCTCACTGCTCATAAAGTTGCGGAAGAAGGAAGTTTAGATATTATTTGTTGATTATCTATTCAAAAGTTTCGCTTTGTTAAATTTTGCAGATATCAGACACTTTGACATCATTGAGGTGAGAAAACTTAGTGTCTTCTGAAACTTGAACTGCATAAATGATAAAAGTACCTGTTTGTAACAATAAGAATAAAATCTATAGTACCAGTAATAATAATAAAAACAATTGCAGTTTGGTTTATTTGAATTAATTAGAGCTGTGTTCTAAGAATAGGGTTAGTCAGCTTTGTAGAAATGTGCTGTCAACTTAACAAAACAAACAAAATATAAACTAATAATCATTATTTGATGTGTACACTGATATAACTGTTGTTTGATATTATTTATTCGCTGATGTATTTTCCTTCTCGTTGGTGTATCTTCAGTGTGCACAGTTTTTTGTTTTATGTTATTAGTATACAGTGAATTTTGTTTATATGTTACGAAATTATTCTTATATATCGTATCAATTTCGAACCAGTAGTTTGAATTTCGATTGTTAAGCGTACTGTATATTTTCAGTTACTATTCTTTTTAAATATAACAGTTTGTTTTTTAATTAGCCTTGAAACAGTAAAGTAACAACTTGCCGATAATAAATAATAAAAATAATTATCATAAATATCTTGCTGTTCATTTATAAGATATCAATACTTTTGATTCAACAATCGATATACAATTTCTACAATCAGTTAAGTTTATAAATACATCAGTATAAATTAAAGGAAATTGGTCTGTTCTGTTTAAAATATAGTTGTTTTTAAGTTATTTTCTTATTAATTGGAACAATAATTATATATTATTTAAATAGTATTTTTTGCACAAATATTTGATTGGTTATAATTAGCATTAACACTATATAGTATGTTCCTGCCTAATTCAGTCATAAGGTTAATTTGAAGTTTACAAACAAAAGTTTTATTATTTTTCACTTTCAAGTACTTTTCACCTACTTATTACTTACAGTAAAGTGAGTGATGTGTAAAGCTTAAATAAAAAAATCAGTTAAGCACAAAGTAAGTTTTTTTCTTTTATTATACTTTAAATCAAATTAACCCTTTGATTGCTAGGGATTGCCTGGCAGAGCCCTCTCTGAGTGCTCCTAAGATATCTACCTGCGTTGAGAGGCCGAAGTCGGCCGAAACCTGCGCCGCTGAGTTCGGCACATGGCACGACTTACTGTGTGCTGAATATTTCTGGAACATTGTGACCCCAGATCCAAAATAAATGCAGTTACTCTGACATCTAAAATTTTTCATTTTAAAGCTCCTCTAAAAGTGAATGTATGCATAGAGAAAATACAGGTACTTTATACACTAAATAGATATTACAACAATTAAAATGAGTTTTTTTTTGTGAGTGTACCTGAAGAAAATTTCAAAGTTAATTATTCGAAAACGATTCACAAATACTGCATATATTTTCCATTCTTTTGGATCCAGTCGTGGGACCAACATTGGCGAAGTTAAAAAATTTTTTTTTTTGTATTTTACTTAGTTTTAGAGACGTATAAATGTAATACAATTATTACTGTGCATTTACCCATAGTTAATATTTATTTAAACACCTTGAAACATAGCACAACACACAGTGTTACCTTGCATGTTCCGCATTCCAACCTGGTTTCTCGACGCACTTTCCAGAAACCAGGTACATACGCCACATCTACGCTCTGGTGTGCTCTTCTTTGAATTTTCAATATGAATAATATTTGCAAAATGTCTCCCAGTAAACTATAGAGGATTTTCAGCAGAGCGTCTTCCTTTGCCAGGTTTCTTCTGTTCTGTGTCATATGCTTTTTAAAGTTCTCTTACTAGAGAAATATGAAACTCTGAATTTGGAATTTTTCGTCCTGTTACTACTCGGTGAAGAGCATTAGCATTTAAAATGCACAGGTTGAGAAAATGGAAAAAGAAGTTTAGTACCACTTCATAGCTTTCCGCTCTGATTCGACTGAACTCAGAAGCATGTCAGGACGGTCAACTATCCCCATACTTAAGCTGTACATGAGCTATAAGTAGACAAACAGCAATCAAGGAATAGAATTCCTCAAATAGAGTTTCCTTCCACCGCTAAAATTTAGAATGAACGATTCCGGCGTACTTTTCTTGATATATAAATAAAATATATTGGTTTCATCAGCAATAGATTTCATAAGATCTTCTGTTAAAAATACCAATAAAATGAATGAATGCTGGAATTTTGATCTGATCCACACTTGTGTCCTGCATTTAAATCATCAAACGCATTCAGAAAAGGACGAGAATCGCTATTCTTTTAGCATCTTATTTTACCACTCATTTCGTTTTCACTATATGTAGCTCCAGATTATGAAAAAATTACACCTCTTGTGGAGACAGATGGTCGTTTTCTAACTGATGTACTCAGCTTAGGACTAATACTTAGAGATCCTGTCAAAGGATCATCAATATCAAAGAGATCATTTTCATTGTCGCTTCTAGTAAGAATCTCCATGATTACTTCCTCTTTACAAACACGACAGTGTGCCATTTTCTCAGTGAAAACTGAAATGAAAGTAGCAACGCAAATAAGATCGTAGCTCATGGGCCAAACGTTGGAAAGCAATTAACCAGCCGGGGTGAAAATACGGCTATCTGACCAGGCCGCTTAGCAGTTCGCATGTTAACACGTGCAGAGCACGCAGGGATTCAAGCAGCCGGATGTCTTAACACGCCCAGAGCATAGACGGAAGGCCCCAAGGGCGCTTGTAAACACGTCTAGTGCACCTGGTCACAGTAGTAGCTACGCGCGTTAACGCGTCTACAGCAATAAAAGTGTTATAACCCTTAATTTTGTTAATAAACAACACAACCCGCCTTATATAATATATATATATATATATATATATATGTGTGTGTGTGTGTGTGTGTGTGTGTGTGTGTGTGTGTGTGTGTAGTCTTAG
The DNA here is from genome assembly GCA_031002005.1 of Vandiemenella viatica. Taxonomy (NCBI): domain Eukaryota; kingdom Metazoa; phylum Arthropoda; class Insecta; order Orthoptera; family Morabidae; genus Vandiemenella; species Vandiemenella viatica. The sequence continues at coordinate 1,079,819 of JARYHS010007075.1, forward strand.
AATCGTTTATTGCTACCAGAGAGAGTATAACAGAACTCATGACAGGGCTCAGACATATATATGGAATATATGGAGACGAATTAACGCCAAATCGGTGAAACCTTACATAAAAAGTTGTCTCCTACTGCGCATGTGCAGCGGCGACTGGCGGCCATAGGAATAACGCCAAAACATTGGGCTGTTTGCACTGTGTATGCTGCTGTGAACATTTCATTTCCTAATATTTCAATGTTTTTTATAATGCCAAGTGGTGTTGCATACGGTTGCACAAACAGACAAGGTAGGAAACAACCTGGAATAATGTCTCGCAACTAAATCACATTGTAATTATTGTTCTTGAAGTGTTTGATAGATAACTTCAAGATTAGAGCCTATCGCTATAAATTTCTTCATTGCTCTCATTAGCGTGATTTCGTTCTCAAATCTTTGTCGGTGTAGTGTAGACAATCAGCATTTGTTACTATTTTGCACCTACAAGGCTAGCCTTAATGTAAACAAGTATTGAAAGTCTAATTTAAGCGGGTCAAGTTTACATCGCGATACAGTGAAAGTGCATACTTTAGTCCAATTTCAGTTTACACAGGAAGTGTACGATGAAATTAATTGTGTACTACTAAACTTGATGGAACAAACGTTGTTCTTACCCAAAATGTAGTTCCCGATGCATTTCATGTGTTTAGATCTATGCACATAATTTTTTTTTTTTTTTAGCGTCAATATTAACGGAAATTTAATACAATGCCAAGAAAGAAAGGTGTTTGAAACAATCATCTTCTTTTAGTTCCCCTCCAACGACAAAGAAATTAGTCGAAAAGTCTGGCCCAAGTTCAATCGATAGTCCCTTATTAGAGGAATCTTTCAAGATGGTAGAATCTGCTTCAAACTTTCCTCACCACAAGAACCTCCTCTCCATATTCCTCGAACTACTGGCGTCATCACTTGCACACAGATTTAATGGAGATGAAGAAAACACAATTGAAGCAAAAGCCTTATATTTGTCAACTAAAATGCATGGCAATACCCCAGAAAAGCCCATTAGCATAATTGATATTTTTGCAAGAAAAATTAAAAGTGTTCCAAAGAAACCTGAATTTATCACAGTCAAACAGAAAACACCAGAACAAACGCTGAGATTAAAAAATCTCAAGTATGGAGAAGTTTTAACCACAGATGAGGTTCTGAAGCGGCTTGAGGAGGCCCAAGAAGCTAAACAGAAAAAAAAAAGGTGCCAAGAAAAGCTGGAACAACTAACGGATCTGCTAAAGAGAGAAAGGAATCAGAAGAAGAGGATTTAGAAGAGGCAGAATGCCAGATGTTAAAGACATCTCTGATGAGTAACGAAGGGGAAAGTAAAGATGAAGATCTCGTTATTATTGAGGATTTTGAAGATTTAAAGGCAGGGTCCAAAGCTAATCAGGATGATTTTGTTCTGGTACAATTCAAAAAGCAAAACCAAAAGGAATCGTTTGTTTTTTTTTATATTTGAAAGGTTACTGAAATACAAGAAGTTAATTTGATTGTTTCATTAAGGGAAAACAAATAAATCATTTATTTTTCCTAATGATCCTGACATAAGGCTAGTTTCAAAAAATGATATTAAAAAAGTTATTTCTATAGCTTCAGTGCGCAGGGGCTATTACAGTTTTAACCTAATATTTACCCTCAGATATTAAAATTCATTTAATTAGTTATTATGTTTTGTGCAAACAGAGTATGCAAACTCTAAATACCTAGTTTATGTTTCATATATGTTCGAACATATGTTTCTTTTATGTTCCTTTACGCATAATAAAGTTCTATTGAATTCAGTATCTAATAACCTTCCTTTCCTGTTCCATGCTGAAATAAATTTAAGAGCGATTACATCATTTGCCTGACACAATATCAGTGATATTGTGGGTAGATTAGAAGTAAGTATCATTGGAATTCCCCCAAAAATGCAAAACTATTTCCGTCCGGGATTACCCCAAACTGCCAGTTGGGGTAATTACGGACGATGAGATGTGAGGCTGACACTTCAACTTCGATCTAATGAAGGTATAACATATATACTTCCTAAATATCATTGGATGGACATTGCTTTGACCTATGATCTGTGTCCGAAATAAACCCACTGACAGTGGGGTAATTCCGGACAAGGTGGGGTAATTCCGGAACCTAACCTACCAGCAGTAAAATAATTTTTTTAGCCATTAAATTGACATAATTGGATTCATTATCAAATAAGGAATCTGATAATTTTCATTGATTGCGAATTTAACAAATTTATGAGGACTAAAACCAATTAAACACTGAAAAAATCGTCAAAACTATCAAAACCGTCCAAAATTACCCCAACCAACAATACTACTTGTTTTAGAGGAAACATTACAATGACAGTTGCATATTATAACTAATACAAGCTGAGGAAAAAAATATTCAGATCTTAATTTTTTTTTGGTTTAATTGTGAAGGTAAGTTTACTGCCCCAAATGCAAATCACTAATAAAAAATAATATTTAACTGAATGCTGTATATCAGTTTAATCAATTTCAGATGATGAATTAAGAATATATAGTGAAATGGGCATCACTAAAGAAATTAATTTTTCCGGTGTTTAAAGGAACTAAGCGTACATTTGATATATGAGAAAATTACTAGTGTAACAGCCCTCATACCTGAATTTTGAATAGTATTGTACTGTATGAAGTATTTGTAGTGAGCTAAAGTTTGCTTGAATATGATCTGGTATGTTTGTTTTGTAATTTCTTGTAAATCAGTGTATATAGACTTTGTTTTATGAAAGAAAATTATTTAAAGTCCATTCAATATGTTTAAGAACCGAGTGGTGCAAGAGAATTTCTTAAATGTTTGTAATTCCATGTATTAATGCAAGTTATGATGTCTACTGGACAATTTTCTACAGTTTGAGATGATTTCTGCAAATAATTTTGTATCTAAGTATCTCTAATTACCATTCCTGATCAATTTGTAATGTTGTTAATTAATTTTGTATTAATTCCGATTGTATTTAATATGTTTGATTGTTTGAGTGATTGTTAATGTTCGAGAAATATCGGGCGGATGCCTTTGAAGGAATTCTCGTAATTTCGATAGAGACTATAAACAGATCGGCTGGACAGAGCAGTTAGTTGACTTCATTCAGTATTCAGTTTTACAGAGATGATTCATCCAGTTAGTATCACAGAGATTTTATTTGCAACGGCTCAGAAGTGTATCTCTGTATTGTATCTATTCTTGTGAATATCGCTGACTTCGTTTTGAAAACAATAAACAAATCTTCAACATAGGCCTTCTGGTGGACTTTTTTATTAATCAATATATATAAATTAAACCACCGAAGAATCTAATACTAGGCAAATAAAGAAAGCAGCAGACTGGAAGCTAAATACGATATACTAACTAAGCCAGACACAGGTTTGCAAATATTAAAACAAAATTTAAGAATTCATAAAAATGCGTCCTTAAATTCAGGAAATAAAATTACACAAGTCAATAAATTCTAAAACTCTTGAATACAGACAAATATGAAATGACGGTCAAGAACAACTCATTGCCTAAGCCATACGGTACAGAAATTTCTAAACAAGACTTAAAACAGATATAAGAGGACCAAATACACAATAACAACTCTTCATTTGATATAACTATTCAGCTAACATTTAATTTGTTTCCTACTTCAGTTTAGTTGTGATGGAGTGTTTGCACGACTATGGCACGACTATTACCACACGCATCAGGTTTTCTGTTTCCCAAATTTTTATCGGTAATTCTTTGAGTACTGTATCACCAGGGCACAACCTAATTAATGTTCAATTAACAGATATTAAATTTATTCAGTATTTTCTCGTAATTTAACCCGTGACTCAGTGCGCTGAGGCAGCCGCACAGTGGTTTAAGGAGGTACAACGGTGCCGGGTACGAGGCAGCCCTGTAGCTGGTCATCGTCACTCCACAGCCGTCAAGGCGAATACCAGACGATCCTCACAAACAAAAAGACCCTTAATAAACACCATAGTTACACGTTTCACACACTCATAGCAGCACTTTACTTTCACTTTTAGTCAGCAAGGATATCTGTCGAATAAACCAAAGATACAAAATTGACCAAGCCAATGATTAAAGGTGGCCTGCTCTAAAATGTTGGGAAAACATGATAAAGAAGAAGATTTTTTGTCATTTATTCCAGATAGTAACTCCCTGACCTACAAACAAAAAATTTCCGATCCCTTACGTCTGAAACCGAGTGTCATCTTGTGGTTGTGGTCATCTTTTACTTTCCATATATTTCTCTTATCCATAAAGCTTATGTCTTTCAACGCCTCATCACCAAATATTCCTTGTATACTCTCTTCACCCACTCACTATATTCCAGCGAATTAAAACGCAGCTCCAGTTATTGACCATGGAGGAAGGAATATATGGAGACGAGATAACGCTAAATCCGTGAAACCTCGTGAAAAAACTGCGCTTGCGCGGCGGACATCGTAGGAGTACCAAACATTGGGCTGTTTGCACTGTGTCAACTGCTGAGATTATTTCATTTTCTAATATTCTAAATTTTTCTATTATGCCAAGTGTGATGCATATGGTTGCACAAACAGACGAGATAGGAAAAAAACCTGGAATATCGTTTCATAAGTAAATCACATTGTAATTATCGTTCTTGAAGTATCTGACAGCAAACTGCAACGTTAGTGACATTCGCTATAAATTTATTAATTGCTCTCAATAGGATCATATTATTCTCAAATTTTTGTTGGTGTAGTGTAGACAATTAGCATATGTTACTATTTTGCACCTGAAAAGCTAGCCTTATTGGAGACAATTGTTCGAAATTTAATTTAAACGGGTCATGTTTACAACGCGACACAGTGAATATGGTATTCTGCATGCATTACTCACGTTTAAGTTTACTCTGAAAGTGCACGATGAAATTAATTGTGATAATTTGTGCTGTGCGAACTTCTAAACGTGATGAAATAAACTTTGTTGTCCGAAATGTATTTCGCGATGCATTTCCTGTGTTTAGATGTGTCTACGTAGTTTGGTTTTGTAGCGGCAATATTAATGGAAATGTTGGCAGTTTGAAATCGGTGTATACCAGAAGAGAACAAACAATTTATTTATTATTAGCTGTTAGCTTCTGATTTATGAATGCACTGATTTTTCTAGCAAAATTATATAGGCCACTAACAGTACAATATCTTATAAGTAATCTCAGAAACTATGAGGTTTTATGAAGTATTATTTTTTAAAAAAGTTCTAAACATTGACTTACGCTATTTTTAAAATTTCAGATATGACTTGTTTCTGTTGGTAAATATGTCTACAAGTATATTTCTAGATTTTGAAATTTTTCTTGTTAATTACTGAAATAAAATGTGAAATATATTAAAATATAACCTATTTGAACATCAACTAAAATTTAAGGACTGTAGAAATAAACAGTTTGTTATTCAAGTTAAAAAGAATTACCTGCTCATTAAGTTACGTCCGAATTCATCATCAAATATGGAAATGGCGATAGTTTTTTTTCCGGTCCAGGCAATATTTCAACTTATCCACGTCAATTTTAAGGTACAACATCTCGAGAACTAAGCAAGATATCAAAAAGAAATTATTGTTTTCTTTCAGTTTCACTCATCGAGTTACATAAGAATTCGTCATCAAATTACGGCCATCCACGGTTATCGTTGAGTCCCCTTGTAACCTAACAATCTCACTTTTGAGACAGTATATCTCGCGAACTGAGCTAGATATCGAAAAATTTTATTATGTATTTTCGATTTGTATCGTCGTGTTATATAAGAATCTATCACCAAATTTGACTTTGGGTACACGTTTCTTCTGAATTTCAACCAGAAACTCCACTCTTTTGAGACAGTATATCTCGAGAACTAAGTACGATATCAAAAAATTTTATTCTTCATTTTTGATGTGTCTCGTTGAGTTACATAATAATCCATCATCAAATTGCGGTGCCACGGTTGTCTTATGAGTCCCTTGAGGTTTTTGTGCCTATTTCCTTTATTTCTCCTGTCGAGCAATATGGCGGCCTTCCCTCCCCACTTTCTCTCCACTCGGTTTCACTCCAGTATGTGGCGAAGGTCCCTTGCGTCGTCTCCATATATTCCTTCCTCCATGTTACTGACTGCGTTCGACAGTAATTTTCACAAATAAATCTGGCAGTCCTTCTTCATATTCACTTCATCTCCTGTATTTGATACCCAAAATAATACATCACCAGATACAAGCAAAGATCTGACAAAAGTTATTTAATGATTTTGAAAACATTTCTCTACTAACTGTCAAATGTGTCTTGCCCAGTTGAAGCTTGTTATCAAATGTTATACCAAGATTCTTACATTTCAAGCCAGTAACAAGGAATTCCTTCTCAACCTTATAATCATAATCAACAATCATTTTTATCTGTTTATCTAATAATAATAATATTCCGTGTGGTAGGAATAACCTTGGTGACAGGGTTTCTATTGGATGCGCATTCCGCACTGGCCGTAGCCACCTTAACCTAACCCAGCAGTCCTACCGGGTACAGGGGACCTACAGTTTAACGTTAGATCCGAAGACAATCATTCATTCCAGAAACGAATTGCAATTGTACTCCAATTTTCAGCTCACTTCATTGATACTGCATTTCCTACCATAACTTTTACATTTCTACCTTTTAAGAATTCTTCACCCAACCAAATCACTTTTTCATCCACTCCAATAGTTTTTTACCTTATTTAGTTCTATTTATAACTCTTGTTATCAGAAGCCTTTGAAAGATATAGCGCTACTCTGTGAATTTGGTCTCCCTTGTCCATTTCATATTAAAAATGACTTGCATATAGTTTTAGAAACCGAGATTTCGCATGAATATCCTTGCCTTAAGCCATTTTGTTGACTTTAAAACCACTTACTATTCCTCACAGATTACATCTGACGTAATTGCCACATACTAATCTCTCCATTAATTTCGCTACCACTGATGTAAAACTGGCTTGGCCCGTAATTTTCGACCCTATTTGTCACCCATCCTTTATAGTTTGATATCATTATTGTCACTTTCCAGTTCTCTGGCAAACAGCCTGTATAAAGACTATATTTAAATAATTATACAATAACTCATCCTGCTATATTTAAGAAATTTATGTATATCAGACCCTGTATCTTTGTTTAGCTTTCTTATTCCTTCATGATATCCTCGGGATGAATCGCAGTTTTTTAGCCTGCTCATTTCTATTTGTGATTTGTTTCGTCCCTCTGATTTACACCCTCTTCTTCAGAATTATAGTCCCTAATGTCTCATTAACGTATTAACTAAGTATCTGCCACTTTCAAATCCTCAGTAACGTCTTCTCCATCCTTAGTTATAATTGTTTCAACACCCTCACTCCCCTCACTTTTTAACATCGTGTCAGAGTCATAATGAACAATTAGGTTATTAAAAGGAAATTAGAATATTTTGTCGGGAATTCATTTCAGTAGCGAGCAGGCCAGTCTTCGCACACGCCGAGCTGAGCGCAGGATTGTTTGTTAGGAATGTGCTGAGACGCTGACTCGATTGATTATTACTAGTTGTAACTGAATCTCTGACATCAATGAAGGTTCACCTTCGAGATAGAAACGAATTATTAGACTCACTCTGCGGGCAGTCATCGACGAGTAGATAGCTCATTTTCGCGGGTAGCTTTCATCAGCCAGTATGGGTTTCTAACAGTAAAACTTACTCTCTACGCTCAAGTCAGTTCACCATGTAGGCCCTGCAAGATCATGGGGGCGGCATACCATCAGCCACTTAGCTTGCCATCCAATCATACAACAATCCATTAGTCTACGAGTTATTACTCAGTAAGATGCAATTAGCATCTTAGATAGGCTCTGTCGGGAGGATCCTCGCAGTCATGTTATCGGCTGTATGTTCACGGCTTTCAGTGACATTAAATGGGACCTCATAACCGCTAGATGCATGTTATCATTCATAATAGTACTGAATCTGGGCTGGTCATCTAACATGTACCAGCCTTCCACTATCCTGGTTGCCGAACCTACTAATCGGCTGGTGTCACATTATTCCTGACGATATACATCTTATTAATTAGCCCACAAGACGCAAGAGCTCAAGACCATCAAGATAGAAGAGAATTCTGCGGCTGCAAGAACGCCACGAGGTTAGTTAAACTCTCCTCTAGAGTCCAACCAAAGTCCACAACGAACACAAATCATAACCCTTCGGCTACCCTATCAGTCAGACGGGACTTTTACAATATGAAGGACTGCAGGGAAGGTGTGAAGCTCGACTGTTCCAGTTGTAGCGCTGGCCAATCAAACCCTCTCCCTCTGCTCGGTCTCCACACTGGCTGACTTCCTTAAACGAAGTCTGAGAAACAGATTTAGCATTTTCAAAACGAGTGGAAGCAGATAATGTTTACACTCATTGGAATAATTATAAAGATTTCATTATTTTCTTTTTTATTATGATACAGTATGAACATTTGGCAAGGAATGTTCCTTAGGTATTTCATGCTAAATTAGTTGTTTTGTGATACGTTAATCCGGACTAAAATTGTTTTTCTAATAAAGAGCATATCCAGGAAAGGTCAAATAAATTTCTTTTCTCAAAGTTTCTATTATCTCATATAGAAAAATAGTGTGTGCTTCCTCAACGCTCCCTGGAAGTGTGAGAGTAGTTTCTTTATTTCAGGGATCCTGAATGTGTTTCATGTAACTTTCTGTGTAAGAAAGCACACTTTAGATACTCGGCTAGTGTGATTCCATCTGTTTGTCTTTTCGAGTGAAATGTTTAGCCGTCTCGACGAAATTATAGTGTGGAAATGATGACAAATATAATTTACACAAATAAGTACCTTTCTGTAAAAAAAAAAAAAAAAAAAAAAAAAAAAAAAAAAAAAAAAAAAAAAAAAAAAAAAACTTCTCTGCACACAATTATGTAAAACATGTAAAACAATTTTAAAGTAAATAATTTTTTGAATAGTTTCATGAAATGCTGAGGACTAATTCTATTATATTTCAGCTATGTCTGACAGTATCTTAAGTTAGTCGCTTAATGTGAGAAAAAAATAGTCAATTTTTATTCCAAAAATGTCTGTAATGAGAAGAGCTGATTAGCAAAACTTTGGCATCCCTCTTATCCAGCTTTTAATGAGGGAACAATCCGTCATTTTCAAAAAACATACTGTTTATAAATTGTAAAATCGCAAAATGTATGTTATGCGACGATATTAACTGAACATTTGGGTCTTAAAAGTTTGTTTAGGAATTCCAAATTTTTCTAAATATCGCATAGCTTGAGCATGCCTTCATCAAATTTAATTTTTAATCAATATGTTGCAGTAGATTATAACAATCCTTTTATTTTGAAAATCATATAATTGTGCCGAAGTAATATGCTCAAAATTGTAGGTGGAAAAGCATTTTTTTCTTTTCATTTTGTAAAAGTAATTACCTTCATCAAAATATATGGCAACATAGTGAATTTTAATGGCCTTTCACGTGTTGCAAAGTGTCGCACTATTCTGTGACTCATTACCGAGTCCGCGCACTGCCAGCGACGGGAAGGGAAGTGAACCTCGGACCACAGAGGAGGGCGGTGGTCTGCAGTCCGCCTACTCACCTCCACACTCAAACCAGGAGTAACCTCTGCCTCCACTGCCAGCATAGGGGCAGCATTCCATGAAACAGATAAAAAAATATCGGAGTGCTGTGTCCCTGTTTTGCATATGCCGGCTGTGTCCCTGTTGCTAACTACGACGAGAACTCCTCGGAAAGCCGCGTTGCTTGTCCCAATGCTTTTGTCATGGCGGTTGGCCCTTCGCACTGCTTCCATTCACATTGGCGACGCGCAGCAGGTGGGTTGGCGAATGGCCTACAGTGGCGCTGTTAGCCAAAAACCGCTTCTCTTGGTTCCTCCCACGCTCCCAGCTTCGGGAAAGCTACTCATTATAGTGAAGTATACTCAGTCCTCTCGTCGACTGTGTGAACAGAGCGACACGATTCTAGAGCTAATGGGCGCGGCTCCTCGAAGCTAGAGGCGGCGACTGCAGTCTCTCCTGTACACTGAACGCATCAATGCTGCCAGTCTTACGAGAATATCTTTAACGAGGACTGCAGGTACAAAACTTGTTGACTAACTTTGCAAGACAATTTAGAATGAATGTAATTTTTTCTATATCTTTGTGAAGTTCATTCCGTAGGTTGTCTTTAAATTAATTCCTGTAAGAAAAAAATGCCTTTTTTCCGTCTGTAATTGTACAATTATACGTAATAATTCTCCAGCCAGCTACAATATTTATCTTACCAACTGTGTGTCTAGGGGCTAATCAGGAACGGATTCCACATCTTAACCTTTTTTTTTTTTTTTTTTTTGCCTTGCGGCACTAAAGGTGGGGAAGGACTGGTTAAAAGGAAACGAATTTGTCCATCACCTTCTGAAGCAACTATCACAATATTGAGCTGGATTGATTTGGGCAGGGCCGCCGTTAGGGAGGGGTAAGCGGGGCAAAATTAACCCGGGCCTTAGTGTCCGAAGGGAGCCCTTCGTCCGGGGTGACTAACTGAATACAAATAAACTTTAAAAAACTTTCTTAAAAAGGAGTTTTTTTTTTTTTTAGCATTAAAATTTTCTGACCTTATCAAAATATCAAAATGTAAAGAAATTTTTTTTTAGGGGAAAGGTGATAGGGAGGGGGCCCTAAGAACGCTTTATCCCCGTCCTGAGAATTCTAGCGCCGACCCTGGATTTGGGTAACCACGAGAAACACAAATGTGTATGCCCGGAAGGGGATTTGAACCCTTGTCCTCCCGAATGTGAGGCCAGAGTGTTACCACCCATCACACTCCATTACACATAATATTCCTACATCTCATTTGTAGTTAAACTGACATTTGCACGTATTATGAAAAAAAAACTCTCTCTATCTTTCTGCTTTATGACTTCAGTGTTTTGCTTTCTCAGATGTTTCTAAATACTTTGAATGTGTTTTTCAAATTTACTATATAAATCTGAAGCTTGATGGAATATGAATACATAAGAATCGCTTCAGAAATTTATTCAACCAAGGAACCCTTTAATTTCCACCATAGAGAAACATAAAAGACAGTCAATTGATACTTGATGTTTTACTAACAGAATATTTGTGAAACTATATATGAAACATTGATATAGTCAATAGTTATGGTGCTAACTACTATCCAGAATTAGTGTATAAAATTAGCTATTGTCATACACATTTACAACCTTGTAAAAACAAAGATATTATTAGACCAAAGAGTAATAGAATTTCAATAAATATAGTTCTTTAATGAAATTAAAACTTGAAACAAAAAAGAAAAGACATTGACATTTTAGTTTTTCCCGGCGTATTGTTGAAATAAAAAACTCTCGGGTTTTCTGCCGGTTAATATATTTATTTGGATCTTTTAACGACGTTTCGGCAACTGCCATCGTTGCCTTCATCAGGCTATAAATAGCAGTCAGGACTGGCTCGCGAGTCAGTCGTGTCTTGTCCTTGCAAGTGAGATTGAACCTGATGAAGGCAACGATGGCAGTTGCCGAAACGTCGTTAAAAGATCCAAATAAATATATTAACCGGCAGAAAACCCGAGTGTTTTTTATTTCAAGAAAAGACATTATTTAATTAAAATGAGGCCTTTATAAAGGGATGTCTCTATACAATTATATACTTATTTTAGCAATGATTAACTTGCACAAACAAATCCAGCAGTACGTTATTTAATATGATACTGAAATACTAAGTAATTCTGTCAGTTTTAGAACAGAACAAGTTTATAATCACAATATAGATTAAATATCAGCAGCAGTGTTTTATTTATTATAACAGTGTGTTGTAATACATACATAAAAGCTTTATGGAATGTTCACACAACAAAACAATAGACTTAGAAAGAGTTAAATATTGATTATAAATAATATCACGTAAATTATCTACACATCTATACTCCGCAATTCGCAAAAACTGTGTGGCAGAAGGTGCTAAGCACCAATCGTAATTCTGTGCATTCCAATCCCAAATAGGACGAGAAAGAAAGAATACATACAAGCATCAGTATAGCATCTTCTCTAATCTTATCCCTTCTGTCATTGTGACCTAAATTGGTTTGTAGCAGAAGAATTTCATTGCATTTGTAAATTAAAGATTTTCGCATATTCTGCAATAAATTCCAACGAAAACGACGTTGCCTGCCAAACAATCCCAGCCCAATTTATGTATCAATTGCGTAACACTTTTGTAAGGACTGTAACTAGCTGTCAGGAATCATGTGGCTCTCTCCTGTACTTTCACTAAGTCAATCAGTCCCTTGTAATCATCATCATTATCATTGGCGACAATCTCCAGTATCCCGGGTTTGGTTCACGAGCCTTGGTAGTTTTAGACGATTGTCTTCCACTGTATCCTATCCAGAAAAGTTTCTCTGTCCGTGATATAATTCCAGTTCCAGCCTCTTCTCTCTATGTCCTCCTTCAGCTGATCTCCATCTTTTTCGTGGTTTTCCCACTGGTCATTTACCCACTACCCTTTTTGCAAAATAAGTTTTTGGTAGTCTTGTTCTAGTCATTTTCTTCACATGCCAAAACCATTTAACTCTTGATGACCTAAGTATCACTTCCATGGATTCCCTTAGCTCTAGGTTTGATCTACTCTGATCATTCTTTATATGGTCAAATCTAGTTCTAGAGCGCCATTCTAAGAAACTTCATTTCACATGCTTGGATGCTGCTAAGGTCCCTTGATGTTAGTGTGCATGTTTACAAAGCATATGTGAGAATGGAATGAGATATAATTTATACAAACAATTTTTGTTCTTGTCGGAATCTTCATGACCCATAGTAAACTCCGCACGGTACTGTAGAAGTTGGCTCCTTTGGTTACTCTATTCATTTTCTAACACACTTCTAAAGCTACTAGCAATTATGCTCACCAGGTAGCTGAATTGGTCCTTGTGATACAGATCCAAAACTCCACAACAGTAACCCAAATACTGACGCACTAGTGCTTTGTACACTACTTCCTTTGTACGAGTATTACAGCTTCTCAAAATATGACCTATGAATCGTAATCTAGTTAGCTTTGCCTACAACGGAAGTTATGAGCAAGTCCCATTTCATGTTGATTTGTATGGGCGTTTCATTTATGACGCGTCCACACGTACGGCAAAAATCGCCCGGACCAGCGCCCCCCCCCCCCCCCTCGCCGGTAAGTCACAAGGCGCGTCACCCGTCCTCAAGAACACCTCATGCTTGCACTGATTTCTTACTTATAGCACGTGCTGGAAATGTTGGCCATCGGCATTAATACACGCATGGTTGTATTGGCTAACTCTCTGCAGTGCTTGTGAAGAAATATGACTAATTTTAGCCCATTTCAAACAACTGCTGTGCACTAATTAAAACAAGCAGATTAAACTGCACGAATGAGGTTTTCTAACTGGTTTTATGCAAAGTGTGGACAATAGCGAGCTTGATCCGCAATTGAAATTTTTCACCGAAGAGGCGTATTTTTATTTAAGTGGACGCGTAAATATTCAAAAAAGACTGTACTGGAGTATAGAAAATCCACATAATATCCACGAACAGCCGCGACACGATGTGAAAGTTGGAGTTTGGTGTGCAATTAGTGCGAGGCGAATTATTGGACAAGTGTTTTTTACTGCAACAATTACATCTTCCCGCTATGTGGACTATTTTTAAATACCTTTTTTGAACAGCTGACAGAAGATGAAAGAAATTACGGTCATTTTAACAATATAGTGTAACTCCCTATACAGGCGAAAATTCTATGCGTGATTTAAAGCATGTTTACAATGAGAATCATATTATCAGTCGTAGATTGTGGCATCAGCGTTCTCCAGATATGACACCTTGTGATTTCTTTTTTTGGGGTTACAAAAAACAGCGTGTTTGATTCAAATCCCCGTACGGAAGAGGAACTTAGGAAAAACGTAAGAACTAAAATTAATAAAATTTCTTCACAAACACTGCAGAGAGATAGCCAAAATATCCTTAGTAGATGTCAAGCATGTATTGCAGGCGATGATCAATTTCCAGCCGTGCTATAAGGTAATACATCAGCGCAAGCATGAGGCATTCTTGAGGACGGGCGACACGCCGTGTGACTTATCGGCAAGCGAAGGGGCGCTGGCCCGGGCGGTGTTTGCGTGCGCGGAGACGCGTCATAAATTAAACGCCCTGTACTATAATGCCCAGATACTTCAGGGAATTAAGTCTGTCAATAACTGAATTTCTAATTTTGTACTAATGATCAAGCAGAGTCTATTTATTACTTATTTTCATTGCCTCAACATTTTGTAGTTAAGTGTAAACTGCCATTTATGGCACCATTCCGAAGTATCATCCAGATCGTGTTGAAGTTCTAAGCAATCATCAGAGCACCTTACTTCTCAATAGATACATATATCATCAGCAGTCATATCCTGTAATTAACAGGAAAAGAAGTGGTCCTATTACACCTCCTTGAGGAACGCCTGAAGTAAAATCAAGCTTAGAAGATGCTTCCTCAGCAACAACAATAATATTTTGTGACCAAACATTGCAATGATTTTCTTAAAACAAGTGAACAATAATTTAATAGAGTTTTGTAATATCAAATAAGATCAGTATTTGCTCTCTGCATTAATGAAAAAATGACATGATCACCTCCCAATGTATCAGACAAACAACAACATATTGATTGAGTTAAGGTTATTAAAATGTTGTTTTGACTGTCTAACCGCTTCAGAATCGTTTTCACTCACAGGTTATCGAAAATATTTATTTTAAATCAGTCAAAACCTTGTATCAAAGAAAACTCTTACTTATCAATCATCAATTAGTTTAATACATTCAAACAATTAACATTGTCCTTATAAGCTTACAGCAATCAATATACTACTTTGTCAGGGGTCCGAATGGTTGTTGGTCCTATTTGTGGACGTTGTGAGTGATCGGACCTGAAGTTGAGTGACTAACCTTCGTGTTTTTACGCCTCTTCTATGGAGTTCTTCATTTTGTGGCCTACCAATAATGGTAATTTATCGGGATATCCGACACCACTCCGTTTTATAGTCGGAGAACCGAGGATAGAGATGGCTAGCCTAGAACTGGTTTAGCTCTAACTGATATAAACTATCCTATAAGAAGACGGCTAACTGGTAGTGACTCCATTTAATGGGCACTGAAAACTGTGCATTTACAGTCGATATCATGACCTGCAAGGACTACTCTGAATGCTAGCATCTTGAAGCTAAATTACTGCTTTCAATACTGACTTATGGATTAATTTACTATGTCAGAAGACATGACAGCTTGGTTGGACAGCATTAGTGCTGGTCTAGGCTACGAGAGTCAGCGCGATCGCTTAGCTAACTCATATTGACTGGTTCAAGTTGTAACGTACTTATATGTAACATCTATATTTTGTATAATACTTTAAATATATTTATATACTTTATTGCCTCTTATTTCCAGCACCAGACCAGTATATAGAGATTTCCTTAACCCCTCTTTATCCGGCGCTGGTTTTAATATGACACTCACGCTGAAAAATCAAAATTATTATTATTCCAATTCTTATCACAAAAACTCAAATTAATTTCTTTGTCTATATCTACATATATCTCAATCTCAAATCAAAATACTTTCTACTCATCTCATCACTTGTATATTATTTATTTAACAAACAATTCTCTTTTCTCAAGTCATATAACATTATCTTTATCCATAACCCTAAACCTTCTGCCCTCAGGCTAATATTTTACTATTAATAATCCCGCCAGGATTCTTGTGGCTTCTCCAGTGAGCCAAACTTTTCATCTCTGCTTTCAAACTTGTTCATTCCAAAAAACCAAAACTCGTCTCTCCATTCAATCTTCTCTTCAACAACTCACTCTTGACTCTTCTTATTTTTCAGAGATCTCATTATTCATCTTGTTATTCTTTGAACTTAAAAATTCCGAGTGAATAAACACCATTACAATTTATTAAGTAAAAAAATAGCTTAATTAATGTAAAATCACACAAATGTGAGGTTGTGTACCTCACAAAGTCTACACAAAGAATGAGAGAGAGTAATGCTACTTATGTTCTGAAGTGAACATATATTTGCGTCATAGTTGACCGGATTGAACCAGCCGAAGGTGACATTGCTGTAAGCATTTTTATCGAACAAAAAGTTGTGCTGAATTTCGTCAGTCTTCACCGATCAGACCTGTTGCGAGTTAGATTCACAATATACAGCAACTATTCCATAAAATATTAATTGCTCTCAATCAAACCCTTAGGTCCAAAACATCCTTCACATTATGATAAATATTATGATGACTTCAATATATTTTTGAAATAACACTAAACTAAATTTGCACAAAATTAAAGAAAAAATGCCATGACAAAATTACAGTTATGATTTTTGTTTTCTTTATTAATCTATAATAAAAATAAATACAAAAAGATCTTAGATACCAACATCATTTATTCTGTCAACATCATAGACATACTAAACATCATTTTACTATTCTATTATAATCATGACTGATCTGAAGTTACTGACAGATCATTAACTAAATGGTTATATGGTTATACTTGGAAAATTATCGTATTGTGTATACAGCGTGTACAAAATGTACAAACATGATGTGAAAATCGCTAGTAAATTTTCTGTAAAACTGCTATTAAAGTAATATAACTAAAACGATTTTCTAGTAAGAAATTTCTCTCATCCCAAACTGTCATAAAATATATATTACACTAATAGTAGCCAGTTTAATAACTATTTGAAACATTATTTAATAATATGTATTAAAAACAGCTGAAAAACAAATTCAAATAAAATAATATTAATTCATAATTATGTCAATAAACTCACATATCTACAACTACAAACTCAATAACTGCACTTTATTATACATAGCTATAAGAAAAAATTATGATGATTGAAAGTTAAAAACAACATGAATTATATCTGTAATTCCTTTTAAGTTTCATGTTTCCATAAAACTTAGAAAGCATATTACACCGAAATCTAATTGACATTATATACCAACACTGCTCTGCAGTCCTAAAAAAAATATGCATAACTCATGGAATTACTTAATTCCTTTTGGAAACAGCAACTAGATATTTAAAAGCAATCACAGTGTCTAACGAATTCTAAATTATAAAAAGGATTTTCCACAACAACGAAGTTATTTTAAGTCTGTTTTGAAAGATTTTGAGATAAAAAACAAAAAACAAAATAAATTTCCATCAAATACAATAATTGAGTTATTTTGGAACAAATGATACAATGTAAAGAGACTATAAAACATTTTCCACTATGTTTACAAGTAAAATTAACATTTTGAATAACTGAGTTTATTGACAATTTAAGAATACAAAGGCTATATTAAAATGTATTCCATAAGCAACATAAAGAATCAATATACTGATAACCTATAAGACTACAAAAACTAATAAAAAGAATAACATCACAAGTTAACGAGTGATAGCAAACTGAGTCCACGAATTCCAATTACTATCTTTAGAAAAAGACCACAAGGAAACAAACTATCTTAAGAATGAATTAGTAGATGAATCTTAAGGGATCCAGACTCTGTAAAGGATTTACCACAAATATCACAAGAAAACGAAAGCTCTACAGAATGGTAGAGCTGATGACTTTTAAGATTTCCATTCTCTTTAAACGATTATCCACAAAGATTACAAGAAAACAGACGTTATCCTAAATAAATCGCTGATCTATTTTAAGGTATCCAGACTGCATGAACGATTTACCACAAATATCACAGGAAACAGACACTCTTCAGAATGAAACCACTGATATGTTTTAAGGTCTCCAGACTGTGTAAATGGTTTACCACACATGTTTCAAGGGACATTCTCTATAATGAAACCGCTGATGTTTTTAAGATCACCTGAATTTGTGTATGATTTACCATACATTTGACAAAAAAATGGACGCTATCCAGAATGAAACCGGAGAAGTTTCTTAAGGTGTCCCAATTATGTAAACAACTTACCACAAATATTACAAGAAAATTGACGCTCTCCAGCATGAAAGCGCTGATACGTTTCACTGTTTTCTAACTCTATTAACGGTTTACAACGAAAATCACAAGAATTCGAACGTTCTCAAGAATGAATCGCTGATATTTTTTAAGGTGTCGTAACTCTGTTAACAATTTACCAGTGATTTTACAAGAAAACGGACGCTATCCAGAATAAAGCCGCAAATGTTTTTTAAGGTGTCCCGACTGTGTAAATAACATACCAAAAATGTTAGAAGAAAGTGGACGGTCTCCAGCATTAAACAGCTTTTGTCTTTTAATGTTTTCTAACTCTATAAACGATACACAACAAAAATCACAAGAAAACGGACGTTCTCCTAATTAATTTGCTGATGTTTTTTTAAGGTGTTGACCCTGTCTAAATGATTTAACACAAATATCACTGGGAATCGGATGCTCTCCAGAATGTACCACTGATGGTTTTTAAGGTCTCCTTACTCTGTAAATGATTTACCACAAATATCATATGAAAACGGATGTTCTCCTGAATAACACCACTGACGAAAAATAAGGGTTCCAGACTCAGTTAACAGTTTACATCAAATATCACAAGAAAACGGTCTTACTCCAGAACAAATCCGCCGATGTGTTTTAAGTGTTCCAGACCTTGTAAACAATTTACCGCAAATATCACAGCAAAAAGGACGTTCTCCAGAATGAATTCGCTGATGATTTTTCAAGTCTCCAGATTGTGTAAACGACATTCCACAAATATTAAAAGAAAACGGTCGCTCTCCAGAATGAATCCGCTGATGTCTTTTAACCGTTTCAGGCCTTGTAAGCGATTTACCACAAATATCACAGAAAAACAGACATTCTCCAGAATGAAACCGCCGATGAAATTTAAGGGTTACAGAATCTGTAAACAAATTACCACAAATATCACAAGAAAACGGACATTCTCCTGAATGAATCACCTATGTTTTTTAAGGTCTCCAGGCTGTGTAAACGATTTACCACAAATATTGCAGTAAATAGGACGTTCTACAGAATGGATTCGCTGATGTTTTTTAAGATCTCCAAACTATGTAAACGATTTATCACAAATGTTACAAGAAAACGAACATTCTCCAGAATGAATACGCTGATGTCTTTTAGGGTCTCCAGACTTAGTAAACAATTTACGGCAAATATCACAGGAAAACGGCCTTTCTCCAGTATGAAATCGCTGATGAAATTTAAGGCTTCCAGACTCTGTAAACGATTTACTACAAATGTCACAGGAAAACGGACGTTCTCCAGAATGGAATCGCTGATGTTTTTTAAGGTCTCCGGACTGTGTAAACGATTTACCAGAAATGTTACAGGAAAACGGACGTTTTCCGGAATGAATACGGTGATGTATTTTAAGGTCTCCAGACTTTGTAGAGACGTTACCACAAATATTACAAGAAAACGGACGCTCTCCAGTATTGAGCCGCTGATGTTTTTTAAGGTGTCCAATCTGCGTAAACGATTTATTACGCATTTCATAGGAAATCAAATGCTCTCCAGGATGAAACCGCTGATGTCTCTTAAAACTACCAGACTGTGTAAACGACTTACCACAAATTTGACAAAAAAAGGGATGTATAAACCAATTTTCACAAATTTCAAAAGACAAATGACATTTGCTTCTATAATAAACTTTTGTACTGTCTAAGAATACAATACTTATTTAAGGATTTTCCACAACCTTCACACGAATTTCGGCGTTGGCCAAAATGAATTCTGTTAGTACATCTGTAAGTAGTAAGCTGCTACTGTAGTCTTCTGGTTTGAAATTCAATAGCGAAATGTTGCTGCTCGGCATTGTAACTACTTTTCGTGCAGCCACAATAACCCCTATAAACAGAAAATTTGAATGTTGGAATGTGGTGGACTTATTACAATGGCAAACTATATTAATTGGTAACTGATAGATATGATTGCAGTTATACAACTTGTAGACTGAATTCTTATCACATCCAAATTTTATTATTGTTATCAATAATCATACAATGTTAAACAAAATGTGCTGCTACTAATACAAAATGACTTTACATATGTAAACCAAAGAAACCTTAACCCCTTACTGTATGATTTTTTTCTGAACAAAATGTCACTTGTTAAGTCCAAATCCGTGATTTCAAGATAAATACTTAAAAAATTCCAAATCTTATTTGGTGGAGATTATTATTGACTTAAGGGTTTGTTCCATATATGGGACAGCATGCAATAATGGCTTACATTTTGTGATACCAGTTTCGAGATGGATGATGCAACATTTGGAAAATATGTAAGATATATACATATACAAGTAGAATTTATTTTATTAACATAAAATAATTACAGTTTCTATTCATTAGTGTACACATTTATTGCAAATAACACTAATTCACTTTCCATTTAGTCTATTTGTAATGAAACTTGATAAAGCAGTTTCTCTCCTTGTCCAAGCACAATGTTGCACTGCACTTCAGACATGCTGTATAGGATTTTCTTTTGCAGTCTGGATAATTGCAACAATTACAGTTTCCCATCCAGACGGGCATGTGATCTATACCATTCTGATACTGCGGAATATCTGCCGCAGGCTTTCTCTTCTTCATACTGTGCTGTTTTTGGATCCCTACCTAGTTTCTTGGATAAGGTTTCCTTGTTTGCCAGAGGACATCTGCAATGGCTACTCGAAATAAAATAGGAGCATTGTTGTCGAAATTTCTTCTTCTCAATAGGGTCCAGCTTGTTCACATAAGCTAAACTTCATATTGGGCCATATCTGTCACAAACCCTTTTTTCAATACATTACATATTCTAATGGAAAAATATATAAACTTCCTTATTTATAATTGTCCACAGATGTCATTTTCATAACACTGAAATCAAATGTTTACTGTATCAAATACAACTGTTTGTATTACAGAACTAGGATGTAAACTGCTCACAGCGCAAATCAAAAATTCATACTTCATATTTCCTTATTGTTTCAACAGATCACATTCAATATTTGCACAACTCTTCTTGATTGTGTAGTATATCTGTCCCAACATGCAGTTTCAAAGTGTTTGCTCAAATATGAGTACCACAAACAAGAAAATCGTATGTGCCATATATGTCCCGGTATGTAGTAAGGGGTTAAGACTAAAAATGTGATTTGTAGTAAAAACTAAAACCACTTTAGGAAAAAAATGCTTAAAACACTTTTGTCTTCTAAAGTAAACACTTATATCATCAACTAGTGAATTACAAATGTACTAAATAAAGACATTGATAAGGTAAACCAATGCGTATCTATCAAACAATAACAAAAATAAAAATTTTATAAGCAAAACTTTTAAATTTTGTTCCTTAGAGAAGCATTTTAAATGAATTAATTACAGGACTTTAACAGCAGAATAGACCAGTGACCTTTCCTATGGAGTAATATGTCTGATTACATTTCAATAGTTATTTTATTACTAAATAAAGCAGTGAATACCACAATAAAAGTATGAAATACCAGTTACTTTCCACAAACATTAGTTCCACAAATTAGAAAATAATCATTCTCATTAAAAAGGTGTAATTTCCCAAGAAATAAAGATTAAGTATATAGATTTTAATTAAGAGTCTCTTTGTAACACAAGTTTGACAGACATATTTACAAGCTAAATTAACAATAAAATGATATATTAGAATGCTTTTCTGGTATCCAGTATTCAGAAATGATCTGATCCCCAAACAAATGCTTCACATAGTTTATTTAATATTCAATGGCAATCTGCAATATTAAATAATATATCCACCTTTATTGGTGAAAATGTTTATCTCTGGAGAGTAAAGACGTCAACATTCTAAAACATCTGCACCAGAATCTGTCAGCACAGATCGTAGTTGGAAACCAACCACTTGAATGTTTCTTCAAAAAGAATTCCACAAAACATCTGAACTTGGCATTAATCTTTAAAAACAACATGGAAATCAGCTTGGAATCAATGGAGTAGTTTGATAGTTGGAGAGCCTCCCTCAGCAACAGTGTAAGACAACACAGAGAATTATTCCAGAACAGTAGGCAACCTCCTCTAAGGTTGCGGTGCCAGAAGATTCTAATTCTTTTTCATTTGGCGAAATAAATTCTAATTAGAGAGTGTCAAAATCAATTCCAATTTATCTAAAATTATACATTTGAAATAAAAATTAAAAAACAATTCATTTGAGGCCAACGAAAGTTCTATAACTTTCTGTTACAAAGCATTTTTTTATATACAGTCACTTATAGCTTAATGCACTTTGTCAAATATTCTTCCAATAAATGGATTCGATTTGTAATACGTGATACTTTTAGGTGTAAAAATTTCCACCTATATCTGGAATCACATCATTTGATTCGAAATATGTTATATTTATAAACATATTTCGCCTTGGAACTGCGTGGACGTCAGGGCTTGAAAAATATAGTAAATGCAATGCATGGTCCAATATGTACTACCCTTCACTCAGTTTTGCAAATGCGAAAGTAGTTTCACAGGCCGGCAGAATGTCCTACTCAGACAATTCTTTTTCTTGCCCTTCTGATGATATTTTTATTCACATGGTCCAAAAAGTTTTACTTTGTTCCAATTGTTTTTTCTGAATTTCAAGACTATCAATACAAAGAATTTTTTCATTGCAGTTAAAGAAAATAATAGTCCCAACCTTTCTGATGCATGCAATCAATTTCCAGTTTTTTTTTGTTTTTTTTGTTTTTTGTTTTGTTGTGCTCATCAACTGATTTCTAACCACCATGCAGTTTGAAAGTTTAATATGACCTCCTGAATGTGGTATAAACTTTGATGTTGTGAATTTTTATCTGCTTAATCAATTATTGTTTAGTGCACTTTGGTAGATTGTATGTCCTGGCTTTAAAAATTAATTCCTTCAGCTCTTTCAAAGTTGAATTCCATTACGAACAAAAACAATCATAAAGTGCTCAACCAGAAGTAAATTGTGCCACACTTTATATGGGGGGGCACTGCAGACGGCGAAGTGAAGAGCTACCAACCTTCAAGGCTGAGTACTGAATAATACTCCATCTCTGAGGTGTAGTTGTGAAGCCGTGTCTCTAGTAACAAACTAATGTACAAAACTAATGGGACCCTTGTAAATGATCTACACCTCACTAATAACAAAATTACTTAATTTTCAAAAGTGTACTTGCTCAGCATTTAACATCCATTTTTATTCCCAGCTTTTAAGATTGATATATCTGCTATTTGAAACAGATTTAACTATTGGTCGTCTAATACTTTATCGTTTCATATTTTTTGTGTATTTATACATCGTTGCTGAACCCTAGTTGCTAATAGGCCTTCAAAAGGATTATTTTCAATTCAATACGAAATTTATAAAAAGTTGAATGTGAAGGGACAAACTGATGAACTTTCTATAAATTTAGATGAAATTTTGTTACCATGAGGTAAACTAAGCAGAGAGTTTTACGACAGAATACTTCGAGGAGAGACACAAAGTGAGCAATTTTTGTGCCATTTAAATAAATTTACTTAAGTGAAACTGTGGATATTGGACATGTGTTATTTGGAATTAAAAAATACACTCTTTAGCAACAGGCACTTTTTCATCAGATTGTAAGAAGCTATTAATAGGAAAACAGACTTTTGCTTCATGGGGATACTTCCCAAATCTTATGGCTTTAAGCCGTGTTGACGTTAATGGAGACTGGAAAGCAAAGGGAGTCAGGAATGAGAAGGATTTATACTGTGGCAGTTTTGAAGGAACCATCTCGACATTTGCGTGGAGTGATGTCAAGTAATCTAAGAAAATCAACACTAACTGCACCTCCCTGAATGCGGATCTACGTCTACATATATACCCTGCAATTCACGAAACTGTGGGTGGCAGAGGGTACTCAGAAAGAAACAGTAATATCTCTGCTGTGTATTTCAATGCCAAATGATTTGAGGGAAAAAATAATTAATATAGGCACCAGCGTGGCACCTGATCTCTCCTGTCACTTTGACTCAAATAGGTTGGTGGGTAAAGTATTTCACCGCACTTACCAATAAGTTCAAACAAATCGTGCTTTGTCTACCTACCAGATACTCCCAGCCAATCTACTAATCAGCTCTGTGACACTTTTGTAAGAACTGTAGGAAGCAGTCATAAATCAAGTTGCTCTGCTCTGCACTTTCTCTAAACTGCCAATAAACCTCTAACATAACAGATCCCAAATGGCACAACAGTAGTCCAAACATCCAGATAGGCCTAAATTCATAACCGCGCAATTACATCAGCCAACATCATATTCACTCAGATAACTGCATATATACAAATTTCTAATTGCCATTCGTAGGATTAGTCATAACTTGTCATTGGATTAAAATGATCATAATCAGATGACTGTAATTCCAGTATTAGTGCAAAACTTTCGCACAAGAAATTAACCTGTTACAATATTTAAAAAGAATTGTTGCTGCACAAATATAACATAAGATATCCTACCCTTACCTGTTTTGTGAAGTGCTGCTAGTGTGTTTATGCATCTGTAGTTTCACCTTATCTTCAAACACTTCAGACCGCTGTGTACAAATATATAAAGCGGCTGAAACAGCCGAGACATGGCGGAAGACGTGTTTTGTTAGAGAGCACCAAGATACAAATGTCTGTTCACAGAATACGCAGGCAAGTTCCAATACTGGAGGTGCTTTAAACAAGTATCTGAAACAAAGAGAGAAAAGAAATTTAGTTCACTTACTAGAAAATGGATTAAAAATAAGACAAGAATGTCAACATTTCATATATGTCACATGAAATATAATTAAAGCAATAAAAATTCTGAGATATTTAGAGTAATCATTATAACATTTTTTCATAGTTACTTACGATATACTTATAACCATTTCAGTCCCAATTGTAATATGCAGTTTTAGGCCGTGATCACTTTTTTGGAAATGTTGCGAGCTCAGCCAATTTCATAGGATTCCTGTTGGCACCTTTAGAAGCCAGAAAGTATCCATCACTAAGCTTCAGACTACAGGATGTGCACAATACTTTATTTGTGATCCAGTATGATACGATACAGGACTAGAAACAGCATACATATACTTGGATAACACTGGAACTAGTAGGATTCAACACATTTTTGTTGTTGCTCGTAGTGAATTATGGAACAAAGCCTGAGTTCACCAGCAACATAATATTTATCAATCTTAATGAGAGTCATAGTTGTGTTAGAATGACTTTGGTATTACTTAAAGGAAGCTATATCAGAATCCCAATATAAAGCCTGAATCTAAATCAATTTGCAGAAATCCTGTGTTCAGATACTTAAGTTTTCAGTTGGAAAAACTTTTAAATTTTCAAGCCAACCACAATAACACGACAGGAAGTGCAGTTGATGCCATGAATGATAATTCTAGTGTCAAAGTTTAGTCCTTTTTCATGGAATGACAGAGCCCCATTTTGAGGTGTGTACTGGTAAAGAGAAGACCGGATGTCACATTAGGATACAGTGATTACCGTAAGGCTACTCACATGGACCAATATTTATATGCCACCAGCTACCAGCACCCGTCATAGTGGGAAGGAATGCAAAAAACACTGGTCAACAGAGCACGTGTGATTTATGACAAAGACAGTCTGTCTACTAAACTAACACTCCTCAAGAACGTGTACCAATCTAATAGCTACGACAACTGCCAAATTCGGCACACTTTTAGACAGAAGACCACTCGAGAACCAACTGACGAGGAGCCACAGCCTTCATCCCCTATGCCGGCAATGTATCGAACAAGATTGGCAGAATTCTACACTGAAAAACGTCAAGTACGTTTACAGTCCGCCAGCTCTTCTTGGGACTTTAGGTATACCACATACCGTGCGAGTGTTGAAAATTATACGTCGAGCAGACCATCGCACAATAGAAGAATAGTGCACAGAACATAAACGGCACACTGAAGTACAGCACCCGTCAAAATCAGCAATTGCTGAACATTGTGTAGAGACCCAACATACTATCAAATATGAGGACATCAAAGTCAATCTCACTTTTGGGACTGTGTATGCAAGGAAACCATTGAAATCCGGATACAGAATAACCTCATCAACAAAGACAGCGGGTTTTAACTGAGCCAAGCTTGGAACCCTGCACTGAATCGGCTCCACAATAACCAGAGCCAAGGCACAGTGCGCGACAGAGTGAAATGCAGACTGAAGGTCCCTGCTCAACACATCGGAATATATCACCCCCACCACCACTTACTGAGAGGCACAGCGGGGATGGGTCAAAGGGTATTAATTATACTTCGGCAGGTGCGGCCCAGCAGTTACGTCCTGGACTGCGTTCTCACACTGGTCAGCAGACGAAATCTGAAGATGATGGCACATTTCGCAGTCGAAAATTCGACAAACAAGGAACAATTGATCCGGCCATATGCCACATTGATCTTCAAACAATCAACCCAATATTCACTAAGACAATTTAATATATTCTTATTTCCAATTGTTAAAAACCTCATTATGTATAATTTGTCATTGGATTAAAATGATGATAGACAGGGACACATAACTCTAGTTTTTATTCAAAATTTCTGCTTATAAGATACAGCCACTTGTAGTTAAAAAACTGAAATAAAAATCCTGAATCACAAATACTGTTTAGGAAATACTTATCTTACCTTCTCTGTGAAGTTCTATTAGTGTACTTATCAATCGGTAGTTTCCCCTCATCGTCAAATACTTCAGAGTGAGTAGAAAAATGTAAAGGGGCAGAAACATGGTGGAAGACGTGTTTTGTTAGAGAGCACCAAGATAAAAAAAAGTATGTGCACAGTATACACAGGCAAGTTCCAAAACTGATGGTGCTTTATACATGGATCTGAAACAAATAGCGCCAAGAATTTTAGTTGTATTACTGTAAAAAAAAATGGATTAAAATTAATACACAACTATATCAACATAGCATAAATGTCACATGAAATACAACTAAACAATAAAGATTCTGAGATCTTTATATAAATAAATAAACCCTTTTCTTCGCAGTAAATGATTAGCAACTCATAATACATATCACTATTGTAACATGCATCAGACAAACCGTAAGCACAGCATCTCTCTAGGACTAGAATCCTTATGTAGTAGCTATGACTATGTAATTCTGATGGGGGATCTGAATATTGATGTATTAAAAAGCAATAAGATATCAAAAGAACTTGAAGACATTTGTAGTTGTTTTGGTCTTAAAATATGCATAAACAGCCCTACAAGGGAAACTAGTACTTCAAAAACAGCGATAGATAATGTTATAACAAATTACCCTGAGGAAGAATATACAACAAAGATATTACATACATCAATATCAGATCACTATGCACAAGAAATTTGTATTAAAAATAATGTAGAATATCAGGAAACTTGGCTGCTTAAAGAATATAGACCATATACAAAAGAAAATATTGAATTATTTAAGCAACTTTTAAGCAGAGAACTTTGGACTGAAATGTTTAATTCTGACACAACGGATGGAAAATATGATGCATTCATAAGGGTAGTTAATCATTACAAAGATATTGCCTTCCCAATAAAAAATAAAAAACAATTAATACATAAAACAACACAGAAAAAATGGAATATTAAAGAAATTATAGAATGCAAGGAACATATAAAATGGGTTAGTAGATTATGTAGGGAGGGGTATCCATCACTGAAGAAATATCTTCTACGCTGTAAGAATGAATTAAAAAATAAGATTAATAAGATAAAGTCAGATGACATTCATAGGATACTACACAGAAGTGACAATAAACAGAGAGCAATGTGGCAAATTATAAATAGGGAGAGGGGAAGAAACCAGACTAGGAAACAGGATCAAATTATTGATCGGATTGTTTATAATGAGGTTACAGTAGATGACTCCAAACAAATTGCATGTGCATTAAATGAACACTATATAAGTATAGCAGACAAACTGACAAACAATCACAGAAACAAGTCAAATGACAACAAAGGCTCAGGTATTATGATTAATACAGATTCAGTATTTCTACGACCAACTACAGAAAAAGAAATCAGAAAAATTATACAGTCATTAAAAACAAAAACGTCTACAGGAACTGACGAGATATCGAATATGCTAATAAAGAATGTAGAAGTTATTTATTGCAACCTATGGTACACATAATAAACCATTCATTTACAAGTGGAATATTCCCAGAATCACTGAAGACATCTAAAGTTATACCTGTATTCAAAAAAGGCGAACGGTCAGACGTAAACAATTATAGACCATTGTCATTAATCTCTAGCATATCAAAAATTTTTGAGAAAGCAATGGAACAGAGACTTATTGACTTCCTAAACAAGCATAACATAATCACAGATGCCCAACATGGATTTAGGAAACATAGGTCCACAGAAACAGCAATTACAACATTCGTAGATTCAGTAAAAAAATCCTTGGATGATGGAGAGTACACAACAGCAGTTCTTATAGACTTATCAAAAGCTTTTGACACAGTAAACCATCAAAGATTACTCAACAAATTAGAAAAATGGGGTATAAGGGGAAAGGCTTACGAATGGATAAAGTCATATCTGACAAACAGAAAACAGTACACAGTTATAAAAAGCAACACGGACTCTAAAAATGTTACATCAAACACACTCACTATAAAATCAGGAGTGCCACAGGGCTCAGTGCTAGGGCCTCTGTTGTTCATTATTTATATAAATGATATACCAAGCCCAAATGGAGAGAATGATGCAATAGTTATTTACGTAGATGATGCAACAGTAAAGATGTCAAATATCTGTCTACCGAATCTAGAGACAAATCTTAATCTCTACTTTCAGAAATTAGCAATGTGGCTGGAAGAAAATTATCTTGTGATTAACCTAAGTAAAACTCAAATGATAACATTTCAAACAAAACAAAGAAGGTACTCTGTAAACTTAAATATAAGCAACCAACAAATATGTGATACAAATGCAGCCAACTTACTAGGGATACAAATTGACAACTGCATGAACTGGGAAAATCAGGTAGATAAGTGCTGTAAGAAACTAACCCCAATTGTATTTATGGTCAGCTACCTTAGAGAATTCTGTGCTAGGGATATTTTAATGACCATCTATTTCTCTCTCTTTGAAAGTCAATTAATATATTGTATATCAGCATGGGGAAGACCGACAGAGAATAATATGAGGAGAATATTGAAAATACAGAAACACATAATTAGAGCTATCGTAAAAGAAAAAAGAACAGTATCATGTAAAAAATATTTTGTAGATTTTAACATTCTGACATTTCCTTGTATATATATCTATAAGACTATAATGCTTTCACTCACAAAAAATGTTATTAAAAAGAATGAACAAGTACATGAGTATGAAACCCGAAATAAAACAAACTTCAATTTACAAGTACACAACACAAAAACTTTTGAAAAATGTCCTTCCTATTCTGGAGCCCAATTGTACAATAAGCTTCCTACAGATCTAAGGTTAATCAGCAAAAAGAGAGTACAGTTCCAGTGTAGGCTTAAAGAGCACCTATGTAAAAAAGCTTTCTACTCCATCAATGAGTATTTAAATGAATAAACAAGGGAAACAACAGCCTGAGTAAAGAAATTTTGAAGAAAGCCGTATAATCTTATCACATATGTTCAATGAAAATATAATATTGTTAAAAAAAAAAGTAATGTAAATATATGAATATTCACATAAATTAAAAGTAGAGAAGTTTATATTTAAGGCATTAAATTTATGATCTGTGACTTATCCTGAATTTCATTGTACAATTTATTGTATTTAAATGAAAAAAATGGGACCAAATAAATGAATGAATGAATGAATGAATTTAAAAGAGAAGATTCTATGCAACAAACTTTTTTTACTAATGGCTTTAACCGCCGTCGTCTTCAAGGTCATTAGAGGCGGTATGGGATCGGGGACAAGGAACTGGAAGGAATTCAGCTATGGTCATTTAAAAGAAGTATTCCCACATATGATGGAGTGATTTGAGGAAGTCATAGAAAACCCAAATCTGTACACCTGGACAGGGACTCGAACTGAGGTTCTCCCGAATGTGAGGCCAGAGTGTTTACTGCTCACCCACTACGCACAGCATGCAACAAACAAAAGCATATGAAGCTAAAGGGAATGAACCTCAACCAATACTGATTTCAAGTTTGCAGATCGACAAAATGCAAATAATCGAAAAAGTTGTCTTTTTTTTGACATCTTGAGAATATGGAATATTTCATGAGATTCCTGTTGCCACCTTGTAATAACCAAAAATGGCCATTACTCAGCTTCTGACCAGAGTATACCAACAAGGCTCAATTTGATATCCAGTATGCTGGCATCAAGGACTGGAATCAGCACACGGATACTCCAGACAACACTGGAACTGCTAGGACTAACTGCCTTCACCAGTGAACGTTTGTTGTACCTGGAAAGGAATTTCTGAACAGAGCTGAGAACAGCAACATAGTATTTAGCTATCTCAGCGAAGGTTGTGGTTGTGTTTAAGTTTGGTACATCGATGTAAAGACTGAATACAACCAATTTGAAGAAATACAGGTACATAAGATATTGGTTGCAGGAGCATTAAAATTTTGAAGTCAAAAGCAAGAAGACAACAGGAAGAAGAATGGATACCATAAATAAAAGTAACAGTGCTAATCAGAAAATACCAACTACCTGAATCCACATAATAAGGGAAAAACCGAGAATTGTGAGTGAGTGGTGATGTCCTGGCCTTGCATTCAGGAAGAAACAGATTCGAATCCCCAAGGAGCCGTCTAAATTAAAGTCTTCTATTATTATTTTTTTTTTTTGTCAAAATAACTCCAGGAAAATGGCAGGATGGTTCTTTCAGAACTGGGATCTCTCAATTACTCCTCATTCCTTATCCCCAGACCTCTCCCACCTCCAATGTTTTTGACACTGATGAGGTGTGAGGCCCCAAGCAAACAAAAAAACAAAAAAATTGAAAGGAACCACAATATCCATATTTGTATATTATTATGTCCCCGGAATCTTTCTATACTATAGGTCAAATTTAAATATTTTATTACAACTTTGATATAATTTGTCTCAAGGGATGTTTTATAGAATCGCCATAATAAGTAGCTCCATTGTTCTCTAAGCTACTGTGGAAACATGGTCTGCAACAACATCGCATTAATCATATCTATTTCAAAACCAGAATTGTCAAGGAGAGCTATTGACTGTTCCCAACATTAGATTATGTTCTAAATTAAATTCAATAAACAAATCATTTTTAACCCTTTAACTGCTACGGTTCGGCCGGCCGAGCCCTCGCTGAGTGCGGCTTTGTTTACGCCTAAGCTGTTTACCTGCGCTGGAATGCCGCATTAGACCGGACCGCTGTGTGCTGAATACATCTGGAGCGTTGTGTGTGGAGTTCTTCTGCTGTCGCTCTGCGATTTGAAACCACAGATACAAAATAAATACAGTTAATATAACATCTAAAGTTTTTCAGTTTAAAGCTCCTCTAAAAGTAAATGTCTGCGTAATCAAACATGACGGTACTTCATATACTATATAGATATTACAGCAACTGAAATGTTTTTAGTTTGTGAGCGTAGTAATTTATCTGGAGAGAACCTTTCCGAATACCTTTCACAAATTCTGCACAAATTTTCCAGTCTTCTTTTTGACCCTGTTAATATATATATATATTTTTAATTATTTTCTTTAGTTTTATAGGCGTATAAATATAATATAATTATTACTCTGCAGTTAACCATGGCTAGTAATTCTTTTTGTGTGATAAGCCTTGAAAAATGGTACAACACACAGTGATACATTACATGTTCTGCATTGGTTTCTCGACGCACTTTCTGTATCGAACATACAGCGCATTTACGCATTGGCGTGCTCTTCTTTAAATTTGCAATAAGAATGACATTTGGAAAAAAGGTCTCAAAAAGTTGCGAGGGCGATTTCAAGGGGGGGGGGGGGTGGCGTCTCACGGAACCTGATCTTACAAGACGGGGGGGGGGGGGGGTGTCAGGAAATCCTGAAAAATTCCTCACCAAATTTAAATTTATGGATGCAACAGACGAATCTCTGCAACTGGCATTTTTCGTCCGGTTACTACTCGGTGAAGAGCGTGAGCATTTAAAATGCAGTGTTCGAGAATGTGGAAAAAGAACTTTTTAAACCACTTCATAGTGAAAATATAGTATGAATTGATTCTCGCGTATCTGTTGGTCTCATCAGCATTAGATATCATATGATATTCCGTTAGAAATATCAGGAAAAATGACAAACTGCTGGAATGTTAACGTAATCCACACTTGTGTCCTGCAGCTTAATCGACAAGCACATGCTGTCAAACACGTCACTAAAGCATTCTCTTTTTCCACACATTTCGCTCGAACAATCTGTAGCTTCAAACTCTGAAAAATGGTCATTTTCCACTAGCTGATGTACACAGCTTAGGAAAATTACATCGAGATCCTGTCGAAGGGTTATCACTGTCATCCATATTAAAGTGATTATATTCACTGTCGCTTCTAGTAATAATCTCCATGATTTCTTCCGCGGTACAAACACGACGGCGTAATCGGGAGGACGATGGTTCAAATCCCCGTCTAGGCATCCAGATTTGGGTTTTCCATGGTTTCCCCAAATCACTCCAGGTGAATGCCGGGATGCTTCCTTCAAAAGGCCATAGCCGAATTCCTTACCATTCCTTGCCCCCCATTCTTTAACATCTCTAAAAACCTCGCTGTTAAGAGACGCTAAGCAGTTAAAAAAAATAATGACTGTATGCCATTTTCTCAGCGAAAACTAAAAGGAAAAGAGCAACACAAATTAGATCGCAGCTGCCAATGCTCAAGGGCCGAATGAGGAAAACAACTAACCACCCTGGGTGGAAATATGGCTTCATAGCCAGGCCGCTAAGAGGCTAGCGTGTTAACACGTCTGGAGTACAGACAGGGCGGCGAGGCGGCGCGTGTATACACGTCTGGAGCACCTGGGCGCAGTAGTAGCCACGCGCGTTTACGCGTCTACAGCAGTCAAAGGGTTAAACGGAATTCTTTATCTATCTTGTAAAATTGTGTTTCAAATGGTATGTACAAGTCAAACATGAAAAAGGATTCATGAAAAGAAATATTGAAATAGATTACATTTTGGTTGGAATAGACACATGTTAAAGTGATCCATGTTGTTCAGGACATGCAGTTCCTTTCTTGTATGTTAGTTTGGATGCATATCTGGATACACTCTGAGAGTTGGAGTGACTGATAATTTGTGCAGGTACATAATCGTGTCGGTGAGTGTTTATGTATATGTTGATGTCTGCTGGAGGTTGTCTGCCCATTTAATTTAATGTGTATGGGTGAGGTGGAGACTAAATGTGTTCAGTGTAAGTGTTTGTGGATGTGTGAATGTGTGTGGTTTGGTGATTGGGATGGTTTGTGTAGAAGACTTTGCCTATGTGTTTCTAAATAGATGCACTATCTCAGATGTGTTAACTACTGAGAGATCAGGCTGCTCTACGAAACAGAGAATGAGGACAAAATATAGGCGAATTCAATTATTAAATGGTCGATACTAGAAGGAGACGATTCTAATGCAAATCTGGAGGTAAGGCAAAACAATAAACAACAAAGTGGTGGATGGAAATAGTTTGTCACCTCCCCAGCACATACATCATCATGCAACTTGTGGTAACAAAACAAGAACATGAGAAATTTAAATGACAACCATTTCACCAGCATTTATACCCTACTAAAGATATGCGCACTTGGGGGTTGCACGATTTTGCTTAATACGTCGGTTATCTGTTACAGACCCAGTGGGTATTCGAGGGGATTCATGAGTGTAGAATGTGAATCCACACTCCAATTTGGAAACCACATTATACCACTCTTCCAACCTGAACACTAGTAAAAAACCCTAAATTAAGTATTTGTCTATAAGCACTTATACCAGTTTCTTTGTATATGCCCATATTAATGCACATTACTAATTTATTTTGCCATTATGCATTATCCATGCAAAACTTCTATAATGTGTAATGGAGGGGAAAAAGTGTTTCCTTGGTAAAGTTAATAATATATGTTATACAGGAGACATTTACTGCCAATGGCTACCACCCTGATATAATCAGCAAGTTCACTGCACCACAAAATGCTCAACTAACACCTTCTACCTCACCACCGACAGAAGAGACCAGCAGACCAACTGACAGCCAGTGGTAGTGTTACACTATGTTCAGGAGGTGACGGGTAACAGTGGCTGCCTTCTAAAACCATATCCGACACGTGTACATTACATCCAGAAAGATACCAGATGTACTCCTCAAGGTAAATTACAAGAGAGTTAAACTGCAGACACCAGGTGTATACCAAACACCCTGCAGCTCTAGTGAGGTGTATATCAGCGAGACAAGATGCACCATCAAGGAATGGCTGAATGAATATATGAAGCATTTTAAAAATAATGAAGTCAGCAAATTTGCTGCCGCACTACATTCAGCTGGCACTTTATTCAGTTGTACCAGTACTTCAGCTCAGGAAAGTAGACGGTGGTCCAGGTGTATCAGAGAAGCATTGAAAATACAAAAAAAGGAAGCAATAATGCAAACACAGATATCTGGTTGCAGCTTAGCCAAATATGGTCATGTCTGTTCAGGGAAACAAACCAATCAAACCACCTGCGCTATTGGTGGCAACAGGTCACCTATGACAGGTGGCAGACACGGCAGCCAGATGGTAAAAATTTTATGTGTTAAAAAATCAGCACAACTCAACCCGGAGAACCAAGAAAACCAATTTTATATTTTTCCTACATTTTGTTTGGAACCTAATTGGAATTTATTTATGATGGCAGTGAAAACTACAGCAACCAGCATCACTTGGCCAGAATGCACATTTATATTTACACACACACTATTATAGCTTTATCAATCGTTATTTCAGGATGTTAACCCTTTTACTGCTAGGTATCGCCCGGCAGAGCCCTCGCTGAGTGCTCCTTTGTTATCCTCTAAGCCATCTACCTGCGCTGAGAGGCCGCAATCAGCCGATACCTGAGCTGTTGAGTTCAGCATGCGGCCCGGACTGGTGTGTGCTGAATATTTCTGAGGCGTTGTTTGTGACGGCCTTCCGTTTTCGATTTGCATTTTAAAATCCCAGACAAAAAATGAATGCAGTTACTCTGACATCTAAGGTATTTCAATTTATAGCTCCTCTAAAAGTGAATGTCCGCGTAGACAAACATACAGGTACTTCCTATACTAATTAGATATTAAAGTAACTGAAATATATTTGGTGTTTTTGTTAGTTAGCACAGTAACTCATCAGGAGAAAATTTCGAGGTTAATTGTTCGAATACCTTTCACAAATTCTACATATATTTTCCATCCTTCTTTTGGTTCTGGGCTTTAGACCGTCACTGGCGAAGTTAAAAATATTTTTTTTTCAATTTTTTGTATTTCACTTAGTTTTACAGGCATATAAATGTAATGTAATTGTTACAGTGTAGTTACCCATGGTTAATAAATGTTTTTCGTGTAACAAGCCTCAAAATATTTCGCAACACACAGTGGTACTGTGCATTGCATGTTCTGTGTTTATACCTGGTTTCTGGATGCACTTTCTGCTCAGAACATCAAACGCATCTACGCGCTCTCCTTTGAGTTTTAAAGGTGAATAATATTTCGAAAATGTCTCGCAGTAAATCCTTCCACCTAGAAAATCTAGACTGAACTGATACTGGCGTATTTGTCTTGGTATATAAATAAAATCTATATGTTCCTTCAGCAATAGATTTCATAAGATCTTTGGTTAAAAATATTTTAAAAAAATGACAGAATGCTGGAAATTTGAACCAATCCATATTTGTGACCAGCAGCTGAATCGTCTAACGCATGCACAAAAGGACGAGAATCTCTTTTCTTCCAGTCAAAGCTGTCACTAAAGCGTCCTCTTTTTCCGCACATTTAGCTCCCGCTATATAAAGCTTCAGATACTGAAAATGTTCACCTCTTGTGGAGACAGACGGTCGTTTTCCACTAGCAGATGTACAAGGCTTAGGACTATTACTTCGAGATCCTATTGAAGGGTCTTCACTATCATCCATACCAAAGAGATCATTCTCACTGTCAGTTCTAGTAAGAATCTTAATGATTTCTTCAATTGTACAAACACGACGGCGATCTAGTTTCTCCGTAAAAACTTAAATGAAAATGGCAACACAAACAAGATCGCAACTGCAGTCACCTCACGGGCCGAACGTTGGAAAGCAATTAACCAGCTGGGGTGGAAATACAGCTACCTGACCTGGCCGCTATGTGGCCCGCGCTTTAACACGTCCAGAGCACCTGAGGGAAGCAGCAAGGGTGCGTGTTAACGCGCCTTAGCACGTGGACGCAGTAGAAGCCCCGCGCGTTAACGCGTCTACAGCAGTCAAAAGGTTAAGCCAAACCAACAGTATATTACAATTTAATGCTACATAGTTTTGCTCTAGTTCCTTCTAGGTTGATCGATCTTGAGTAACTCTTTTCCAGTTCAGACTGTAACTCGACGTATGTCTCTATCCATCGATCCGGTGGTCTTCTTCTTGCTCTTTTCAGGTTGCTGGGTATCCAGTCCAGTACTGCCATAGTCCATCTGTCATCTCTTTTGCGAGCAATTTGACCAGCCCATTGCCATTTTTGGCTCATGACTCTTTTTGAGATGTCTGTCACTTTGGTTACTGAACGAATGTGCTCGGCCTTTTCCTGTCTCTTCTTTAATACCCTAGCATTGCTCTTTCCACACCTGGGGAGTTCTGTTTTTGCTTCATGTGACTGTTTAGGGTAAACTGGACTAATTCTGTAAAGTCTTTCTCCATGGATTTTCAAATGGAACTGTTATATTTGAATAAACGATTAATTTACAAAAATTAATGAAATTCTGCATTCTCCTCCACCCCTCCCCCAAAATAAAAACAATTCTTTTAAAAATGGGACCAAGTCTCCTGTCTGTTTGATGACAAGAAGTTATGATATCTTTTCTTGAGCCAAGTCTTTACTTTACAGTGTGTATTCACTATGTTTTTTGTAACAGAATGGTTTATTTCATTGATTTAAAGTAAAATAAAAATAAAAAAAAATAGGTGACTTGGTGTGAGGAAAATATTGACTTTTGTGCATTTTTATTAGTTTCCATCCTTATTTATCAATCTTGTTTCACAGATCCCTGGAATGTGAAACATGTCATGGTTAATACACATACGTAAATTTGAGTCATAATCACCTTGATTACTCGGCTAGTCTCCTGAGAAGACTACATCCATCCTCAATGCCGAGAAAGACTTCGTTCCAATATAAATGTTTTATTTCTACTAAATGCAATGAAATTACCCAGCATTATAGGATTTAATTGATGAAAGCTACTAAACTTAAGGATTCTACAATTTTTGTGCTTACGGCTTTGTTTTTTTCTTTATGGCTTTGCTTTTTTCCTTATGGCTTTAGGTAACTGGAGGCAGGATGGGACTGGGGGCAAGGAAAAGGAAGGAATCCGGCTATGGCCTTTTTTGCAGGAAACATCCCTGCATTCACCTAGAGCAATTTACAAAAGAAATAGAAAATCCAAATATGGATGCCCTGACAGGAATTCGAACTGGAGTCATCCCGAATTCAAGGCCAGAGTGTTATATGGTTTTATATGCAGTCAAAATTGAGGTTATTACAGGCAGAAAGGGACTGGCAGAAAGGCGTGGAAAGGAATTTGGCCATAGCATTTACCTGGAGTGATTTTGGGAAAACACTAAAAAACCAAATCTGAATGGCCAGAAAGGAATTTGAACCCATGCCCTCCCAAACGTGAATTCAGTGTGTTACCGCACACCAACCATTCTTCATGAGATACTACCACGAGTCAACACTTTAAATGTTTTGTAGTCCTATTGGCCATGACTATTTGCATATATGATAAAAGTTAATTAATTTGCAACTACAGATGTGATTTAAATTATTTTAATGATAGTATAAAATTCAATTACTGAACTAGAAAAAAATAAAACTCCAATGTTCGATATTTGACACTTGTTATGCAAGTATTGAGTTTTATCAGCAACAAGTAAGTTATTCACCACAGAAAAATGATGTATGTTGGGCAGAATAATCTACATTTAAGGCTGAGGTAAGTCCTGACCAGATTTTAAAGTAACATAAATTTCTGCAGCAGCAGCTTACTGTTTAATAACAAGGAAACAGCTTACCCATCAGGAACAGGTTCCATTCCTGAATTTTCTTGTTCGGCTCCTTCCAGCATATTCTACAAAATAAGGAAATAATAAGAAATATAATATAATATATACATAAACTAGGAATATAATTTCACCATTACAAATATGGAAAATTCTTTTTAAATAAGTTACTTACCCTTATTACCTGGTGATAAACATAAAAAAATCAGACAACATCAAATACTCGTCTCAAATAGTTGGTAAATTAAAACTTTAGTTAGTTTCAGAATATCATCTAAACAGACTGGTCTAAGTAAAGCAAAATAATTCTATAATGGGCTGCAAGAAAGTTCTTACTGGTCGCTCGTGTACCCTTTCTGATTTATTAAAGGCACTGCAAAATTCTCATATGTATTACAAGAATGAATTCTTTTGTTCTAAATATAAACAAATATCCAAAATAATATAAATTGGTTAATTTTTTGTTAGTGCACAAAATTATATTATAACAACTGGGAGATAAGTGTTATCACGTAATAATGAAATGATCTCGCATTCATCAGAAGCGATTTTGAGTGTCAGGGATCAGCATAGAGAGCACGTCATACTGAATGTCTGCCTGAATATTACTGCTTGCCCACAAACCTCATTCAATCTGGTTGGAAAATTTATTTTACCAATTTGAATACTTAAAGAAAAAATATTTGGTACTTTATATATTAAATAATTGGGAGATAATTTACCGAATATATCATAGCTTATATGGAAAACAAAAATAATAAACAACCAATATGGGATTTTCTTATTTTTATTGGTTTTATCCTGGAAGTTTTATGGCTCATTGATAACACTCAGGCTGAGAAATGTCCATTGAGAAATAATCGTGTAATCGTACACGGCTGGTAGTGTAGTTGGCTACACATTCAGAAGAGAATATCGCTGACTCAGCAAAATGGCTCCCATGGCATATTAATATACCTGTGTCACTTGAGAACTGAAAGGAAACTCTCCTTGGGAGGAAAAACAATAAGAAAATCATACAGCAGACAGTAACTCCATTTTTGTACTAATGTCAATAAAGTAAATATGGAGCTTTATGCCTGCCTGATAAAATGTCAGTCAGTGACCTATCAAGAGGAAACTCCATCTTGGTGTAGGTGGAAATATTCTCTGCAGGGCAATACGAAGTAATCTTCACATGTTTTATTAAAAACTTAGTGATATGACAACAGAGTAGCTCATCAGATCAATGTGTTGTCATAACGCCTATACAGGCACAATGTTTTATTAAACAGTATACAAAACTGTAAGGAGAAAAAAAAACCCTGATTTTCAGTGACTGATTAGAATAGTTAGTGTTGCCTCAGAACTGTTTATTCCAGCAGTAGTAAGCTGACAAGCTATACTCACGTCTCAAAGCACCAACTACAACAGTAACGAGAGCCAACTTAATGTAAACCACCACTGAGGCTGCAAGAGATGGAAAAAGTTACTGTCACTACAAAATGGAACCAATCCACAATTGCTACACCTTGGTCTATTACCATGGCTCAATTGCAGAAATAAATAGTACAAAACTAATTACAGCATTCTCCTATGTAACAGAAAAGAATGCCTACATTATATACTCACATAAAACTCAGCATAAGTAATTGAGTATTAATTTTTTTACCTTATCATCTTAGTAGCAGCTAATTAGAGATCATGAATTTCGTAGGATCACCACAACAATGTTATTTGGATCAAAACGCAACTCTGTGTTTGAGAAAGATACGCACAATACGTCACAAACACACACACCTCCGCTAATGCATCAAATTTAAACTTGTGCAGGAAAATTCTGTTAGCAACAAGAGGACATTAACAATCTGAAACCTATCTGTGTGGTTTACACTGAAAAGTGGAACTTTCTCACTTTTACAAATAAACGTTTCAGTCAGTGACAGTCTATTGACTAGCAAATATGTCATACATTTTGACTACATTTTAAGAACGTTTCTAACCAATTTTAACTGAAAGTGGAAAGCAAGATATTCAAGAAAATAACTTTCAAACAACTACACTGTTCCTCAGCAGCTTGAGTCGTGTGCTACGTATTCAAACAAACATCAATAAACAAAAATAAAGTGTTAGAAATCATTGTACTCAGTAGCATATCATGAGAAATTCCCGAGCCTGCACTACTATTCTGTCAAAAGTGAATTTGATCAGTAACTATTGTAATAAGAGGTTTCTTTCTTCTGCTTGGCCTACCGATTTATCACAGTGAAACACTAATACACAACGTTTATATTTTCTGTATACGAATTTGCTTATATTTTTTCAAACGATCAATCACAACATTTTTAAAGGAATCGTAAACACTACATGGTCCATTCATACAGTTTAATGAGCCAAATGAGCTGATTCACAATTCTCCCCAACCAAACTGAACAGCGGGCGAGTGAGAGGTGTGTTCTGCTGTTAAGCTGTGCTGAGCGACTCCGTAAGCAGCTTTAAGCTGTGAATCTACCTCTTCCAGAATATATATGGCATTCATAGGCTCCTCCTGTCGTCTTCTTGAGAGAGCAAAATGCAATATAATAGAGATGGGTCACAAATAACTAAGCGGCTACAAATAACCGTTATTTTAAAAACGCCGTTTAGCAAGTAACGGCCAAAACGATAACTGGAGTTATTCAAATAACTCTCAGGACCTCCCTCTCTGACAGCGCTGTAATTGTTTGTCGACTGTCCGCTACGAGTGCATTAGTCACCGCTTATTGCTTCTCTCACCGTTATTAATTGTAATAGATACCACTAGATGACACTACCATCGCAAAATAATAGTTATTAACTACGATAGCGACCACTAGAGGACACTACCTATGTAAACCGCTTTTTAATACGTTTTGCCGTTATTAATCGCGATAGCGACCAACAGATGTCGCTACTACTGACGACGTCAAATACTACTTTGCAGATATTATTTGCGATGGGTTCCAAAATTTAGCATATTTCTACAACTTAATGACCATTAAATGGGTTTTCCGCATCCATCCTTCCCTGGTAAACAACGTGATCATGCTTTTTGTTACATCTGTTTACCCGTCTTTGCCAGTTGAAGGCGTTATTAACTTCGATAGCAATCACTAGAGGACACCACCTATGTAAACCACTTTTTAATAGCTTTAAGCGTTATTAACTGCGATATCAACCAAAAGATGTCGCTACTACTGACGACGTTAAATACTACTTTGGAGGTGTTATTTGCGATCATGGAGGAAGGAATAATATGGAGACGACGCAAGAGACCTTTACCACGCATGGGAGTGAAGCAGGCCGGCGGAGGAGTGGGAGGGCATGGCCGGAGTGGTGGGGGCTTGACCGCTTCCCAACAAACACGGGGAATATGTACTAACACCTCAAGGGGACTCTAGGATAAACGTGACGCCGCAATCTGGTGATGGATTATTATGTAACTCGATGAGACAAATAAAAAATGAAGAATAAAATGTTTTGATATCCTGCTTAGTTTTCGAGATATTCTGTCTCAAATGTGAAATGGTTTTGGTTGAAATTCAGAAGAAAAAATTATTCAAAGTCAAATTTTATGATGAATTTTTATTTAAAAAGACGAGACAAATAAAAAATAAAGAGTAAAATTTTTCGATATTTCACCTAGTTCTCGAGATATACTGTCTCAAAAGTGAGATGTCTTGAGTTGAAATGCAGAAGAAAAATTTCGCAAAAGTCAAATTTATTGATGGATTCTTATGTAACACGACGAAAAAACTCGATAATAAGGAATAAATGTTTTCGATATCTTGCTTAGTTTGGGGGATATACAACATCAAAATTGAGGGGTTTAGGTTTGGATGCAGGCTGGACCAAAAATTAATTCTGTCAAAGCCACAATGATTACATGGTTGACATGCAGAATGGATATTTCAGTTTTATTACTACCACTTGTGGTTAGTCTGAAATGTGTCCTAGACCAGAAAAAAAGTAATAGGACCCACTCTAGGGATGAGCAACCCAGACATTTTGTAGGCTGGTACCAGAAATAAAATGTTTATTCAGTCACCTTAATTAACATTCTCTTGATCAAGATGTGTTGTCTAATATCACAGCCCTACTTATTAGGACAATTGTAAAAAAATTATCTCTCAGTTAGATTTAGATACGTGGGGGGGGGGGGGGAGAATGTTGTACAGAAAAAAGAGACTAAATTAGAAACACATTCCCCAAATTGATTTTGTTCAAAGGCCAATAACTTCTTTATTTATGAAGCCCATTTTTATTTCTGCATGAACCTGTTTCGTCATAAATAGATGAGATAGATTTCAAAATCGGTAAAAATAGGTATAGACGTATTTACAAACAGAAACAAGTCTTATATGAAGCTTTAAAAATAACCTAAGTCAATGGCCTGAAATAGCTATTTAAAAAATTAATAAAACTCACAGCTTCTCACATAACAGTTAATTTCATCATCCATTGTCAGTATAATCAGCAACGTGACGAAAGAAATCGTAATAGTAAATTCACTGAATCGCGAAGTAAAACACGCCCCTTTAAATCTCATTTTAAACACTCGTTAAAAAATAATGCTAGTCTATTATGTGCAAAATAGCAAGTTTGCTGATTTTCTACACTACACCAAGAAAAATTTGAGAACAAAGTCATCCCATTGAGAGCTATGACTAAATATTTATAGACGTGCTGCAAAGTTTGCGGTGTCTACCGCTCACTTCAACAACGATAATTACAATTCAACTTACTTATGAAATGATATTCCAGGTTCTTTCCTGTCTGGCCTATTTGTGCAACCGTACGCAACACAGGCTGGCATTTTTAAACACTTATACACAATACTAAATGAAATAATCACTGCATCTACCACAATGTGAACACCTTAATTGTTGGGAAGCGCCATATGGTCGCTGCCGGTGCTGCCACCATGCGGGAGAGTTTAGTGCTTGCTTCACCGATTTAACGTCACTTCTCCTCCATATAATTCCTTCCTCCATGTTTGCGATAGGGTCCACAATTTATCATCTCTCTACGACTTAGTGACCATTAAACTCGTTTTCAGCATCCATTCTTCCATCGAATAACACTTGATTATGCTTTTTGTTACAGCTGTGTACCTGTGTTATAGCGTCTTTGCCAGTTGAAGGCGTTATTAACTTCGATAGCGATCACTAGAGGACACCACCTATATAAACAGCTTTTTAACACCTTTAAATATTATTAACTGCGATAGCAACCAACAGATGGAGAAACCATCGAAAAGCGCTAGTATTTCCACAAGTCAATTAGTTTCAAACAGCAAATCATTTTTACATTTCAAATTACTTTTATGTACATCTGAACAACATATTTAAATTGCAGCTGGTCTGTTATGGGGACACATTTACAACATATGTAAAGTATGCGATACATATAACTATAGCCACACAAAACTTAATGCGAATTAATAGCCAGACTGAAAAAATTGTTTACTTTCAGCAAAGTTAATCTTGTGTTCTTTACGAGTACCCAACGCGGAATGCTGTATTTGTTGCATATATTCCTAAAAACTCTTACCACAAGTTCTTTAATTTCAAACAGAAAAATATATTAACACGCAATCAAAACTGCCCACTTCGGATTATTTTTATATATCGTACATCCCTAAATCACTTATACTTCATTTCCTCCTGTTTGATCACGTCATACACTAACCGCTAAAGCTGACCGTGTTAAAA
Organism: Vandiemenella viatica; assembly: GCA_031002005.1. Classification (NCBI taxonomy): domain Eukaryota; kingdom Metazoa; phylum Arthropoda; class Insecta; order Orthoptera; family Morabidae; genus Vandiemenella; species Vandiemenella viatica. The sequence goes on from JARYHS010007075.1 coordinate 1,123,807, forward strand.
TTCTATATTAATTTACCAAGGCAACACTGCCACTTATTAAACAAATACATAAACAAAAGTCGAAGGCGTATATAATGTCTCTGACAGTTACTATGGAAGCCGCTTATTTGAAAGCCGCTATTGGTGACGTATCGTTAAACGCTAAATAACGCTAATAAGCGGCTTTCCGTGACGTCAGGGCTATTTCGCTATTATTTGGGGGCGTGGCCGCTATTTTCGTCACATCCGGTTATTTGACATTTCCAGCTTTTTTCAACAAGAGAAGAGCGTTTCTGAGCAGAGATTTTAGTGGCGTCTCCACAGATATTACGTCGAAAAAAAATAACTGTACGCTATTTCTAACGGTTAAAAAAAGCGGTTAGAAAAAAGAAGCAATAACTGAATAATGTATTACTGGAAAAAAGCGGTTTTGCCCATCTCTACTCCACAGCAAAACAACGACGCACCCACTAAACAGCTGATAGGTCCTGTTACAGAGATGCTTAATGTTCTAGAGTCAGAATTACATTCTCAATTTCTGCTGCTCAAAACCTAAGATCATTGATATCTAAAATCTAAATTGTTCCCCGCTCTTCGATTGATACACATAAAATTTACGGAATCTCTAAAAATTCATTTTTCAGGTTATGCACCAAAATAAAGGCGTCGGTAAATCTGTAGATTTCCGGGAATCCAAGATCCATGTTACTTGAATTCTATTATTTTAACTGGGATAAAGCAAATGCTTCGGTGGCAATTTTCTTAGTCATCTAATCACTCCTTATTATGTTATTATTGTTATCTCATTCACTTTGAGTGGTAAACTCCTCTAACCCATTTATTTTTGAATATCCGAATTTTAATTCTAAATTCAATCGGCGATTTTGTCATATTATTCATCATTTCCATAGGTAAACTGCTGTAATCCCTGACACGCTTATTCACAACAGGAAATTTTCCCACATCCTTGTGCTTGAAATTGAGCGCCACCTTGTGCCCATGGTCTTCTTTCCCCTTCCATACTCTGCTCCTAATTTTCTGTTCAGTATCTCTCCAAGACCCATCACAAAACTTCCTCCCGTTTTCCAAGAAATCTCATTCCAGCTCCTTTATAGTATCAATTGCTGATTGTCTTCTGCTGTAATTTCCACAAACAAATATTGCTGTTTTTCTTTAAATGCCCTGCTGCTTCTGTATTCGATACCCGTTATGTCGGTCCCAAACTTTCATTTTCTAGCAGTGGTCTGATCAATGTTATCATTTTTTTAACCCAGTTCCCTCACTTGTCGCGTACAACAGCCTTTCCAGGAAATAAAGGATTTTGAAAACATTTCTTGCTACATGCCCAAAGTGTTCTGCCCAGTTGAGTTTACTATCAAGTGCTAAGCATACATTTAACAAGCAATTCTGTCCCCACCTTACAATCATAAACAACATTTCCTTATTTATCGTTGTAATTTATAAGCTGACTCTTCTTATTATTTGTTTTATTCCGCGTTACCCTACCCGATTAGATACACTGTACGATGTTAAAACCCAAACACCCTGAGGAAGATCTGATAAATGAATCAAATTTGTTCCCAAGCTATCACCATATGAAGAGTATTAAATTATTAAAAATTTAAAGTTATGCATCAAATAGTTTAATAGCAACAGGGCTACTTATTATGCAGAATTACTAAGAAACTGAACAGTATGGTGTAACGTGACACTTTTTTGTCAACAATTTCTTGTTGGCCAAGTATGCCAAGGTGAAGCGTGACGACCGTCTATTCCCAAATGTCTAACTGTGAATGAGGTCGGAGGATTGGTTTGGTTTTAAATTGGTGCAGCATATCGTGAAATCTACCAATAGGGTATACATACCTGTTATAGTGTGATGAAAGTAGGCGCTAATACTCCTGAAGCAGACACTGGTCCATACAGATGGCCAACAGAACGTGATTACCACCAAATTGTGAGATCGAAGCAGTGGTTACAGAGAGTCATCCCACGGACGATTGTAAATCTAGTCCTTGAAGCTGGATTACACACTCTGAATCCTATGCAATGTGTTCCATTAACCTGATTTCATTGCCAGCATCGACTAACTTGATGTACTGCAATATGCAATGGACGCGTGAATGGCATACATTTGCCTTTAAAGACGTGTCTTGATGTTGTCTGTGGCAAAGCAATAATCGAGAACACGTATGCACGCGTAACCGAGAAACCCTGCTGTGACTTCGGAACGTCACACAGGTCCAGCCACTGATGCCATGGTTTGGGGGCAATCAGTTTCCACAGCAGGACTGAGTTGCCTGTTATTGAAAAAACTATGACAGCCCTCCACTACGTGCACTGTGTGCTACACCCTATTGTGATACTCTTCACGTCCACCATCGATATCGTATTATCCAACAGGATGATACCCATCCTCATACTGCTGGCCATCGCAACACAAGACTTCCAAGGGTTTACGATCACAATTTGGACTGCACTGTCCCGAGAATTGTTCCCAATAAAGCATTTCTGGGCTGTCAGAAGTGGTCACAAAGCACAAACTGTGAAACAGAGGAAACATAGTTCCCTCACACTTCAGATTTATTGGATAATAGTTTTTCATTGTATTTTGTTTGGATGTGTTATTATTAATAACTTACAGTTTAATTAATTTCTGTCGAGAAGAATAGTAAATTGTTGTATTGAGTGTATCGAAAATAGTCTGTGAATTTTAATATTTTCGAACGGTAAGCTTTGGGTGAGAATATATTTGGAAAGGATGACCTTTTGACTGGAAATAGCTGTCGCAAAACCACTAATAAAACGGACGCGAATTCTTAACTTGCAGCAAACTCCTTTCTTTATAAACATTGGCGATTAACTTAGTATCAAGCACTCCTTCAGCTTCCTATGTAACCTAATTACTCCACAGTTCTTAAAGTAATGTTTTCTTTCCCTTACATAAACTGATAATATTATAGCTCAGTTCCAGTAAGTATCAGTTCTCGAGTTATTATTAATTCTTACTAGTGCTGTGCCGTATGAACCTACCTTCTACACACTGATGTTAAGATTACCAAAACTAATCCCTTTACGCTTTTCTTACTCACCAAGCTAACTAGTAATTTCCCATGGTTTATTTAGATTTCAATAATCTGCTGATTTTTAATTATGGAAATAGTATCTGATCTGACTTTTAGATTTCATTTCCAAACCAGCTGCTTAAAAGTTTCAACATTTTCATATTTTCAGTAATAATTTCCTCGATTATAACAATCTTCTCCTCCCAAATTTACTTAGTGCATCGACAAAAAAATTATATGTTCCTGATAAACTGTCTCCCCTCCAGTAATATTATTAATCATTACTGTATTTGAGCTCCATTTTTGTTGCTACAATTTCTTGTTTTAATAGTTCATGTATTCCTGAAGTTCCTGCAACTTCTTTTTAATGTCTATTCTTCTTTAGCATGTTTACCTACCTGTTTTGGTATGCAGATATTATATACTATTTTTATTTATGAAGAAATATTTCCTTCTATTATTTTTACTATCTGTTTGGAGTTTCAACTTTTTCTCCATTGTAACTATTTTCTCCTTCGAAGTTTCGAACAATTGACTGAACCATCAGTTTAGTCACGTGACCCGCACCTTTTTATAATTATTTCATTTAATTGCGACGGAGTGCGTGCTCTGGGGGTAATTTCCCTAGACATCAATTTTCCCTTTTCTTATTAACTTATGCCTAAATTTTTAGTATTATTTACCCACCCACATACTTTACAAATTTTAATTTTAAATTCTTCCAGCAACATTGGTAAACTATTCTTAACTTTTCTTGGTAATTCATTTTAGTCACTTACTCCTTTAACTACTAAAGAAATTTTCCCCCACTTCCTCATACTTGAAATCAAGTACCGGCTTGTGGTCCTAGTCAACTCTTCCCTTGCATTCTTCTGCCAATTTCCCAAGTCATTACTCTCAGTACTCTCTACACTTTTCTCCTATCTCACAATAAATCTCATTATACCCGCCATCTTCATTGGTCAAGTTCTTCTGCAACTTAAGTACTCACATAAGTGCCACCAAACATTATTAGGAATTCACTTAAGATGTATTTCGCTTTCTTATCGGCTGTACTACATGTGTAAATCTTCCCTCTTTCACTAAGATGTTTTGAGATCCTCAGAGTGATTGTATTTTTAGTTACATTTCCATCTCACTTTAAATGAGGTACCATCAATTTCACTCATCCCTCTGCATGCATCACTTTTTCCACAAGTTCTTATCTATCTCAATGACGCCTGTGCTATAATAAGCAAAGAAAACCCTAATATTTTCGCTCTTATTTCACAAAAATGTATTGGTGCCTTAAAAGTTTTTTGTATATGTGTAAATAGCTGTGATCTGTGTTTATTGTTACAAACTAGTTTGAACATCCTTCATCAACCCCTCTTTTCTTTCTTCGGCGCACTCTACAACTCTCAAGGTAATCACGTTGCCCAGCACTATTTTTTTGACCATTTACAAATCTCCAAAGCTATCTGTTGCACGTATATATCCACCTAGACACTAATGCCTGCAAGTTTATTCCGTTACTCTCAAACAGTTCACTATGTGGTCCTCTGATAATGGCTTTTGTATGATTTGTTTCTTAGCCTTAATATTTCGTATTAGCAGAATTAATGCTCCACTACAGTCAGTAGAATATTTGTATCTGTAATCAAGGACTGTTATTCTAAAATTATCCTGTCACCAGCGACCTATAATGAAAAACTGTCTTGATTACTCTTTCATGTGTTATGTCTTTCTCACCACCTCTCCTATATAACTCACTCTGTTCTATAATTACAGTCATTATTGATACTGTTTCCTGATTTCCTAAATGTATTACTTGTTGTACTACAAATAGCGGCGTAACTAGGTTAACAAGGGACCTGAGCTGAGCTGAGCGTTGGTACCCTTAGCGCCACTTGGGAGCGCCCCAAACTTTCTGGCCCCCGAAGCTTGGGGGCCCCCTTAGTTGGGGGACCCCCTGAGTTTGCCTCTGCCTGAAAACTTAAACTGTGATCGCTTTAACGTGACAAATAACCAAACTAAGCTTAAACATGCTTTTAGCCTGTATTTAATTAATACCTTAGGCGAGTTTCTATATCGCATCCATGAGCACTAAACAGTTAAAAATCATTATCCTCCTAGTTTTCTAATAGGTAATCGCGGAATAGCGCGAAATATTTACATGAAATAATAATAACGGGACGTTCATCAGTACTCAGTAGTCATCATACTATTGGACACTATATATTAAAAAAACAATCATAAGTCTGTCTGAAATTCCTTATATTAGCAAGTGGATAGAAGACTACAATTTGCAATATATAACTACTTGGTGCAAAAGTTCAATCACATATTAAAAAAATAAATAGACCCTTAATACACCAACAATTTCAGTTCATTTAGCAGATTTCAAAGGATTGACTTGAAACTGAATAATGAAAACATTGAGCGTGTTGCTAGTACAAAGATCTTAGGAATGACCGTAGATGACGAATTAAATTGGAATCAGCACGAACAATTATTGGGAAAGAAAATATCCACGACATGTTCTGCACTTAGAATTTTAGCATCCTATTAGTAATGATGATTGCCTCAAAGGAATATAATTTGCGATGTTCATTCAGTAATATCCCAGTAAATCATCTTTTGGGCTTCAATAATTAAAAAAAAAAAAAATGTTAACACAATTTTCAAATTATAAAAATGGTCATAAGGATAATAGCAAAAACATTGAGGCAAAGATTCCAGGTGAGAAAATATGTGATATACCAAACATAGAGACAAAATTAAACAGGGGGAGGAACTGTAATCCTCATAAAAACACGCCTTGCACACAGATCAATTGATTTACCTGCGCTCGAACGTGTTGAAGCTACGGCTGTTAAGGTCAGACTGAATGGGCAGGCAATTAGATTTGTAGCTGTGTACCTCCCAGCCGGTCGTAAAATTCCGGAGTCTGATTTTGTAACACTGACCACAGCCGACAGAATAATCCGGGGGGGGGGGGACTTTAACGCCAAATCCTTATCATGGGGATGCAACACAAACAACAGCAGCGGCCGCAACCTTTATGACTTTAATGGGGAAAAAAACCAGGTGAATGTAGTGGCATCTGACGAACCCTCGCACTGTCCCAGAGACTCCAGACTAAGGCCTGATATCTTGGACAAATTTTTGTTCAAAAACATCACTTGGTCTGTTGCATCCTCTATATACAACGACCTCGATTCTGACCACAACCTTGTGGTATTATGCACTGATACAGCCGTATGCCCACCAGAGTAAAAAATTCTCTCTAAGGGCAAACTGGCAAAAATACAAAGAACTAGTAAACAGCCATTTGATAGAACAGCCAATCTTGAACACCAAACAACAGATTGACAGGCAGATAGATTATTTGATTGCGGTAATAACTGAATGCGCGAAGAAAGTTACTATAAAAATCTCCCATGACCCGGGGAAAGAGGACCTTCCACCACACATTTGGGACCTGAGCTTAAAAATAACCACCGCAATCGCTGGAAAAAAATACCTAGACCCACAAGATCGAAAAATTACTAACAGGCTACCACATGAAGTAAGATGGCACTTGCAAAAACACCGATCTGATTTCTGTAATCACACCCTCCAACGGGCAGAACAAAACCCGGACCTATTCTGGAGAGTAATAAGATCATGCAAAGAACAGCCCCAGCCGTCAAAGCCACTACAGGGGCCAAATGGAAATGTATACGAAGCTCGGGAGAAGGCGGAGGCCATGGCCGACACTTTGGAACCTTAGATCCAAGAACATTTCATTGATGACGAGGATACAGATATCCACGAGGAAAGAGTGATTAGAGAAGTACATCGCACACTGAGGCAAAGATCGCACCACTCTTTCCTATCTGTGGAGCCATCCACAGTGACTTCAATCATTATGGCACTAGGTAATAAAATCCCCGGGTCCCGATGGCATCAGAGCCAGCCACCTCTAAAACCTCCCACAATCCGCCATAGACCTCCTCAGTCACATATACAACTCCTGCCTTAAACTTTCCTACTTCCCAACCACCTGGAAAATCGCTAAAATCATAGCTCTTCCTAAACCTAACAGGAACCAACTTTTTCCACAAAATTACAGACCTATGTCCTTATCAAACATCCTAGGAAAAATCCTTGGAATCCTTATAAATACCTCTCTTCAAAAATTCCTCAAATACTACAACATCCTTATAGCTGAACAGTTTGGCTTCTGCGCAAAGCACAGTACCACCCACCAAGCTGTCCGATTGGTTGAAAATATCTGCATGGCGCACTCCATTACGGACCATACAGACACTGTGATGCTAGACATTGAAAAAGTTTTTGATCGGGACTGACATGACAGGCTTATATTTAAATTACAAGCATATGGCTGCCCAGGCCGTCTGCTAAAAAATATCAACGGCTACCTCCGGGGCAGGAAGTTCTAAGCCATGGTGGAAGGTGTTGCAAGCCAGTTCAAATCAATTGAAGCGGGGGTATACATGCAGATTAGGTGTGATTAGAAGGCTGTGATTTCACAGGTTATAGTTCCTACCTGCCGCCTTAAGACTGCGCCACCAGCACAAACAGGAAAGAAAGTTGTAGGGACCCGCGCATTTGAAATACAGATTCAAGACACAACTCATAAACGGTCAATAAAATCCCAACGTTCTAAATTCCCAAGTGGAACCATGTTTTATTAATATCACAAGTGTACTTTAATGATATTCGATGTATTTCAATAAATTTAAATAGCCATATATTCCGAATGTAATTTTCGCACATAATCTGCAGTAGCTCCGTGCAGACGCAACTCGTACACGGTCAATAAAATCACCACCTTTTAAATTTCCAAGTTGAACAATGTTTAATTCTTATCACAAGCGTACTTTATTAAAGACTATGTATTTAATTAAGTTTAAACAGCCAAATATACAATCTGTAATCTTCGCTCTTCTTTTACATATTCTGCATCTGCTCTGGCATTACTTGAATAGTCAGTATAATATCTACCCTTTCAATTCGTACCTGGAACGTAGTTTTATTTATTGATTTCCATTATTTATACTCGCGTTTTCCTTGATGACAATGGTTTTTTTTTTTTTTTTTTTTTTTTACTTATGGCTTTACGCCTCTTCGACATCCAGGTCATTAGATGCGGGATTGGATTGGGGATAATGAATGGGAAGTAATTCTTCCATGTCCTTTTGAAGGAAGCATTTCAGCATTCTCCTGGAGTAATATGGGTAAACCATGTAGCTCCCCAATGCGAGGTCAGAGCGCTAACCACTCACCCACCATGCTCGGGTTGTTGAGAAAAACCGGCAACATTTGTTAAAAACGTTAGATTCTAACAATTAAAATTCTTACAGTAGGTAATTAGCAGATGGCAGAAGTAGCAGGCTAGAACTGAACGTGTTGCGTGAGAGGTAACGCCCTGGTTGAGCATTCTGGTGGACGGGCGTACAAATCCCCGATGGGTAATAGAGATTTTGGTTTTCCATGGTTTCCCCAAATCCCTCCACGCGATTACTGGTATGATTCCTTTGGAAGGGCAATGGCTGATTTTTTTCCTTTCCTCTACGTTGACGAAGCGTAAAGCTATAAGAAATAAAAAAAAAATAGAAATAAAAAAGGTATAAGTTAAAAAGGATGCTTGGAACAACTTTATATTTTTTTCTCCGAGTCGAAAATTACATGGTGTTTGCCTTTTTCGAGATTATGACTCCAATTTGCTTTTTGTGATTGATGTGTTGGCTCTGAAAGGAGCAGTTTGGCAGTACATCATAGCAGTAGTAGGTGAATTAGTTGTTGATCGGTAAGTATTGAATCCAGTTATCATCAGAGTAAACAGAGAGCGGCTAGAGGAGGTATGATTAATTCGGCAACATTGGGTATAATTCCCAAACACAATATAAGAACCCTGTGAAGCGTTCATTCTTTTCAAAGTGTTTTTTCCAAAGAAACTCGTTGAGGTGGCTACGAAAAAGACGCCTGGATGTTCCATGTTGTACCTTCAACTTACTTTTTGCTCTTGCCCACAAATTTTCTATGTTTTGTGTATAGATATTAGGATCATTAGGGTTGACGAAGTTCTGCTGGTATATAACTACGCCATGACCATAAATACCGCCACCAGTTGTTGACAAACTACGGTAAATGCATCTGTCATTATAATGGATCCTGGAAGGATGTACTGACGAATTAATGCAGTCAGTGTGGTCTTTTTCTTGTCAGGCACATCCATGATGAAACATTTGCCAGAGCCTCTTTCAATACCACCAAATACTCAATGCCCACCACACCAGACGCTTTCTGCAAGAATAAAAGTTCAGATGCAAAGCTCCGCTCTTTTATAATGACACTCCCCCCCCCCCTTCCACTAGAAATGCAACCGTTAACAAATACTGCGTACCTCATACTGTACTTCTCTAGTTTCTTTACACACCTGCAGAAATTAGATGATAAGTAAATATATGATAACTAATTATTTAATATTCGCGTGTGGGAATGTTACATCACCTGAACGGATCCAGATTTTCTCTAAACCATGTCAATAATCGTTTATGAGACATTCCCATCAGTGAATGCTAGATTATTTGATGTCACATCCCCACTTCTCACTCCATGTAGAATCTCTTACATCACTAGGGTTTGTGACGTTGCGAGTTTGAAGGCGACGCTTTATCATTTTGCACTAATATGATTAACAGAAAATGTTAAATCGTCATGTAACCAAATCCTGCTCCTTTTGAGTGCCCCTACATAAATTGTAAGTAATTTAACCAAGGCACATTATTTTCTTAAATGAACTTTTTGAGAGAGTAATGGCAAGAAATTTACTCGAACTTGAGACGTTTTTGGGGCCGGAAAAAATTTAATTTATTAAATCATTTCTGCTATCAGCATAACGTGTAATAGACATGTAGCGAAATACATCGTCAAACGTAAATAATAATAGAGTTGCACTTGTCTGTGTATTATCTACGTTTGACGAAATATATCACTACCAGGCTATTACACGTTATGCTATTAGCAGAAATGATTTAATAAAGTAAATAGTTTCCGGCCGGGAAACGCTTACATTTCGAGTAAACTAACTGCCATTTCTCTCAAAAAGTTCATTTAAGAAAATAATGTTACATTACTTATAATTTATGTAGGGGTAAGCCAAAGGATTTTTTTTTTTTTTTTACTTATGCCTTTTTGCCTCGTCGATGTCGAGATCATTAGAGGCTGGATGGGAATGGGTCAAGTAACAGGGAGGAATTCGGCAATAGCCTTTTTGAATGAAGCATCCCGGCATTCACCTAGAGTGATTTGGGGAAACCATGAAAAACCCAAAACTGGATGCCCGGACGGGGATTCCAACCGGCGTCCTCCCGAATGCGATGCCATTGTGTTAACTGCTCACCCACCACGCTCACTGCGCACGTAAAAGGAGCAAGATTTGATTACATGACGATTTAACATTTTCTATTAATCATATCAAGACAAAAAAGGTTGCCTGCATACTCGCAACGTCACAAACCCTAGTGATGAATGAGATTCTACTTGGATAGGGAAGTGGTTATGTGACATCAAATAATTTGGCATTTACTGATGGGAATTTCTCATAAACGATTATTGACATGGTTTAAAGAAAATCTGAATCTATTCTGGTGATTCAACATTCCCACAAATTAATATTAAATATTTAATTATCATGCAATAACTTATCATCTAATTCCTAAAGGTGTACAAAGTAATTAGAAGAATACAATATGAGGTACACAGTATTTGTTAACGATGGCAGAAATTGAATATATTGCATTTCTAGGGGCGAATAGTGGGGGTGTCATTACATATGAGTGTAACTTTATAGCTGAAAGACCCAGAGAGGGAGGGTGATGGCTACTGCTGCTGCTAGTGATGCAGACTTATCGGCAGTTGAAGATGCACCCGTGAACATTTACCTTGAGGCGCTGCCCGATCAAGACAGGTTCGTGAACATCTGCGACATCAAAATGTTGAAGTTTTCCTTCAAACATTTCTCCGAACTTAATCACGTGAAATCTGTGGATGATTCATGATGGTCTAACGTACGGCTGGTCCATGCCAGAAAAGTACTAAGAGATTGTCACGGCTTTGATACTCCCAACCGAGCAAGAAGAAGTGAAGCACATCCATGACGATGCGGTGGTAAACGGACACAAGGGGCCGGAAGCCCTGGAAACCTTCCAGCATTGCCTTCGATGAGGAATTCTAAGTGAAGATGTTCTTCCGAAAGCTAAGCGGAAGGCGTAAGAGACAACGCAGGGAACAGCAACTACCAGCATAGGTCTAGAACCTGGATCTGCAAAACCAACACAGCAAATGCTAATAAATGACGCTGCTGCTGCTGCTACTGCTGCGGCCCAGCTGACAATCTCAACGGCAGCGACGATATGTGGACTAGCTGTAAGTTATTGCAGGATACCATATCCTAACAAATCCCCCATACATCCAAACCTTGTAGCATTGAATCTGTCACGGTACTGGCAGTTTCTTAGCCAGCCACTCTTATTCCCTCACCTAACTATCGCAGAGTTATTTTTCCCAAGTGTAAAACCTTGGCACTTTTTCCCTCTTCCTTGTCTCTTCTTTCAAAAGTTTCTGTATATCTTAGCCGATGGACCAATGTAAATGGGTGGATGCCTGGACGCATGGAATACATCACAAACCCGTTCCTGTGATCACCTGTAGAATTGTTAACTAAATGTTTGTGTAGAGGCGAGTATTAGATAACAGGAAGGCCGCCATGCTTGGGGGAGCGGGTTTGGGGGATTCCCAAATTAAAAATAAAATAAAGAAAATGACCAGCCCAACAGACGCGTCCAGGACTGTGCTCCTCACCCCGGCCAGCAGACGCAACCTGAAGGTAATCGCATGTTACGCCATCAAATTCGTTCATCCACGATCAATTGATCCTGCTGCATGCACGAGAGTTCTTCAAGCATCAGATTTGCCGGGAAAACGTACGATTACAAAAATTTACTTGCTGGATAGATACATTCTTATAAGGTAGAAAGAAGATCATTAGAGAAGAAAAATGGAGTATTGTAAGATATATTAGTATTGTATTGTCAGCATTGCTACAAATTATTTTATGGAATTATTGTGACAGTGGTTTGCAAGCACGGTTGTTTGCAAATGATATAATGGTATATAACAGATCAAAACTGGAGAAGACAGGGAACATTTGCAAGCTTGCATCGATGGGATACTAGCTTGATGTTTCAACTAGGAATAGTTATAGAAGTGTTAACATATTAGGAACAAAGATAATACACCAAATATTATCTAAGATTGTAGGGCGCAGAAGGGATTTATTACTTAAGAACTGAAGCATACAATACAATAATCTAAATATAATAAATATCTGATATTTGATAATAAACCGAACCAGGCAGTTTACAATTCGCAGGTGGTAGGAAGATTAGAATGGATTGGGCTTCTAAACTTTTGTCAGTCTAATGTTTGAATTTAGTAGTAAGGGCAGTGTAGAAGGACCCACTTTTGACTATCAACTGGTGGATTTCGAGAAGGTTCAACTAAGGAAATCTAGATTACCGAAGCATACAATCAGTAGTTTATATGATAAAAGAGATGTTATGGAATTGATTGTACGACAGGAAGAGGTAGATGAGAGTATTGGGAGTGTACCAGACATATGATAGGTTATGATTTCTGGAAGAATTAGGAATATTACGTGGAAGGGAAGAAATGACCACTTGTTTTCAAGCATAAATATATGGGAATATTTTCTTTATTGTTATTATTATTAATTTTAATTGTGATGGAGCGTAAGGGGGTTAGTGATTTGAATAAATTATCGTGGGAAGTATTGTGTAGCAAACGAAACACACTGAATGAATTTAAAAAAAAACTATAAACTTCAAGAGCAAAAGTATATTGAGGATAAAAATATAATAGGAAGGTGAAGAAAGAGGAAAATAGGTAAAATAGGTGTGTACTGCAATTTCCAACAGAGCATGCAATCTTTGAGAATTAAATTAAATGCTAAATTTCACTTCCAAAGGAAAGATGCTTTCTTGTTACATCTTCGCAATGTATCAT
>JARYHS010007075.1:1137927-1180008 GCA_031002005.1 Vandiemenella viatica
ATAGGGTGTAGCACACAGTGCACGTAGTGGTGGGCTGTCATAGTTTTTTCAATAACAGGCAACTCAGTCCTGCTGTGGAAACTGATTGCCCCCAAACCATGGCATCAGTGGCTGGACCTGTGTGACGTTCCGAAGTCACAGCAGGGTGAGCCGTTTCTCGGTTACGCGTGCATACGTGTTCTCGATTATTGCTTTGCCACAGACAACATCAAGACACGTCTTTAAAGGCAAATGTATGCCATTCACGCGTCCATTGCATATTGCAGTACATCAAGTTAGTCGATGCTGGCAATGAAATCAGGTTAATGGAACACATTGCATAGGATTCAGATTGTGTAACCCAGCTTCAAGGACTAGATTTACAATCGTCCGTGGGACGACTCTCTGTAACCACTGCTTCGATCTGACTTTCGGTCACCAGTCTGCCAGCAACAGCCACCCACTACAATTTGGTGGTAATCACGTCCTTTTGTCCATCTGTATGGACCTGTGTCTGCTTCAGGAGTATTAGTGCCTACTTTCATCACACTATAACAGGTATGTATACCCCTTTGGTAGATTTCGCGATATGCTGCACCAATTTAAAACCAACCAATCCTCCGACCTCATTCACAGTTAGACTATTTGGGAGTAGACGGTCGTCACTCTTCACCTTGGCATACTTGGCCAACAAGAAATTGTTGACAAAAAAGTGTCATGTTACACCATACTGTTCAGTTTCTTAGTAATTCTGCATAATAAATAGCCCTGTTGCTATTAAAGTATTTGATGTATAACTTTAAATTTTTAATAATTTAATACTATTCATATGGTGATACTTGGGAACAAATTGCATTCATTTATCAGACCTTCCTCAGGGTGTTTGGGTTTTAACATCATACAGTGTATCTAATCGGGTAAGGGTAACGCGGAATAAAACAAATAAGTAAGAAGAGTCAGCTTATAAGTTACAACGATAAATAAGGAAATGTTGTTTATGATTGTAAGGTGGGGACAGAATTGCTTGTTAAATGTATGCTTAGCACTTGATAGTAAAGTCAACTGGGCAGAACACTTTGGGCATGTAGCAAGAAATGTTTTCAAAATCCTTATTTCCTGGAAAGGCTGTTGTACGCGACAAGTGAGGGAACTGGGTTAAAAAAATAATAACATTGATCAGACCACTGCTAGAAAATAAGGTGTAGTTTGGGACCGACATTAAGGGTATCGAATACAGAAGTAGCAGGGCATTTAAAGAAAAACAGCTAGATTTGTTTGTGGAAATTACAGCAGAAGACAATCAGCAATGATACTATAAAGGAGCTGGAATGAGATTACTTGGAAAACGGGAGGAAGTTTTGTGATGGGGCTATGGAGAGATACTGAACAGAAAATTAGGAGCAGTGTATGGAAGGGGAAAGAAGACCATGGGCACAAGGTGGCGCTCGATTTCGAAGCACAAGGGTGGGAAAATTTCCTGTTGTGAATAAGCGTGTCAGGGATTACAGCAGCTTTACCTATGGAAATGATGAATAATATGACAAAATCGCTGATGGAATTAGAAATTAAAATTCAGATATTCAAAAATTAATGGGTTGGACGGAGTTTACCACTCAAAGTGAATGAGATAACAATAATAAAATAATAAGGAGTGATTAGATGACTAAGAAAATTGCCACCGAAGCATTTGCCTTATCCCAGTTAAAATAATAGAATTCAAGTAACGTGGATCTTGGATTCCCGGAAATCTACAGATTTACCGACGCCTTTATTTTGGTGCATAACTTGAAAAATGAATTTTTAGAGGTTCCGTAAATTTTATGTGAGTCAATCGAAGAGCGGGGAACAATTTAGATTTTAGATATCAATGATCTTAGGTTTTGAGCAGCAGAAACTGAGAGTGTAATTCTGACTCTAGAACATTAAGTATCTCTGTAACAGGACCTATCAGCTGTTTAGTTGCTTGCTGTGGAGTTATATTGCGTTTTGCTCTCTCAAGAAGACGACAGGAGGAGCCTATGAATGCCGTATATATTCTGGAAGAGGTAGGTTCACAGCTTAAAGCTGCTTACGGGAGTCGCTCAGCACAGCTTAACAGCAATACACACCTCTCACTCGCCCGCTGTTCAGTTTGGTTGTGGAGAATTGTGAATCAGCTCATTTTGCTCATTAAACTGTATGAATGGACCATGTAGTGTTTACGATTCCTTTAAAAATGTTGTGATTGATCGTTTGAAAAAATATAAGCAAATTCGTATACAGAAAATATAAACGTTGTGTATTAGTGTTTCACTGTGATAAATCGGTAGGCCAAGCAGAAGAAAGGGTTTAATACTGGATGGGGATACCGCTGCCTCGCGACTGTTAACGTGACGTCATCGTGACGTCGCGTTCACGTACAGTCAGTCATCCGCGTAAAAACATATATTGTGACCTCGCTACGCTTGGTCACAATAATTTAAAGCTGATATCCGGAAGGCGGATCAGATGCAGGCGACCGCTGGTAAGCGGCCGCAGATGTTCGATAACACAACCGGATGTTGAATGTTTCAGGTGAAGCTCGTATTTCATAATCTTCCGGCATTGAATCCGCGAAGATTAGCAATATTTTCTAATATTTCTCTGATGAAATGCTCTGTCGCAATATATGTTTTTACGTGGATGACTGTAAGTGAACGCGACGTCACGATGACGTCACGTTAACAGTCGCGAGGCAGCGGTATCCCCATCTAGAATTCAACCAAAGAAAGAAACCTCTTATTACAATAGTTACTGATCAAATTCACAATTGACAGAATAGCAGTGCAGGCTCGGGAATTTCTCATTGATATGCTACTGAGTACAATGATTTCTAACACTTTATTTTTTT
Organism: Vandiemenella viatica; assembly: GCA_031002005.1. Lineage (NCBI taxonomy): Eukaryota > Metazoa > Arthropoda > Insecta > Orthoptera > Morabidae > Vandiemenella > Vandiemenella viatica. The sequence goes on from JARYHS010007075.1 coordinate 1,140,776, forward strand.
TTATTAATGTTTGTCTGAATACGTATCACACGACTCAAGATGTTGAGGAACAGTGTAGTTGTTTGAAAGTTATTTTCTTGAATATCTTGCTTTCCACTTTCAGTTAAAATTGTTAGAAACAGAGTTCTTAAAATGTAGTCAAAATGTATGACATATTTTCTAGTCAATAGACTGTCACTGACTGAAACGTTTATTTGTAGAAGTGAGAAGGTTCCACTTTTCAGTATAAACCACACAGATAGGTTTCAGATTGTTAATGTCCTCTTGTTGCTAACAGAATTTTCCTGCACAAGTTTAAATTTGATGCATTAGCGGAGGTGTGTGTGTTTGTGACGTATTGTGCGTATCTCTCTCAAACACAGAGTTGCGTTTTGATCCAAATAAAATTGTTGTGGTGATCCTACGAAATTCATGATCTTTAATTAGCTGCTACTAAGATGATAAGGTAAAAAATTAATTCTCAATTATTTATTCTGAGTTTTATGTGAGTATATAATGTAGGCATTCTTTTCTGTTACATAGGAGAATGTTGTAATTAGTATTGCGCTATTTATTTCTGCAATTGAGCCATGATAATAGACCAAGGTGTAGCAATTGTGGATAGGTTCCATTTTGTGGTGACAGTGATTTTTTCCACCTCTTGCAGCCTCAGTGGTGGTTTACATTAAGTTGGCTCTCGTTACTGTTGTAGTTGGTGCTTTGAGACGTGAGTATAGCTTGTCAGCTTACTACTGCAGGAATAAACAGTTCTGAGGCAACACTAACTATTCCAATCAGTCACTGAAAATCATTTTTTTTCTCCTTACAGTTTTGTATGCTGTTTAACAAAACATTGTGCCTGTATAAGCGTTATGACAACACATTGATCTGATGAGCTACTCTGTTGTCATATCACTAAGTTTTTAATAAAAGATGTGAAGATTACTTCGTATTGCCCTGCAGAGAATATTTCCACCTACACCAAGGATGGAGTTTCCTCTTGATAGGTCACTGACTGACATTTTATCAGGCAGGCATAAAGCTCCATATTTACTTTAATGACATTAGTACAAAAATGGAGTTACTGTCTGCTGTATGATTTTCTTATTGTTTTTCCTCCCAGGAAGAGTTTCCTTTCAGTTCTCAAGTGACACAGGTATATTAATATGCCATGGGAGCCATTTTGCTGAGTCAGCGATATTCTCTTCTGAATGTGTAGCCATCTACACTACCAGCCGTGTACGATTACACGATTATTTCTCAATGGACATTTCTCAGCCTGAGTTTATCAATGAGCCATAAAGCTCCAGGCATAAAACAAATAAAAATAAAAAATATCTCTTATTGGTTGTTTATTTTATTTGTTTTCCAGATAAGCTATGGTATATTCGGTAAATTATCTCCCAATTATTTAATATATAAAGTATCAAATAATTTTTCTAAAAGTATTCAAATTGGTAAATGAAATTTTCCAACCAGATTGAATGAGCTTTGTGGGCAAGCAGTAATATTGAGGCAGACATTCAGTATGACGTGCTCTCTATGCTGATCCCTGACACTCAAAATCACTTCTGATGAATGCGAGATCATTTCTTTATTACGTGATAACACTTATCTCCCAGTTGTTATAATATAATTGTGTGCACTAACAAAAAATTAACCAATTTATATTATTTTGGATATTTGTTTATATATAGAACAAAAGAATTCATTCTTGTAATACATATGAGAATTTTGCAGTGCCTTTAATAAATCAGAAAGGGTACACGAGCGACCAGTAAGAACTTTCTTGCAGCCCATTATAGAATTATTGCTTACTTAGACCAGTCTGTTTAGATGATATTCTGAAACTAACTAAAGTTTTAATTTACCAACTATTTGAGACGAGTATTTGATGTTGTCTGATTTTTTTATGTTTATCACCAGGTAATAAGGGTAAGTAACTTATTTAAAAAGAACTTTCCATATTTGTAATGGTGAAATTATATTCCTAGTTTATGTGTATATTATATTATATTTCTTATTATTTCCTTATTTTGTAGAATATGCTGGAAGGAGCCGAACAAGAAAATTCAGGAATGGAACCTGCTCCTGATGGGTAACGTGTTTCCTTGTTATTAAACAGTAAGCTGCTGATGCAGAAATTTATGTTACTTTAAAATCTGGTCAGGACTTACCTCAGCCTTAAATGTAGATTATTCTGCCCAACATACATCATTTTTCTGTGGTGAATAATTTACTTGTTGCTGATAAAACTCAATACTTGCATAACAAGTGTCAAATATCGAACATTGGAGTTTTCTTTTTTTCTAGTTCAGTAATTGAATTTTATAGTATCATTAAAATAATTTAAATCACATCTGTAGTTAGCAAATTAATTAACTTTTATCATATATGCAAATAGTCATGGCCAATAGGACGACAAAACATTTAAAGTGTTGACTCGTGGCAGTATCTCATGAAGTATGGTTGGTGTGCGGTAACACATCTGAATTCACAGTTTGGGAGGGCATGGGTTCAAATCCCTTTCTGGCCATTCAGATTTGGGTTTTCAGTGTTTTCCCAAAATCACTCCACGGTAAATGCTATGGCCAAATTCCTTTCCATGCCTTGCTGCCAGTCCCTTTCTGCCTGTAATAACCTCAATTTTGACTGCATGTAAAGCCATATAACACTCTGGCCTTGAATTCGGGATGACTCCAGTTCGAATTCCTGTCAGGGAATCCTTATTTGGATTTTCTATTTCTTCTGTAAATTGCTCTAGGTGAATGCAGGGATGTTTCCTGCAAAAAAAGGCCATAGCCGGATTCCTTCCTTTTCCTTGTCCCCCAGTCCCATCCTGCCTCCAGTCACCTAAAGCTATAAGGTAAAAAGCAAAGCCATAAAGAAAAAAAACAAAGCCATAAGCACAAAAAATGTAGAATCCTTAAGTTTAGTAGCTTTCATCAATTAAATCCTATAATGCTGGGTAATTTCATTGCATTTAGTAGAAACAAATCATTTATATTGGAACGAAGTCTTTCTCGGCATTGAGAATGGATGTAGTCTTCTCAGGAGACTAGCCGAGTAATCAAGGTGATTATGACTCATATTTATGTATGTGTATTAACCATGACATGTTTCACATTCCGAGGGATCTGTGAAACAAGATTGATAAATAAGAATGAAAACTAATAAAAATGCACAAAAGTCAATATTTTCCTCACACCAAGTCACCTAATTTTTATTTTTTTTTTTTTACTTTAAATCAATGAAATAAATCATTCTGTTACAAAAAACATAGTGAATACACACTGTAAAGTAAAGACTTGGCTCAAGAAAAGATATCATAACTTCTTGTCATCAAACAGACATGAGACTTGGTCCCATTTTTAAAAGAATTGTTTTATTTGGGGGGGGGGTGGAGGAGAATGCAGAATTTCATTAATTTTTGTAAATTAATCTTTTATTCAAATATAACAGTTCCATTCGAAAATCCATGGAGAAAGACTTTACAGAATTAGTCCAGTTTACCCCAAACAGTCACATGAAGCAAAAACAGAACTCCCCAGGTATGGAAAGAGCAATGCTAGGGTATTAACGAAGAGACAGGAAAAGGCCGAGCACATTCGTTCAGTAACCAAAGTGACAGACATCTCAAAAAGAGTCATGAGCCAAAAATGGCAATGGGCTGGTCAAATTGCTCGCAAAAGAGATGACAGATGGACTATGGCAGTACTGGATTGGATACCCAGCAACCTGAAAAGAGCAAGAAGAAAGACCACCGGATCGCTGGATAGAGACATACGTCGAGTTACAGTCTGAACTGGAAAAGAGTTACTCAAGATCGATCAACCTAGAAGGAACTAGAGCAAAACTATGTAGCATTAAATTGTAATATACTGCTGGTTTGGCTTAACCTTTTGACTGCTGTAGACACGTTAACGCGCGGGGCTTCTACTGCGCCCAGGTGCTAAGGCGCGTTAACGCGCGCCCTTGCTGCTTCCCTCAAGTGCTCTGGACATGTTAAGACGTCTGGCCGTTCGAGTCCCTGTGTGCTCTGGACGTGTTAACGCGCGGGCCACATAGCGGCCAGGTCAGGTAGCCGTATTTCCACCCCAGCTTGTTAATGGCTTTCCAACGTTCGGCCCGTGAGTGACTGCAGTTGCGATCTTATTTGGGTTGCTATTTTCATTTAAGTTTTTACTGAGAAACTAGATCGCCGTCGTGTTTGTACAAATGAAGAAATCATTAAGATTCTTACTAGAACTGACAGTGAGAATGATCTCTTTGATATGGATGATAGTGAAGACACTTCAATAGGATCTCGAAGTAATAGTCCTAAGCCTTGTACATCTGCTAGTGGAAAAACGACCGTCTGTCTCCACAAGAGGTGAACATTTTCAGTATCTGAAGCTTCATATAGCGAGAGCTAAATGTGTGGAAAAAGAGGACGCTTTAGTGACAGCTTTGACTGGAAGAAAAGAGATTCTCGTCCTTTTGTGCATGCGTTAGACGATTCAGCTGCAGGTCACAAATATGGATTGGTTCAAATTTCCAGCATTCTGTCATTTTTTTGAATATTTTTAACAGAAGATCTTATGAAATCTATTGCTGAAGGAACCTATAGATTTTATTTATATACCAAGACAAATACGCCAGTATCAGTTCAGTCTAGATTTTCTAGGTGGAAGGATTTACTGCGAGACATTTTGGAAACATTATTCACCTTAAAAACTCAAAGGAGAGCGCGTAGATGCGTTTGATGTTCTGAGCAGAAAGTGCGTCCAGAAACCAGGTACAAACACAGAACATGCAATGTACAGTACCACTGTGTGTTGTGCCATGTTTCGAGGCTTGTTACACGAAAAACATTTATTAACCATTGGTAACTACACTGTAACAATTACATTACATTTATACGCCTGTAAAACTAAGTGAAATACAAAAAAATTAAAAAAAAATATTTTTAACTTCGCCAGTGATGGTCTAAAGCCCAGAACCAAAAGAAGGATGGAAAAGATATGGAGAATTTGTGAATGGTATTCGAACAATTAACCTCGAAATTTTCTCCTGATGAGTTACTGCGCTAACTAACAAAAATAGCAAATATATTTCAGTTACTGCGTTATCTAATTAGCATATGAAGTACCTGTATGTTTGTCTACGCTTTAAATTGAAAAATCTTAGATGTCAGAGTAACTGTATTCATTTTTTATCTGGGATTCAAAATGCAAAGCGAAAATGGAAGACCGTCACACACAACGCCTCAGAAATATTCAGCACACAGCAGTCCGGGCCGCAGTGCAGTACTCAGCAGCTCAGGTATCGGCTGATTGCGGCCTCTCAGCGCAGGTAGATGGCTTAGAGGATAACAAAGGAGCACTCAGCGAGGGCTCTGCCGGACAATACCTAGCAGTAAAAGGGTTAACATCCTGAAATATCGATTGATAAAGCTGTAATAGTGTGTGTGTAAATATAAATGTGCATCCTGGCCAAGTGATGCTGGTTGCTTTAGTTTTCACTGCCATCATGAATAGATTCCAATTAGGTTCCAAACAAAATGTAGGAAAAATATAAAATTGGTTTTCTTGGTTCTCCGGGTTGAGTTGTGCTGATTTATTAACACACAAAATTTTGACCATCTGGCTGCCTTGTCTGCCACCTGTCAGAGGTGACTTGTTGCCACCGCTAGCGCAGGTGGTTTGATTGGTTTGTTTTCCTGAGCAGACATGACCATATTTGGCTAAGCTGCAACCAGATATCTGTGTTTGCATTAATGATTCCTTTTTTTGTATTTTCAATGTTTCTAGACCACCGTCTACTTTCCTGAGCTGAAGCACTGGTGCAACTGAATAAAGTACCAGCTGAATGTAGTGCGGCAGCAAATTTGCTGACTTCATTATTTTTAAAATGCTTCATATATTCATTCAGCCATTCCTTGATGGTGCATCTTGTCTCGCTGATATACACCTCGCTAGACCTGCAGGGTGTTTGGTATACACCTGGTGTCTGCAGTTTAACTCTCTTGTAATTTACTTTGACGAGTACATCTGATATCTTCCTGGATGTAATGTACACCTGTCGGATATGCTTTTAGAAGGCAGCCACTGTTACCCGTCACCTCAGGGACATAGTGTAACACTACCACTTGCTGTCAGTTGGTCTGCTGGTCTCTTCTGTCGCTGGTGAGGTAGAAGGTGATAGTTGAGCATTTTGTGCTGCAGTGAACTTGCTGATTATATCAGAGTGGTAGCCATTGGCAGTAAATGTCTCCTTTATAACATATATTAATAACTTTACTAGAGTTCAGATTGGAAGAGTGGTATAATGTGGTTTCCAAATTGGAGTGTGGATTCACATCCCACACTCATGAATCCCCTTGAATACCCACTGGGTCTGTAACAGATAACCGACATGTTAAGCAAAATTGTGCAACCCCCAAGTGCGCATATCTTTAGTGGGGTATAAATGCTGGTGAAATGGTTGTCATTTAAATTTCTCATGTTCTTGTTTTGTTACCACAGGTTGCATGTGGATGTATGTGCTGGGGAGGTGACAAACTATTTCCATCCACCACTTTGTTGTTTAATTTTTTGCATTAGAATCGTCTCCTTCTAGTATCGACCATTTAATAATTGAATCCGCCTATATTTTGTCCTCATTCTATTTTTCATAGAGCAGCCTGATCTCTCAGTATTTAACACATCTGAGATAGTGCATCTATTTAGAAACACATAGGCAAAGTCTTCTACACAAACCATCCCAATCACCAAACCACACACATTCACACATCCACGAACACTTACACTGAACACATTTAGTCTCCACCTCACCCATACACATCAAATTAAATGGGCAGACAACCTCCAGCAGACATCAACATACACATAAAAACTCACCGACACGATTATGTACCTGCACAAATTATCAGTCACTCCAACTCTCAGAGTGTATCCAGACATGCATCCAAACTAACATACAGGAAAGGAACTGCATGTCCTAAACAAAATGGACCACTTTAACGTGTGTCTATTCCAAACAAAATGTAATATTTTTCAATACTTCTTGGCGCTAATGACCTAGACGTTGACGCGCCCTAAAACACCAATAACAACAACAACAACAACAACTCAATATTTCTTTTCATGAATCCTTTTTCATGTTTGACTTGTACATACCATTTGAAACACAATTTTGCAAGATAGATAATGAATTCCGTTTAAAAATGATTTGTTTATTGAATTTAATTTAGAACATAATCTAACGTTTGAAACAGTCAATAGCTCTCCATGACAATTCTGGTTTTTAAATAGATATGATTAGCTTAGAGAACAATGGAGCTACTTATTATGGCAATTCTATAAAACATCCCTTGAGACAAATTATATCAAAGTTGTCATAAAATATTTAAATTTGACCTATTGTATAGAAAGATTCTGGGGACATAATAATATACAAATATGGATATTGTGGTTCCTTTCAATTTTTTGTTTTTTTGTTTGCTTGGGGCCTCACACCTCATCAGTGTCAAAGTCATCGGAGGTGGGAGAGGTCTGGGGATAAAGAATGAAGAGGAATTGAGAGATGCCAGTTCTGAAGGAACCATCCTGCCATTTTCCTGGAGTTATTTAAAAAAAAAAAAAAAAAAACATAGAAGAAGTTTAGGCGGCTCCTTGGGGATTCAAATCTGTTTCTTCCTGAATGCAAGGCCAGGGCATCACCACTCACTCACAATTCTCGGTTTTCCCTTATTATGTGTATTCAAGTAGTTGGTATTTTCCGATTAGCGCTGTTACTTTTATTTATGGTATCAATTCTTCTTCCTGTTGTCTTCTTGCTTTTGACTTCAAATTTTTAATGCTCCTGCAACCAATAGCTTCTGTACCTGTATACTGTATTTCTTCAAATTAGTTGTATTCAGTCTTTACATCGATGTACCAAACTTAAACACAACCACAACCTTCGCTGAGATTGCTAAATACTATGTTGCTGTTCTCAGTTCTGTTCAAAAATTCCTTTCCAGGTACAACAAACGTTCACTGGCAAAGGCAGTTAGTCCTAGCAGTTCCAGTGTTGTCTGCAGTATCCGTGTGCTGTTTCCAGTCCTCAATCCCAGCATACTGGATATCAAATTGAGCCTTGTGGGTATACTTTAGTCAGAAGCTGAGTAATGGCCATTTTTGGTTATTACAAGGTGGCAACAGGAATCTCATGAAATATTCCATATTCTCTAGATGTCAAAAAAAATGACAAATTTTTGATTATTTGCATTCTGTCGATCTGCAAACTTGAAATCCATATTGGTTGAGGTTCATTCCCTTTAGCTTCATATGCTTTTTTTTGTTGCATCCTATGCGTAGCGGGTGAGCAGTTAACACTCTGGCCTCACATTCGGGAGGACGTCAGTTCGAGTTCCTGTCCAGGTGTACAGACTTGGGTTTTCTATGGCTTCCTCAAATCACTCCAGCATATGTGGGGATACTTCTTTCAAATGACCATAGCTGAATTCCTTCCAGTTCCTTGTCCCCAATCCCATACCGCCTCTAATGACCTCGAAGTCGACGACACGTAAAGCCATAAGTAAAAAAAGTTTGTTGCATAGAATCTTCTCTTTTAAATGCCCTAGAGAGATGCTGTGCTTACAGTTTGTCTGATGCATGTTACAATAGTGATATGTATTATGAGTTGCTAATCATTTACTGCGAAGAAAAGGGTTTCTTTATTTATATAAAGATCTCAGAATCTTTATTGTTTAGTTGTATTTCATGTGACATTTATGCTATGTTGATATGGTTGTGTATTAATTTTAATCCATTTTTTTTACAGTAATGCAACTAAAATTCTTGGCGCTATTTGTTTCAGAACCACGTATAAAGCACCATCAGTTTTGGAACTTGCCTGTGTATACTGTGCACAGACTTTTTTTTATCTTGGTGCTCTCTAAAAAAACACGTCTTCCACCATGTCTCGGCTGTTTCTGCCCCTTTACATTTTTCTACTCACTCTGAAGTATTTGACGATGAGGGGAAACTACCGATTGATAAGTACACTAATAGAACTTCACAGAGAAGGTACGATAAGTATTTCCTAAACAGTATTTGTGATTCAGGATTTTTATTTCAGTTTTTTAACTACAAGTGGCTGTATCTTATAAGCAGAAATTTTGAATGAAAACTAGAGTTATGTGTCCCTGTCTATCATCATTTTAAGCCCATGACAAATTATACATAATGAGGTTTTTAACAATTGGAAATAAGAATATATTAAATTGTCTTAGTGAATATTGGGTTGATTGTTTGAAGATCAATGTGGCATATGGCCGGATCAATTGTTCCTTGTTTGTCGAATTTTCGACTGCGAAATGTGCCATCATCTTCAGATTTCGTCTGCTGACCAGTGTGAGAACGCAGTCCAGGACGTGACTGCTGGGCCGCACCTGCCGAAGTATAATTAATACCCTTTGACCCATCCCCGCTGTGCCACTCAGTAAGTGGTGGTGGGGGTGATATATTCCGATGTGTTGAGCAGGGACCTTCAGTCTGCATTTCACCTCTGTCGCGCACTGTGCCTTGGCTCTGGTTTTTGTGGAGCCGATTCAGTGCTGGGTTCCAAGCTTGACTCAGTTAAAACCCGCTGTCTTTGTTGATGAGGTTATTCTGTATCCGGATTTCAATGGTTTCCTTGCATACACAGTCCCAAAAGTGAGATTGACTTTGATGTCCTCATATTTGATAGTATGTTGGGTCTCTACACAATGTTCAGCAATTGCTGATTTTGACGGGTGCTGTACTTCAGTGTGCCGTTTATGTTCTGTGCACTATTCTTCTATTGTGCGATGGTCTGCTCGACGTATAATTTTCAACACTCGCACGGTATGTGGTATACCTAAAGTCCCAAGAAGAGCTGGCGGACTGTAAACGTACTTGACGTTTTTCAGTGTAGAATTCTGCCAATCTTGTTCGATACATTGCCAGCATAGGGGATGAAGGCTGTGGCTCCTCGTCAGTTGGTTCTCGAGTGGTCTTCTGTCTAAAAGTGTGACGAATTTGGCAGTTGTCGTAGCTATTAGTTTGGTACACGTTCTTGAGGAGTGTTAGTTTAGTAGACAGACTGTCTTTGTCATAAATCACACGTGCTCTGTGGACCAGTGTTTTTAGCATTCCTTCCCTACTATGACGGGTGGTGGTAGCTGGTGGCATATAAATATTGGTCCATGTGAGTAGCCTTACGGTAGTCACTGTATCCTAATGTGACATCCGTTCTTCTCTTTACCAGTACACACCTCAAAATGGGGCTCTGTCATTCCATGAAAAAGGACTAAACTTTGACACTAGTATTTTCATTCATGGCATCAACTGCACTTCCTGTCGTGTTATTGTGGTTGGCTTGAAAATTTAAAAGTTTTTCCAACTGAAAACTTAAGTACCTGAATACAGGATTTCTGCAAATTGGTTTAGATTCAGGCTTTATATTGGGATTCTGATATAGCTTACTTTAAGTGATACCAAAGTCATTCTAACACAACTATAACTCTCATTAATATTGATAAATGTTATGTTGCTGGTGAACTCAGGCTTTGTTCCATAATTCACTACGAGCAACAACAAAAATGTGTTGAATCCTACTAGTTCCAGTGTTATCCAAGTATATGTATGCTGTTTCTAGTCCTGTATCCTATCATACTGGATCACAAATCAAGTATTGTGCATATCCTGTAGTATGAAGCTTAGTGATGGCTACTTTTTGGCTTCTCAAGGTGCCAACAGGAATCCCATGAAATTGGCTGAGCTCGCAACATTTACAAAAAAGTGATCACTGCCTAATACTGCATATTACAATTGGGACTGAAATGGTTATAAGTATATCGTAAGCAACTATGAAAAAATGTTATAATGATTAATCTAAATATCTCAGAATTTTTATTGCTTTAATATTTCATGTGATATAATGTATGATATTTTGACATACTTGTCTATTATTTTTAATCCATTTTTCTAGTAAGTGAACTAAATTTCTTTTCTCTCTTTGTTTCAGATACTTGTTTAAAGCACCTCCAGTATTGGAACTTGCCTGCGTATTCTGTGCACAGACATTTGTATCTTGGTGCTCTCTAACAAAACACGTCTTCCGCCATGTCTCGGCTGTTTCAGCCACTTTATATATTTGTACACAGTGGTCTGAAGTGTTTGAAGATAAGGTGAAACTACAGATGCATAAACACACTAGCAGCACTTCACAAAACAGGTGAGGGTAGGATATCTTATGTTATATTTGTGCAGCAACAATTCTTTTTAAATATTGTAACAGGTTAATTTCTTGTGCGAAAGTTTTGCACTGATACTGGAATTACAGTCATCTGATTATCATCATTTTAATCCACTGACAAGTTATGACTAATCCTATGAATGGCAATTAGAAATTTGTATATATGCAGTTATCTGAGTGAATAGATGTTGGCTGATGTAATTGCGCGGTTATGAATTTAGGCCTATCTGGATGTTTGGACTACTGTTGTGCCATTTGGGATCTATTTTGTTAGAGGTTTATTGGCAGTTTAGAGAAAGTGCAGAGTAGAGCCGCTTGATTTATGACTGCTTCCTACAGTTCTTACAAAAGTGTCACAGAGCTGATTAGTAGATTGGCTGGGAGTATCTGGTAGGTAGACAATGCACGATTTGTTTGAACTTATTGGTAAGTGCGGTGAAATACTTTGTCCACAAACCTATTTGAGTCAAAGTGACAGGAGAGATCAGGTGCCACGCTGGTGCCTATATTAATTATTTTTTCCCTCAAATCATTTGGCATTGAAATGCACAGCAGAGATATTACTGTTTCTTTCTGAGTACCCTCTGCCACCCACAGTTTCGTGAATTGCAGAGTATATATGTAGACGTAGATCCGCATTCAGGGAGGTGCAGTTAGTGTTGATTTTCTAAGATTACTTGACATCACTCCACGCAAATGTCGAGATGGTTCCTTCAAAACTGCCACAGTATAAATCCTTCTCACTCCTGACTCCCTTTGCTTTCCAGTCTCCATTAACGTCAACACGGCTTAAAGCCATAAGAAATGGGAAGTATCCCCATGAAACAAAAGTCTGTTTTCCTATTAATAGCTTCTTGAAATCTGATGAAAAAGTGCCTGTTGCTAAAGAGTATATTTTTTAATTTCTAAATAACACATGTCCAATATCCACAGTTTCATTTAAGTAAATTTATTTAAATGGCCAAAAAATTGCTCACTTTGTGTCTCTCCTCGAAATATTCTGTCGTAAAACTCTCTGCTTAGTTTACCTCATGGTAACAAAATTTCATCTGAACTTATAGAAAGTTCATCAGTTTGTTCCTTCACATTCAACTTTTTATAAATGTCGTATTGAATTGAAAATAATCCTTTTGAAGGCCTATTAGCAACTAGGGTTCAGCAACGATGAATAAATATATAAAAAATATGAAACGATAAAGTATTAGACGACCAATAGTTAAATCTGTTTCAAATAGCAGATATATCAATCTTAAAAGCTGGGAATAAAAATGGATGTTAAATGCTGAGCAAGTACACTTTTTAAAATTAAGTTATTTCATTATTAGTGAGGTGTAGACCATTTTATCAAGCGTCCCATTAGTTTTGTAGATTAGTTTGTTACTAGAGACACGGCTTCACAACTACACCTCAGAGATGGAGTATTATTCAGTACTCAGCCTTGAAGGTTGGTAGCTCTTCCCTTCGCCGACTGCAGTGCCCCCCATATAAAGTGTGGCACTATTTACTTCTGGTTGAGCACTTTATGATTGTTTTTGTTCGTAATGGAATTCAACTTTGAAAGAGCTGAAGGAATTAATTTTTAAAGCCAGAACATACAATCTACCAAAGTGCACTAAACAATAATTGATTAACAGATAAAAATTCACAACATCAAAGTTTATACCACATTCAGGAGGTCATATTGAACTTTCAAAGCTGCATGGTGGTTAGAAACCAGTTGATGAGCACAAAAAAAAAAAAAAAAAAAAAAAAAAAATCTGGAAATCGATTGCATGCATCAGAAAGGTTAGGACTATTATTTTCTTTAACTGCAATGAAAATTCTTTGTATTGATAGTCTTGAAATTCAGAAAAAACAATTGGAACAAAGTAAAACTTTTGGCACCATGTGAATAAAAAAATCATCAGAAGGGCAAGAAAAAGAATTGTCTGAGTAGGACATTCTGCCGGCCTGTGAAACTACTTTCGCAATTGCGAAACTGAGTGAAGGGTAGTACATATTGGATCATGCATTGCATTTACTATATTTTTCAAGCCCTGACGTCCACGCAGTTCCAAGGCAAAATATGTTTATAAATATAACATATTTCGAATCAAATGATGTGATTCCAGATATAGGTGGAAATTTTTACACCTAAAAGTATCACGTATTACAAATCGAATCCATTTATTGGAAGAATATTTGACATAGTGCATTAAGCTATAAGTGACTGTATGTAAAAAAGATGCTTTGTAACAGAAATGTCATATCCTGCAAGTTATAGAACTTCCATGTTGGCCTCAAATGAATTGTTTTTTAATTTTTATTTCAAATGTCTAATTTTAGATAAATTGGAATTGATTTTGACACTCTCTAATTAGAATTTATTTCGCCAAATGAAAAAAATTAGAATCTTCTGGCACCGCAACCTTAGAGGAGGTTGCCTACTGTCCTGGAATAATTCTCTGTGTTGTCTTACACTGTTGCTGAGGGAGGCTCTCCAACTAGCAAACTACTCCATTGATTCTAAGCTGATTACCATATTGTTTTCTAAAGATTAATGCCAAGTTCAGATGTTTTGTGGAATTCTTTTTGAAGAAACATTCAAGTGGTTGGTTTCCAACTACGATCTGTGCTGACAGATTCTGGTGCAGATGTTTTAGAATGTTGACGTCTTTACTCTCCAGAGATAAACATTTTCACCAATAAAGGTGGATATATTATTTAATATTGCAGATTGCCATTGAATATTAAATAAACTATGTGAAGCATTTGTTTGGGGATCAGATCATTTCTGAATACTGGATACCAGAAAAGCATTCTAATATATCATTTTATTGTTAATTTAGCTTGTAAATATGTCTGTCAAACTTGTGTTACAAAGAGACTCTTAATTAAAATCTATATACTTAATCTTTATTTCTTGGGAGATTACACCTTTTTAATGAGAATGATTATTTTCTAATTTGTGGAACTAATGTTTGTGGAAAGTAACTGGTATTTCATACTTTTATTGTGGTATTCACTGCTTTATTTAGTAATAAAATAACTATTGAAATGTAATCAGACATATTACTCCATAGGAAAGGTCACTGGTCTATTCTGCTGTTAAAGTCCTGTAATTAATTCATTTTAATGCTTCTCTAAGGAACAAAATTTAAAAGTTTTGCTTATAAAATTTTTATTTTTGTTATTGTTTGATAGATACGCATTAGGTTTACCTTATCAATGTCTTTATTTAGTACATTTGTAATTCACTAGTTGATGATATAAGTGTTTACTTTAGAAGACAAAAGTGTTTTAAGCATTTTTTTCCTAAAGTGGTTTTAGTTTTTACTACAAATCACATTTTTAGTCTTAACCCCTTACTACATACCGGGACATATATGGCACATACGATTTTCTTGTTTGTGGTACTCATATTTGAGCAAACACTTTGAAACTGCATGTTGGGACAGATATACTACACAATCAAGAAGAGCTGTGCAAATATTGAATGTGATCTGTTGAAACAATAAGGAAATATGAAGTATGAATTTTTGATTTGCGCTGTGAGCAGTTTACATCCTAGTTCTGTAATACAAACAGTTGTATTTGATACAGTAAACATTTGATTTCAGTGTTATGAAAATGACATCTGTGGACAATTATAAAGAAGGAAGTTTATATATTTTTCCATTAGAATATGTATAGTATTGAAAAAAGGGTTTGTGACAGATATGGCCCAATATGAAGTTTAGCTTATGTGAACAAGCTGGACCCTATTGAGAAGAAGAAATTTCGACAACAATGCTCCTATTTTATTTCGAGTAGCCATTGCAGATGTCCTCTGGCAAACAAGGAAACCTTATCCAAGAAACTAGGTAGGGATCCAAAAACAGCTACACAGTATGAAGAAGAGAAAGCCTGCGGCAGATATTCCGCAGTATCAGAATGGTATAGATCACATGCCCGTCTGGATGGGAAACTGTAATTGTTGCAATTATCCAGACTGCAAAAGAAAATCCTATACAGCATGTCTGAAGTGCAGTGCAACATTGTGCTTGGACAAGGAGAGAAACTGCTTTATCAAGTTTCATTACAAATAGACTAAATGGAAAGTGAATTAGTGTTATTTGCAATAAATGTGTACACTAATGAATAGAAACTGTAATTATTTTATGTTAATAAAATAAATTCTACTTGTATATGTATATATCTTACATATTTTCCAAATGTTGCATCATCCATCTCGAAACTGGTATCACAAAATGTAAGCCATTATTGCATGCTGTCCCATATATGGAACAAACCCTTAAGTCAATAATAATCTCCACCAAATAAGATTTGGAATTTTTTAAGTATTTATCTTGAAATCACGGATTTGGACTTAACAAGTGACATTTTGTTCAGAAAAAAATCATACAGTAAGGGGTTAAGGTTTCTTTGGTTTACATATGTAAAGTCATTTTGTATTAGTAGCAGCACATTTTGTTTAACATTGTATGATTATTGATAACAATAATAAAATTTGGATGTGATAAGAATTCAGTCTACAAGTTGTATAACTGCAATCATATCTATCAGTTACCGATTAATATAGTTTGCCATTGTAATAAGTCCACCACATTCCAACATTCAAATTTTCTGTTTATAGGGGTTATTGTGGCTGCACGAAAAGTAGTTACAATGCCGAGCAGCAACATTTCGCTATTGAATTTCAAACCAGAAGACTACAGTAGCAGCTTACTACTTACAGATGTACTAACAGAATTCATTTTGGCCAACGCCGAAATTCGTGTGAAGGTTGTGGAAAATCCTTAAATAAGTATTGTATTCTTAGACAGTACAAAAGTTATTATAGAAGCAAATGTCATTTGTCTTTTGAAATTTGTGAAAATTGGTTTATACATCCCTTTTTTTGTCAAATTTGTGGTAAGTCGTTTACACAGTCTGGTAGTTTTAAGAGACATCAGCGGTTTCATCCTGGAGAGCATTTGATTTCCTATGAAATGCGTAATAAATCGTTTACGCAGATTGGACACCTTAAAAAACATCAGCGGCTCAATACTGGAGAGCGTCCGTTTTCTTGTAATATTTGTGGTAAGTCGTCTACAAAGTCTGGAACACTTAAAATACATCACCGTATTCATTCCGGAAAACGTCCGTTTTCCTGTAACATTTCTGGTAAATCGTTTACACAGTCCGGAGCACCTTAAAAAACATCAGCATATCCATTCTGGAGAACGTCCGTTTTCCTGTGACATTTGTAGTAAATCGTTTACAGAGTCTGGAAACCTTAAATTTCATCAGCGATTTCATACTGGAGAAAGGCCGTTTTCCTGTGATATTTGCAGTAAATTGTTTACTAAGTCTGGAGACCCTAAAAGACATCAGCGTATTCATTCTGGAGAATGTTCGTTTTCTTGTAACATTTGTGATAAATCGTTTACATAGTTTGGAGATCTTAAAAAAACATCAGCGAATCCATTCTGTAGAACGTCCTATTTACTGCAATATTTGTGGTAAATCGTTTACACAGCCTGGAGACCTTAAAAAACATAAGGTGATTCATTCAGGAGAATGTCCGTTTTCTTGTGATATTTGTGGTAATTTGTTTACAGATTCTGTAACCCTTAAATTTCATCGGCGGTTTCATTCTGGAGAATGTCTGTTTTTCTGTGATATTTGTGGTAAATCGCTTACAAGGCCTGAAACGGTTAAAAGACATCAGCGGATTCATTCTGGAGAGCGACCGTTTTCTTTTAATATTTGTGGAATGTCGTTTACACAATCTGGAGACTTGAAAAATCATCAGCGAATTCATTCTGGAGAACGTCCTTTTTGCTGTGATATTTGCGGTAAATTGTTTACAAGGTCTGGAACACTTAAAACACATCGGCGGATTTGTTCTGGAGTAAGACCGTTTTCTTGTGATATTTGATGTAAACTGTTAACTGAGTCTGGAACCCTTATTTTTCGTCAGTGGTGTTATTCAGGAGAACATCCGTTTTCATATGATATTTGTGGTAAATCATTTACAGAGTAAGGAGACCTTAAAAACCATCAGTGGTACATTCTGGAGAGCATCCGATTCCCAGTGATATTTGTGTTAAATCATTTAGACAGGGTCAACACCTTAAAAAAACATCAGCAAATTAATTAGGAGAACGTCCGTTTTCTTGTGATTTTTGTTGTGTATCGTTTATAGAGTTAGAAAACATTAAAAGACAAAAGCTGTTTAATGCTGGAGACCGTCCACTTTCTTCTAACATTTTTGGTATGTTATTTACACAGTCGGGACACCTTAAAAAACATTTGCGGCTTTATTCTGGATAGCGTCCGTTTTCTTGTAAAATCACTGGTAAATTGTTAACAGAGTTACGACACCTTAAAAAATATCAGCGATTCATTCTTGAGAACGTTCGAATTCTTGTGATTTTCGTTGTAAACCGTTAATAGAGTTAGAAAACAGTGAAACGTATCAGCGCTTTCATGCTGGAGAGCGTCAATTTTCTTGTAATATTTGTGGTAAGTTGTTTACATAATTGGGACACCTTAAGAAACTTCTCCGGTTGTCAAATGTATGGTAAATCATAACAAATTCAGGTGATCTTAAAAAACATCAGCGGTTTCATTATAGAGAATGTCCGTTTTAACATGTGTGGTAAACCATTTACACAGTCTGGAGACCTTAAAACATATCAGTGGTTTCATTCTGAAGAGTGTCTGTTTCCTGTGATATTTGTGGTAAATCGTTCATGCAGTCTGGATACCTTAAAATAGATCAGCGATTTATTTAGGATAACGTCTGTTTTCTTGTAATCTTTGTGGATAATCGTTTAAAGAGAATGGAAATCTTAAAAGTCATCAGCTCTACCATTCTGTAGAGCTTTCGTTTTCTTGTGATATTTGTGGTAAATCCTTTACAGGTACTGGATCCCTTAAGATTCATCTACTAATTCATTCTTAAGATAGTTTGTTTCCTTGTGGTCTTTTTCTAAAGATAGTAATTGGAATTCGTGGACTCAGTTTGCTATCACTCGTTAACTTGTGATGTTATTCTTTTTATTGTTTTTGTAGTCTTATAGGTTATCAGTATATTGATTCTTTATGTTGCTTATGGAATACATTTTAATATAGCCTTTGTATTCTTAAATTGTCAATAAACTCAGTTATTCAAAATGTTAATTTTACTTGTAAACATAGTGGAAAATGTTTTATAGGTTGTAGTCACATTGTATCATTTGTTCCAAAATAACTCAATTATTGTATTTGATGGAAATTTATTTTGTTTTTTTTTATCTCAAAATCTTTCAAAACAGACTTAAAATAACTTCGTTGTTGTGGAAAATCCTTTTTATAATTTAGAATTCGTTAGACACTGTGATTGCTTTTAAATATCTAGTTGCTGTTTCCAAAAGGAATTAAGTAATTCCATGAGTTATGCATATTTTTTTTAGGACTGCAGAGCAGTGTTGGTATATAATGTCAATTAGATTTCGGTGTAATTTGCTTTCAAGTTTTATTGGGTTAAACATCTTAAAAGGAATTACAGATATAATTCATGTTGTTTTTAACTTTCAATCATCATAATTTTTTCTTATAGCTATGTATAATAAAGTGCAGTTATTGAGTTTGTAGTTGTAGATATGTGAGTTTATTGACATAATTATGAATTAATATTATTTTATTTGAATTTGTTTTTCAGCTGTTTTTAATAATACATATTATTAAATAATATGTTTCAAATAGTTATTAAACTGGCTACTATTAGTGTAATATATATTTTATGACAGTTTGGGATGAGAGAAATTTCTTACTAGAAAAATCGTTTTAGTTATATTACTTTAAATAGCAGTTTTACAGAAAATTTACTAGCGATTTTCACATCATGTTTGTACATTTTGTACACGCTGTATACACAATACGATAATTTTCCAAGTATAACCATATAACCATTTAGTTAATGATCTGTCAGTAACTTCAGATCAGTCATGATTATAATAGAATAGTAAAATGATGTTTAGTATGTCTATGATGTTGACAGAATAAATGATGTTGGTATCTAAGATCTTTTTGTATTTATTTTTATTATAGATTAATAAAGAAAACAAAAATCATAACTGTAATTTTGTCATGGCATTTTTCTTTTAATTTTGTGCAAATTTAGTTTAGTGTTATTTCAAAAATATATTGAAGTCATCATAATATTTATCATAATGTGAAGGATGTTTTGGACCTAAGGGTTTGATTGAGAGCAATTAATATTTTATGGAATAGTTGCTGTATATTGTGAATCTAACTCGCAACAGGTCTGATCGGTGAAGACTGACGAAATTCAGCACAACTTTTTGTTCGATAAAAATGCTTACAGCAATGTCACCTTCGGCTGGTTCAATCCGGTAACTATGACGCAAATATATGTTCACTTCAGAACATAAGTAGCATTACTCTCTCTCATTCTTTGTGTAGACTTTGTGAGGTACACAACCTCACATTTGTGTGATTTTACATTAATTAAGCTATTTTTTTACTTAATAAATTGTAATGGTGTTTATTCACTCGGAATTTTTAAGTTCAAAGGTCAAAGAATAACAAGATGAATAATGAGATCTCTGAAAAATAAAAGAAGAGTCAAGAGTGAGTTGTTGAAGAGAAGATTTGAATGGAGAGGACGAGTTTTGGTTTTTTGGAATGAACAAGTTTGAAAGCAGAGATGAAACAGTTTGGCTCACTGGAGAAGCCACAAGAATCCTGGCGGGATTATTAATAGTAAAATATTAGCCTGAGGGCAGAAGGTTTAGGGTTATGGATAAAGATAATGTTATATGACTTGAGAAAAGAGAATTGTTTGTTAAATAAATAATATACAAGTGATGAGATGAGTAGAAAGTATTTTGATTTGAGATTGAGATATATGTAGATATAGACAAAGAAATTAATTTGAGTAATTTTGATTTTTCAGCGTGAGTGTCATATTAAAACCAGCGCCGGATAAAGAGGGGTTAAGGAAATCTCTATATACTGGTCTGGTGCTGGAAATAAGAGGCAATAAAGTATATAAATATATTTAAAGTATTATACAAAATATAGATGTTACATATAAGTACGTTACAACTTGAACCAGTCAATATGAGTTAGCTAAGCGATCGCGCTGACTCTCGTAGCCTAGACCAGCACTAATGCTGTCCAACCAAGCTGTCATGTCTTCTGACATAGTCAATTAATCCATAAGTCAGTATTGAAAGCAGTAATTTAGCTTCAAGATGCTAGCATTCAGAGTAGTCCTTGCAGGTCATGATATCGACTGTAAATGCACAGTTTTCAGTGCCCATTAACCCTTTGACTGCTGTAGACGCGTTAACGCGCGTGGCTACTACTGCGCCCAGGTGCTCCAGACGTGTATACACGCGCCGCCTTGCCGCTCTGTCTCTGCTCCAGACGTGTATACACGCGCCGCCTCGCCGCCCTGTCTGTACTCCAGACGTGTTAACACGCTAGCCTCTTAGCGGCCTGGCTATGAAGCCATATTTCCACCCAGGGTGGTTAGTTGTTTTCCTCATTCGGCCCTTGAGCATTGGCAGCTGCGATCTAATTTGTGTTGCTCTTTTCCTTTTAGTTTTCGCTGAGAAAATGGCATACAGTCATTATTTTTTTTAACTGCTTAACGTCTCTTAACAGCGAGGTTTTTAGAGATGTTAAAGAATGGGGGGCAAGGAATGGTAAGGAATTCGGCTATGGCCTTTTGAAGGAAGCATCCCGGCATTCACCTGGAGTGATTTGGGGAAACCATGGAAAACCCAAATCTGGATGCCTAGACGGGGATTTGAACCATCGTCCTCCCGAATACGCCGTCGTATTTGTACCGCGGAAGAAATCATGGAGATTATTACTAGAAGCGACAGTGAATATAATCACTTTAATATGGATGACAGTGATAACCCTTCGACAGGATCTCGATGTAATTTTCCTAAGCTGTGTACATCAGCTAGTGGAAAATGACCATTTTTCAGAGTTTGAAGCTACAGATTGTTCGAGCGAAATGTGTGGAAAAAGAGAATGCTTTAGTGACGTGTTTGACAGCATGTGCTTGTCGATTAAGCTGCAGGACACAAGTGTGGATTACGTTAACATTCCAGCAGTTTGTCATTTTTCCTGATATTTCTAACGGAATATCATATGATATCTAATGCTGATGAGACCAACAGATACGCGAGAATCAATTCACACTATATTTTCACTATGAAGTGGTTTAAAAACTTTAGATGTTATATTAACTGTATTTATTTTGTATCTGCGGTTTCAAATCGCAGAGCGACAGCAGAAGAACTCCACACACAACACTCCAGATGTATTCAGCACACAGCGGTCCGGTCTAATGCGGCATTCCAGCGCAGGTAAACAGCTTCGGCGTAAACAAAGCCGCACTCAGCGAAGGCTCGGCCGGCCGAACCGTAGCAGTTAAAGGGTTAAATGGAGTCACTACCAGTTAGCCGTCTTCTTATAGGATAGTTTATATCAGTTAGAGCTAAACCAGTTCTAGGCTAGCCATCTCTATCCTCGGTTCTCCGACTATAAAACGGAGTGGTGTCGGATATCCCGATAAATTACCATTATTGGTAGGCCACAAAATGAAGAACTCCATAGAAGAGGCGTAAAAACACGAAGGTTAGTCACTCAACTTCAGGTCCACCACTCACAACGTCCACAAATAGGCCAACAACCATTCGGACCCCTGACAAAGTAGTATATTGATTGCTGTAAGCTTATAAGGACAATGTTAATTGTTTGAATGTATTAAACTAATTGAGTGTGTTTTCTTTGATACAAGGTTTTGACTGATTTAAAATAAATATTTTCGATAACCTGTGAGTGAAAACGATTCTGAAGCGGTTAGACAGTCAAAACAACATTTTAATAACCTTAACTCAATCAATATGTTGTTGTTTGTCTGATACATTGGGAGGTGATCACATTTTTTCATTAATGCAGAGAGCAAATACTGATCTGATATTACAAAACTCTATTAAATTATTGTTCACTTGTTTTAAGAAAATTCATTGCAATGTTTGGTCACAAAATATTATTGTTGTTGCTGAGGAAGCATCTTCTAAGCTTGATTTTACTTCAGGCGTTCCTCAAGGAGGTGTAATAGGACCACTTCTTTTCCTGTTAATTACAGGATATGACTGCTGATGATATATGTATCTATTGAGAAGTAAGGTGCTCTGATGATTGCTTAGAACTTCAACACGATCTGGATGATACTTCGGAATGGTGCCATAAATGGCAGTTTACACTTAACTACAAAATGTTGAGGCAATGAAAATAAGTAATAAATAGACTCTGCTTGATCATTAGTACAAAATTAGAAATTCAGTTATTGACAGACTTAATTCCCTGAAGTATCTGGGCATTATAGTACAGGGCGTTTAATTTATGACGCGTCCGCGTGCACGGCAAAAACCGCCCGGGCCAGCGCCCCTTCGCTTGCCGGTAAGTCACACGGCGCGTCGCCCGTCCTCAAGACTGCCTCATGCTTGCGCTGATGTATTACCTTATAGCACGTGCTGGAAATGTTGATCATCGCCTGCAATACATGCTTGACATCTACTAAGGATATTTTGGCTAACTCTCTGCAGTGTTTGTGAAGAAATTTTATTAATTTTAGTTCTTACGTTTTACCTAAGTTCCTCTTCCGTACGGGGATTTGAATCAAACACGCTGTTTTTGGTAACCCCAAAAAAAGAAATCACAAGGTGTCATTTCTGGAGAACGCATGAGGCCACAATCCACGACTGATAATATGATTCTCATTGTAAACATGCTTTAAATCACGCATAGAATTTTCGCCTGTATAGGGAGTTACACTGTATTGTTAAAATTGACCGTAATTTCTTTCATCTTCTGTCAGCTGTTCAAAAAAGGTATTTAAAATATAGTCCACATACCGGGAAGATGTAATTGTTTCAGTAAAAAACACTTGTCCAATAATTCGCCTCGCACTAATTGCCACACCAAACTCCAACTTTCACATCGTGTCGTGGCTGTTCGTGGATATTATGTGGATTTTCTATACTCCAGTACGAGTCTTTTTTGAATATTTACGCGTCCACTTAAATAAAAATACGCCTCTTCGGAGAAAAATTTCAATTGCGGATTAAGCTCGCTATTATCCACACTTTGCATAAACCAGTTAGCAAACCTCATTTGTGCAGTTTAATCTGTTTGTTTTAATTCGTAGCACAGCAGTTGTTCGATAAGGGCTAAAATTAATCACTATTTCTTCACAAGCACTACAGAGAGTTAGCCAATACATCCTTAGAAGATGTCAAGCGTGTATTGATGCCGATGGCCAACATTTCCAGCACGCGCTATAAGGTAAGAAATCAGCGACGCGCCGTGTGACTTATCGGCGAGCGAGGGGGCGTTGGCCAGGGCGATTTTTGCCGTGCGCGCGAACGCGTCATAAATTAAACGCCCTGTACAAAGCAACATGAAATGGGACTTGCTCATAACTTCCATTGTAGGCAAAGCTAACTAGATTACGATTCATAGGTCATATTTTGAGAAGCTGTAATACTCGCACAAAGGAAGTAGTGTACAAAGCACTAGTGCGTCAGTATTTGGGTTACTGTTGTGGAGTTTTGGATCTGTATCACAAGGGACCAATTCAGCTACCTGGTGAGCATAATTGCTAGTAGCTGCAGAAGTGAGTTAGAAAAATTGAATAGAGTAACCAAAGGAGCCAACTTCTACAGTACCGTGCGGAGTTTACTATGGGTCATGAAGATTCCGACAAGAACAAAAATTGTCTTGTATAAATCATATCTCATTCCTATTCTCACATATGCTTTGGAAACATGCACACTAACATCAAGGGACCTTAGCAGCATCCAAGCATGTGAAATGAAGTTTCTTAGAATGGCGCTCTAGAAAACTAGATTTGACCATATAAAGAATGATCAGAGTAGATCAAACCTAGAGCTAAGGGAATCCATGGAAGTGATACTTAGGTCATCAAGAGTTAAATGGTTTTGGCATGTGAAGAAAATGACTAGTACAAGACTACCAAAAACTTATTTTGCAAAAAGGGTAGTGGGTAAATGACCAGTGGGAAGAACAAGAGAAAGATGGACAGATCAGCTGAAGGAGGACATAGAGAGAAGAGGCTGGAACTGGAATTATATCACGGACAGAGAAACTTTTCTGGATAGGATACAGTGGAAGACAATCGTCTAAAACTACCAAGGCTCGTGAACCAAACCCGGGATACTGGAGATTGTCGCCAATGATAATGATGATGATTACAAGGGACTGATTGACATTAGTGAAAGTACAGGAGAGAGCCACATGATTCCTGACAGCTAGTTACAGTCCTTACAAAAGTGTTACGCAATTGATACATAAATTGGGCTGGGATTGTTTGGCGGACAGGCAACGTCGTTTTCGTTGGAATTTATTGCAGAATATGCGAAAATCTTTAATTTACAAATGCAATGAAATTCTTCTGCTACAAACCAATTTAGGTCACAATGACAGAAGGGATAAGATTAGAGAAGATGCTATACTGATGCTTGTATGTATTCTTTCTTTCTCGTCCTATTTGGGATTGGAATGCACAGAATTACGATTGGTGCTTAGCACCTTCTGCCACACACAGTTTTTGCGAATTGCGGAGTATAGATGTGTAGATAATTTACGTGATATTATTTATAATCAATATTTAACTCTTTCTAAGTCTATTGTTTTGTTGTGTGAACATTCCATAAAGCTTTTATGTATGTATTACAACACACTGTTATAATAAATAAAACACTGCTGCTGATATTTAATCTATATTGTGATTATAAACTTGTTCTGTTCTAAAACTGACAGAATTACTTAGTATTTCAGTATCATATTAAATAACGTACTGCTGGATTTGTTTGTGCAAGTTAATCATTGCTAAAATAAGTATATAATTGTATAGAGACATCCCTTTATAAAGGCCTCATTTTAATTAAATAATGTCTTTTCTTGAAATAAAAAACACTCGGGTTTTCTGCCGGTTAATATATTTATTTGGATCTTTTAACGACGTTTCGGCAACTGCCATCGTTGCCTTCATCAGGTTCAATCTCACTTGCAAGGACAAGACACGACTGACTCGCGAGCCAGTCCTGACTGCTATTTATAGCCTGATGAAGCCAACGATGGCAGTTGCCGAAACGTCGTTAAAAGATCCAAATAAATATATTAACTGGCAGAAAACCCGAGAGTTTTTTATTTCAACAATACGCCGGGAAAAACTAAAATGTCAATGTCTTTTCTTGTTTGTTTCAAGTTTTAATTTCATTAATAGAACTATATTTATTGAAATTCTATTACTGTTTGGTCTAATAATATCTTTGTTTTTACAAGGTTGTAAATGTGTATGACAATAGCTAATTTTATACACTAATTCTGGATAGTAGTTAGCACCATAACTATTGACTATATCAATGTTTCATATATAGTTTCACAAATATTCTGTTAGTAAAACATCAAGTATCAGTTTACTGTCTTTTATGTTTCTCTATGGTGGAAATTAAAGGGTTCCTAGGTTGAATAAATTTCTGAAGCGATTCTTATGTATTCATATTCCATCAAGCTTCAGATTTATATAGTAAATTTGAAAAACACATTCAAAGTATTTAGAAACATCTGAGAAAGCAAAACACTGAAGTCATAAAGCAGAAAGATAGAGAGAGTTTTTTTTTTCATAATACGTGCAAATGTCAGTTTAACTACAAATGAGATGTAGGAATATTATGTGTAGTGGAGTGTGATGGGTGGTAACACTCTGGCTTCACATTCGGGAGGACAAGGGTTCAAATCCCCTTCCGGGCATACACATTTGTGTTTCTCGTGGTTTCCCAAATCCAGAGTCGGCGCTAGAATTCTCAGGACGGGGAAAAAGCGTTCTTAGGGCCTCCTCCCTATCACCTTTCCCCTAAAAAAAAATTTCTTTACATTTTGATATTTTGATAAGGTCAGAAAATTTTAATGCTAAAAAAAAAAAAAACTTCTTTTTAAGAAAGTTTTTTAAAGTTTATATGTATTCAGTTAGTCACCCCGGACGAAGGGCTCCCTTCGGACGCTCGGGCCCGGGTTAATTTTGCCCCGCTTACCCCTCCCTAACGGCGGCCCTGCCCAAATAAATCCAGCTCAATATTGTGATAGTTGATTCAGAAGGTGATGGACAAATTCGTTTCCTTTTAACCAGTCCTTCCCCACCTTTAGTGCCGCAAGGCAAAAAAAAAAAAAAAAAAAAAAAAAAAAAAAAAGAAAAGGTTAAGATGTGGAATCCGTTCCTGATTTGCCCCTAGACACACAGTTGGTAAGATAATATTGTAGCTGGCTGGAGAATTATTACGTATAATTGTACAATTACAGACGGAAAAAAGGCATTTTTTTCTTACAGGAATTAATTTAAAAACAACCTACGGAATGAACTTCACAAAGATAGAGAAAAAATTACATTCATTCTAAATTGTCTTGCAAAGTTAGTCAACAAGTTTTGTACCTGCAGTCCTCGTTAAAGATATTCTCGTAAGACTGGCAGCATTGATGCGTTCAGTGTACAGGAGAGACTGCAGTCGCCGCCTCTAGCTTCGAGGAGCTGCGCCCATTAGCTCTAGAATCGTGTCGCTCTGTTCACACAGTCGACGAGAGGACTGAGTATACTTCACTATAATGAGTAGCTTTCCCGAAGCTTGGGAGCGTGGGAGGAACCAAGAGAAGCGGTTTTTGGCTAACAGCCGCCACTGTAGGCCATTCGCCAACCCACCTGCTGCGCAGGTCGCCAATGTGACTGGAAGCAAGTGCGAAGGGCCAACCGCCATGACAAAAGCATTGGGACAAGCAACGCGGCTTTCCGAGGAGTTCTCGTCGTAGTTAGCAACAGGGACACAGCCGGCATATGCAAAACAGGGACACAGCACTCCGATATTTTTTCATGGAACGCTGCCCCTATGCTGGCAGTGGAGGCAGAGTTTACTCCTGGTTTGAGTGTGGAGGTGAGTAGGCGGACTGCAGACCACCGCCCTCCTCTGTGGGTCCGAGGTTCACTTCCCTTCCCGTCGCTGGCAGTGCGCGGACTCGGTAATTAGTCACAGAATAGTGCGACACTTTGCAACACGTGAAAGGCCATTAAAATTCACTATGTTGCCATATATTTTGATGAAGGTAATTACTTTTACAAAATGAAAAGAAAAAAATGCTTTTCCACCTACAATTTTGAACATATTACTTCGGCAATGATTTTCAAAATAAAAGGATTGTTATAATCTACTGCAACATATTGATTAAAAATTAAATTTGATGAAGGCATGCTCAAGCTATGCGATATTTAGAAAAATTTGGAATTCCTAAACAAACTTTTAAGACCCAAATGTTCAGTTAATATCGTCGCATAACATACATTTTGGATTTTACAATTTATAAACAGTGTTTTTTGAAAATGACGGATTGTTCCCTCATTAAAAGCTGGATAAGAGGGATGCCAAAGTTTTTCTAATCAGCTCTTCTCATTACAGACATTTTGGTAATAAAAATTGACTATTTTTTCTCACATTAAGCGACTAACTTAAGATACTGTCAGACATAGCTGAAATATAATAGAATTAGTCCTCAGCATTTCATGAAACTATTCAAAAATATTTACTTTAAAATATGTTTTATGTTTTACATAATTGTGTGCAGAGAAGGTTTTTTTTTTTTTTTTTTTTTTTTTTTTTTTTTTTTTTTTTTTTTTTTTTTTTTTTTACAGAAAGGTACTTATTTGTGTAAATTATATTTGTCATCATTTCCACACTATAATTTCGTCGAGACGGCTAAACATTTCACTCGAAAAGACAAACAGATGTAATCACACTAGCCGAGTATCTAAAGTGTGCTTGAGGCAGGTAAATCTTACACAGAAAGTTACATGAAACACATTCAGGATCACTGAAATAAATAAA
Source organism: Vandiemenella viatica (assembly GCA_031002005.1). NCBI lineage: Eukaryota > Metazoa > Arthropoda > Insecta > Orthoptera > Morabidae > Vandiemenella > Vandiemenella viatica. The sequence goes on from JARYHS010007075.1 coordinate 1,168,948, forward strand.
CTACTCTCACATTTCCAGGGAGCGTTGAGGAAGCACACACTATTTTTCTATATGAGATAATAGAAACTTTGAGAAAAGAAATTTATTTGACCTTTCTGGATATGCTCTTTATTATAAAAACAATTTTAGTCCGGATTAAAGTATCACAAAACAACTAATTTAGCATGAAATACCTAAGGAACATTCCTTGCCAAATGTTCATACTGTATCACAATAAAAAAGAAAATAATGAAATCTTTATAATTATTCCAATGAGTGTAAACATTATCTGCTTCCACTCGTTTTGATAATGCTAAATCTGTTTCTCAGACTTCGTTTAAGGAAGTCAGCCAGTGTGGAGACCGAGCAGAGGGAGAGGGTTTGATTGGCCAGCGCTACAACTGGAACAGTCGAGCTTCACACCTTCCCTGCAGTCCTGTCATATTGTAAAAGTCCCGTCTGACGATAGGGTAGCCAAGGTTATATTTGTGTTCGTTGTGGTCTTTAACTGTGGTTGGACTCTAGAGGAGAGTTTAACTAGCCTCGTGGCATTCTTGCAGCCGCAGAATTCTCTTCTATCTTGATGGTCTTGAGCTCTTGCGTCTTGTGGGCTAATGAATAAGATGTATGTCGTCAGAAATAATGTGACACCAGCCGATTAGTAGGTTCGGCAACCAGGATAGTGGAAGGCTGGTACATGTTAGATGACCAGCCCAGATTCAGTACTATTATGAATGATAACATGCATCTAGCGGTTATGAGGTCCCATTTAATGTCACTGAAAGCCGTGAACATACAGCCGATAACATGACTGCGAGGATCCTCCCGACAGAGCCTATCTAAGATGCTAATTGCATCTTACTGAATAATAACTCGTAGACTAATGGATTGTTGTATGATTGGATGGCAAGCGAAGTGGCTGATGGCCCATGATCTTGCAGGGCCTACATGGTGAACTGACTTGAGCGTAGAGAGTAAGTTTTACTGTTAGAAACCCATACTGGCTGATGAAAGCTACCCGCGAAAATGAGTTATCTACTCGTCGATGACTGCCCGCAGAGTGAGTCTAATAATTCGTTGCTATCTCGAAGGTGAACTTCATTGATGTCAGAGATTCAGTTCCAACTAGTAATATCAATCGAGTCAGCGTCTCAGCACTTTCCTAACAAACAATACTGCGCTCAGCTCGGCGTGTGCTAAGACTGGCCTGCTCGCTACTGAAATGAATTCCGACAAAGTATTCTAATTTCCTTTTAATAAACCTATATGTTCATTATGACTCTGACACGATGTTAAAAAATGAGGGGAGTTGAGGGTGTTGAAACAATTATAGCTAAGGATGGAGAAGACGTTACTGAGGATTTGAAAGTGGCAGATACTTAGTTAATACGTTAATGAGACCATTAGGGACTATAATTCAGGAAGAACATGGTGTAAATCAGAGGACGAACATATCACAAATAGAAATGAGCAGGCTAAAATACTGCGATTCATCCCGAGGATATCATGAAGGAATAAGAAAGCTAAACAAGAATACAGGGTCTGATGTACATAAATGTCTTAAATATAGCAGGATGAGATATTGTACCTTAATCTGAAATATTATTTAAATTAGTCTTTTACAGGCTGTTTACCAGAGAACTGGAAAGTGACAATAATGATACCAATCTATAAAGGATGGGTGACAAATAGGGTCGAAAATTACGGGCCAACCAGTTTTACATCAGTGGTAGCGAAATTAATGGAGAGATTTATGTGGAATTACGTCAGAGGAATCTGTGAGGAATGTAAGTGGTTTTAAAGTCAACAAAATGGCTTAAGGCAAGGACATTCATGCGAATCTCGGTTCTAAACTATATGCAAGTCATTTTAAATGAAATGGACAAGGGAGACCAAATTCACAGAGTAGCGCTATATCTTTCAAAGGCTTCTGATAACAAGAGTTATAAAATAGAACTAAATAAGGTAAAAAACTATTGGCGTGGATGAAAAAGTGATTTGGTTGGGTGAAGAATTCTTAAAAGGTAGAAATGTAAAAGTTATGGTAGGAAATGCAGTATCAAATGAAGTGAGCTGAAAATTGGAGTACAATTGCTATTCGTTTCTGGAATGAATGATTGTCTTCGGATCTCACGTTAAACTGTAGGTCCCCTGTACCCGGTAGGACTGCTGGGTTAGGTTAAGGTGGCTACGGCCAGTGCGGAATGCGCATCCAATAGAAACCCTGTCACCAAGTTATTCCTACCACACGGAAATTATTATTATTATTAGATAAACAGATAAAAATGATTGTTGATTATGATTATAAGGTTGAGAAGGAATTCCTTGTTACTGGCTTGAAATGTAAGAATCTTGGTATAACATTTGATAACAAGCTCAACTGGGCAAGAAACATTTGACAGTTAGTAGAGAAATGTTTCAAAAATCAAAAACTTTTGTCAGATTATTGCTTGTATCTGGTGATGTATTATTTTGGGTATCAAATACAGGAGATGAAGTGAATATGAAGAAGGACTGCCAGATTTGTTTGTGAAAATTACTGTCGAACGCAGTCTGTAACATGGAGGAAGGAATATTTGGAGACGACGCAAGGGACCTTCGCCACATACTGGAGTGAAACCGGGTGGAGACAAGTGGGGAGGGAGGCCGCCATACTGCTCGACAGGAGAAATACGGGAAATAGGCACAAAAACCTCAAGGGAATCATAAGACAACCGTGGAACCGCAATTTGATGATGGATTATTATGTAACTCGACGAGACACATCAAAAATGGAAGAATAAAATTTTTTGACATGGTACTTAGTTCTCGAGATACACTGTCCTCAAAAGAGTGGAGTTTCTGGTTGAAATTCAGAATAAACGTGTCCCCAAGTGAAAATTTGGTGATAGATTTTTATATAACACGACGATACAAATTGAAAATACATAATAAAATTTTTCGAAATCTAGCTTAGTTCGCGAGATATACTGTCTCAAAAGTGAGGTTGTTAGGTTATGAGGGATTCAACGATAACCGTGGCGCCGCAATTTGATGACGAATTCTTATGTAACTCGATGAGGAAACTGAAAGTAAAAATAATTTTTTTGATATCTCGCTTAGTTCTCGAGATGTACCTTAAAATTGACGTGGTTAGGTTGAAATGCGGCCTGGACCAGAAAAAAACTATCGCCATATCCATATTTGATGATGAATTCGGACGTAACTTAATGAGCAGGTAATTCTTTTTAACTTGAATAACAAACTGTTTATTTCTACAGTCCTTAAATTTTAGTTGATGTTCAAATAGGTTATATTTTCACATTCTATTTCAGTAATTGACAAGAAAAATTTCAAAATCTAGAAATATACTTGTAGACATATTTACAAACAGAAACAAGTCATATCTGAAATTTAAAAAAATGCATAAGTCAATGTTTAGAGCTTTAAAAAAAATTTAATACTTCATAAAACCTCATAGTTTCTGAGCTTACTTAGAAGATATTGTACTGGTAGTGGCCTATATAATTTTGCTAGAAAAATCAGTACATTCAAAAATCAGAAGCTAACAGCTAATAATAAATAAATTGTTTGTTCTCTTCTGGTATACACCGCATTTCAACCTGCCAACATTTCCATTAATATTGCCGCTACAAAACCAAACTATGTAGACACATCTAAACACAAGAAATGCATCGCGAACTACATTTCCGTCAACAAAGTTTATTTCATCACGTTTAGTAGTTCGCACAGCACAAATTATCACGATTAATTTCATCGTGCAATTTCAGTGTAAACTTAAACGTGAGTAATGCATGCAGAATACCATATTCACTGTGTCGCGATGTAAACATGACCCGTTTAAATTAAATTTCCAACATTTGTCTACAATAAGGCTAGCTTTTCAGGTGCAAAATAGTAACATATGCTAATTGTCTACACTACACCAACAAAAATTTGAGAATAATATGATCCTATTGAGAGCAATGAATAAATTTATAGCGAATGGCACTAATGTTGCGTTGCCTGTCAGATACTTCAAGAACGATAATTACAATGTGACTTACTTATGAAACGCTATTCCAGGTTTTTTCCTATCTCGTCTGTTTGTGCAACCATATGCATCACTTGGCATTATAGAAAATTTAGAATATTAGAAAATGAAATATTCTCAGCAGTGACACAGTGCAAACAGCCCAATGTTTTGGTACTCCTACGATGTCCGCCGCGCAGCGCAGTTTTTTCACGAGGTTTCACGGATTTAGCGTTATCTCGTCTCCATATATTCCTTCCTCCATGGTCAATAACTGATATAAAGGAGCTGCATTTTAATTCGCTGGAATATAGTGAGTGGGTGAAGAGAGTGTACAAGGAATATTTGGTGATGAGGCGTTGAAAGACATAAGCTTTATGGATAAGAGAAATATATGGAAAGCAAAAGATGACCACAACCACAAGATGGCACTCGGTTTCAGGTGTAAGGGATCGGAAATTTTTTGTTTGTAGGTCAGGGAGTTACTGTCTGGAATAAATGACAAAAAACTTCTTCTTTATCATGTTTTCCCATTTTAGAGCAGGCCACCTTTAATCATTGGCTTGGTCAATTTTGTATCTTTGGTTTATTCGACAGATATCCTTGCTGACTAAAAGTGAAAGTAAAGTGCTGCTATGTGTGTGTGAAACGTGTAACTATGGTGTTTATTAAGGGTCTTTTTGTTTGTGAGGATCGTCTGGTATTCGCCTTGACGGCTGTGGAGTGACGACGACCAGCCACAGGGCTGCCTCGTGCCCGGCACCGTTGTACCTCCTTAAACCACTGTGCGGCGCCTCAGCGCACTGAGTCACGGGTTAAATTACGAGAAAATACTGAATAAATTTAATATCTGTTAATTGAAAATTAATTAGGTTGTGCCCTGGTGATACAGTACTCAAAGAATTACCGATAAAAATTTGGGAAACAGAAAACCTGATGCCTGTGGAAATAGTCGTGCCATAGTCGTGCAAACACTCCGTCACAACTAAACTGAACTAGGAAACAAATTAAATGTTAGCTGAATATTATAGCAAATGAAGAGTTGTTATTGTATTTTGGTTCTCTTATATCTGTTTTAAGTCTTGTTTAGAAATTTCTGTACCGTATGGCTTGGCAATGAGTTGTTCTTGACCGTCATTTCATATTTGTCTGTATTCAAGAGTTTTAGAATTTATTGACTTGTGTAATTTTATTTCCTGAATTTAAGGACGCATTTTTATTAATTCTTGAATTTTGTTTTAATATTTGCAAACCTGTGTCTGGCTTAGTTAGTATATCGTATTTAGCTTCCAGTCTGATGCTTTCTTTATTTGCCTAGTATTAGATTCTTCGGTGGTTTAATTTATATATATTGATTAATAAAAAAGTCCACCAGAAGGCTATGTTGAAGATTTGTTTATTGTTTTCAAAACGAAGTCAGCGATATTCACAAGAATAGATACAATACAGAGATACACTTCTGAGCCGTTGCAAATAAAATCTCTGTGAACTAACTGGATGAATCTCTCTGTAAAACTGAATACTGAATGAAGTCAACTAATGCTGCTCTGTCCATATTCTCTCGAAATTACGAGAATTCTTCAAAGGCATCCGCCCGATATTTCTCGAACATTAACAATCACTCAAACAATCAAAATATTAAAAACAATCGGAATTAATACAAAATTAATTAACAACATTACAAATGATCAGGAATGGTAATTAGAGATACTTAGATACAAAATTATTTGCAGAAATCATCTCAAACTGTAGAAAATTGTCCAGTAGACATCATAACTTGCATTAATACATGGAATTACAAACATTTAAGAAATTCTCTTGCACCACTCGGTTCTTAAACATATTGAATGGACTTTAAATAATTTTCTTTCATAAAACAAAGTCTATATACACTGATTTACAAGAAATTACAAAACAAACATACCAGATCATATTCAAGCAAACTTTAGCTCACTACAAATACTTCATACAGTACAATACTATTCAAAATTCAGGTATGAGGGCTGTTACACTAGTAATTTTCTCATATATCAAATGTACGCTTAGTTTCTTTAAACACCGGAAAAATTAATTTCTTTAGTGATGCCATTTCACTATATATTCGTAATTCATCATCTGAAATTGATATACAGCATTCAGTTAAATATTATTTTTATTAGTGATTTGCATTTGGGGCAGTAAACTTACCTTCACAATTAAACCAAAAAAAAATTAAGATCTGAATATTTTTTTCCTCAGCTTGTATTAGTTATAATATGCAACTGTCATTGTAATGTTTCCTCTCAAACAAGTAGTATTGTTGGTTGGGGTAATTCCGGACGGTTTTGATAGTTTTGACGATTTTTTCAGTGTTTAATTGGTTTTAGTCCTCCTAAATTTGTTAAATTCGCAATCAATGAAAATTATCAGATTCCTTATTTGATAATGAATCCAATCATGTCAATTTAATGGCTAAAAAAATTATTTTACTGCTGGTAGGTTAGGTTCCGGAATTACCCCACCTTGTCCGGAATTACCCACTGTCAGTGGGTTTATTTCGGACACAGATCATAGGTCAAAGCAATGTCCATCCAATAATATTTAGGAAGTATATATGTTATACCTTCATTAGATCGAAGTTGAAGTGTCAGCCTCACATCTCATCGTCCGTAATTACCCCAACTGGCAGTTTGGGGTAATCCCGGACGGAAATAGTTTTGCATTTTTGGGGGAATTCCAATGATACTTACTTCTAATCTACCCACAATATCACTGATATTGTGTCAGGCAAATGATGTAATCGCTCTTAAATTTATTTCAGCATGGAACAGGAAAGGAAAGTTATTAGATACTGAATTCAATAGAACTTTATTATGCGTAAAGGAACATAAAAGAAACATATGTTGAACATATATGAAACATAAACTAGGTATTTAGAGTTTGCATACTCTGTTTGCACAAAACATAATAACTAATTAAAGAATTTTAATATCTGAGGGTAAATATTAGGTTAAAACTGTAATAGCCCCTGCGCACTGAAGCTATAGAAATAACTTTTTTAATATCATTTTTGAAACTAGCCTTATGTCAGGATCATTAGGAAAAATAAAAGATTTATTTTTTTCCCTTATGAAACAATCAAATCAACTTCTTGTATTTCAGTAACCTTTCAAATATAAAAAACAAACGATTCCTTTTGGTTTTGCTTTTTGAATTGTACCAGAACAAAATCATCCTGATTAGCTTTGGACCCTGCCTTTAAATCTTCAAAATCCTCAATAATAACGAGATCTTCATCTTCACTTTCCCCTTCGTACTCATCAGAGATGTCTTTAACATCTGGCATCTGCTCTTCTAAATCCTCTTCTTCTGATTCCTCTCTCTCTTTAGCAGATCCGTTAGTTGTTCCAGCTTTTCTTGGCACCTTTTTTTTCTGTTTAGCTTCTTGGGCCTCCTCAAGCCGCTTCAGAACCTCATCTGTGGTTAAAACTTCTCCATACTTGAGATTTTTTAATCTCAGCGTTTGTTCTGGTGTTTTCTGTTTGACTGTGATAAATTCAGGTTTCTTTGGAACACTTTTAATTTTTCTTGCAAAAATATCAATTATGCTAATGGGCTTTTCTGGGGTATTGCCATGCATTTTAGTTGACAAATATAAGGCTTTTGCTTCAATTGTGTTTTCTTCATCTCCATTAATCTGTGTGCAAGTGATGACGCCAGTAGTTCGAGGAATATGGAGAGGAGGTTCTTGTGGTGAAGGAAAGTTTGAAGCAGATTCTACCATCTTGAAAGATTCCTCTGATAAGGGACTATCGATTGAACTTGGGCCAGACTTTTCGACTAATTTCTTTGTCGTTGGAGGGGAAGGAAGGCCTGAACTAAAAGCAGATGATTGTTTCAAACACCTTTCTTTCTTGGCATTGTATTAAATTTCCGTTAATATTGACGCTAAAAAAAAAAAAAAAAAAAAAAAAAAAAAAAAAAAAAAAAAAAAATATGTGCATAGATCTAAACACATGAAATGCATCGGGAACTACATTTTGGGTAAGAACAACGTTTGTTCCATCAAGTTTAGTAGTACACAATTAATTTCATCGTACACTTCCTGTGTAAACTGAAATTGGACTAAAGTATGCACTTTCACTGTATCGCGATGTAAACTTGACCCGCTTAAATTAGACTTTCAATACTTGTTTACATTAAGGCTAGCCTTGTAGGTGCAAAAGTAACAAATGCTGATTGTCTACACTACACCGACAAAGATTTGAGAACGAAATCACGCTAATGAGAGCAATGAAGAAATTTATAGCGATAGGCTCTAATCTTGAAGTTATCTATCAAACACTTCAAGAACAATAATTACAATGTGATTTAGTTGCGAGACATTATTCCAGGTTGTTTCCTACCTTGTCTGTTTGTGCAACCGTATGCAACACCACTTGGCATTATAAAAAACATTGAAATATTAGGAAATGAAATGTTCACAGCAGCATACACAGTGCAAACAGCCCAATGTTTTGGCGTTATTCCTATGGCCGCCAGTCGCCGCTGCACATGCGCAGTAGGAGACAACTTTTTATGTAAGGTTTCACCGATTTGGCGTTAATTCGTCTCCATATATTCCATATATATGTCTGAGCCCTGTCATGAGTTCTGTTATACTCTCTCTGGTAGCAATAAACGATTCTAAGACTACACACACACACACACACACACACACACCACACACACACACACACATATATATATATATATATATATATATATTATATATATATATATATATATATATAAAAGGCGGGTTGTGTTGTTTATTAACAAAATTAAGGGTTATAACACTTTTATTGCTGTAGACGCGTTAACGCGCGTAGCTACTACTGTGACCAGGTGCACTAGACGTGTTTACAAGCGCCCTTGGGGCCTTCCGTCTATGCTCTGGGCGTGTTAAGACATCCGGCTGCTTGAATCCCTGCGTGCTCTGCACGTGTTAACATGCGAACTGCTAAGCGGCCTGGTCAGATAGCCGTATTTTCACCCCGGCTGGTTAATTGCTTTCCAACGTTTGGCCCATGAGCTACGATCTTATTGCGTTGCTACTTTCATTTCAGTTTTCACTGAGAAAATGGCACACTGTCGTGTTTGTAAAGAGGAAGTAATCATGGAGATTCTTACTAGAAGCGACAATGAAAATGATCTCTTTGATATTGATGATCCTTTGACAGGATCTCTAAGTATTAGTCCTAAGCTGAGTACATCAGTTAGAAAACGACCATCTGTCTCCACAAGAGGTGTAATTTTTTCATAATCTGGAGCTACATATAGTGAAAACGAAATGAGTGGTAAAATAAGATGCTAAAAGAATAGCGATTCTCGTCCTTTTCTGAATGCGTTTGATGATTTAAATGCAGGACACAAGTGTGGATCAGATCAAAATTCCAGCATTCATTCATTTTATTGGTATTTTTAACAGAAGATCTTATGAAATCTATTGCTGATGAAACCAATATATTTTATTTATATATCAAGAAAAGTACGCCGGAATCGTTCATTCTAAATTTTAGCGGTGGAAGGAAACTCTATTTGAGGAATTCTATTCCTTGATTGCTGTTTGTCTACTTATAGCTCATGTACAGCTTAAGTATGGGGATAGTTGACCGTCCTGACATGCTTCTGAGTTCAGTCGAATCAGAGCGGAAAGCTATGAAGTGGTACTAAACTTCTTTTTCCATTTTCTCAACCTGTGCATTTTAAATGCTAATGCTCTTCACCGAGTAGTAACAGGACGAAAAATTCCAATTCAGAGTTTCATATTTCTCTAGTAAGAGAACTTTAAAAAGCATATGACACAGAACAGAAGAAACCTGGCAAAGGAAGACGCTCTGCTGAAAATCCTCTATAGTTTACTGGGAGACATTTTGCAAATATTATTCATATTGAAAATTCAAAGAAGAGCACACCAGAGCGTAGATGTGGCGTATGTACCTGGTTTCTGGAAAGTGCGTCGAGAAACCAGGTTGGAATGCGGAACATGCAAGGTAACACTGTGTGTTGTGCTATGTTTCAAGGTGTTTAAATAAATATTAACTATGGGTAAATGCACAGTAATAATTGTATTACATTTATACGTCTCTAAAACTAAGTAAAATACAAAAAAAAAATTTTTAACTTCGCCAATGTTGGTCCCACGACTGGATCCAAAAGAATGGAAAATATATGCAGTATTTGTGAATCGTTTTCGAATAATTAACTTTGAAATTTTCTTCAGGTACACTCACAAAAAAAAACTCATTTTAATTGTTGTAATATCTATTTAGTGTATAAAGTACCTGTATTTTCTCTATGCATACATTCACTTTTAGAGGAGCTTTAAAATGAAAAATTTTAGATGTCAGAGTAACTGCATTTATTTTGGATCTGGGGTCACAATGTTCCAGAAATATTCAGCACACAGCAGTCGTGCCATGTGCCGAACTCAGCGGCGCAGGTTTCGGCCGACTTCGGCCTCTCAACGCAGGTAGATATCTTAGGAGCACTCAGAGAGGGCTCTGCCAGGCAATCCCTAGCAATCAAAGGGTTAATTTGATTTAAAGTATAATAAAAGAAAAAAACTTACTTTGTGCTTAACTGATTTTTTGATTTAAGCTTTACACATCACTCACTTTACTGTAAGTAATAAGTAGGTGAAAAGTACTTGAAAGTGAAAAATAAATAAAACTTTTGTTTGTAAACTTCAAAATAACCTTATGACTGAATTAGGCAGGAACATACTATATAGTGTTAATGCTAATTATAACTAATCAAATATTTGTGCAAAAATACTATTTAAATAATATATAATTATTGTTCCAATTAAGAAAATAACTTAAAAACAACTATATTTTAAACAGAACAGACCAATTTCCTTTAATTTATACTGATGTATTTATAAACTTAACTGATTGTAGAAATTGTATATCGATTGTTGAATCAAAAGTATTGATATCTTATAAATGAACAGCAAGATATTTATGATAATTATTTTTATTATTTATTATCGGCAAGTTGTTACTTTACTGTTTCAAGGCTAATTAAAAAACAAACTGTTATATTTA
>JARYHS010007075.1:1181008-1228414 GCA_031002005.1 Vandiemenella viatica
ACTGCAATTGTTGATTCACTTTGGTCCAGAGTTGCCTCATCAACCAAAAACATCAGTTTATTAAAGTACCAAGATCATCTCTACCCACTACCGATAACTCTGAATCTTCAACCTTCTTCAATTATTTACGAATGGCGTCGAAAGCTGTTTATTTTCTTCACCACGCTATCACGAGTCCCATCAGGCTCCAGATGTTTCAGTTTTTCTATTGAATCAAGTACTTGGCTACTTTTACAACACGATTAGAATATCAAGCACACACATTCTATATCCCAAAATTAATGAAGATTCCTATAGCCTTAAATAAAACGCAACTATTTTATCACCAAAGTCACGATGGCAACAGTTTGAACTTAATGTAACTGGCTATGACGAGACTGAATGAACTATACGATTACGGGAAGGAACTGCATAGATTATCAGAGGAGTGTGTCGCGCAGGCGAGCGGCCTGCGTAAAAACGTGCCTCGTCTGTTCTTATCCACTCAGACATACGTCACAAGTGATAAACTGCGCAGTTAAACTAAAGGTTAGAAGACCCCACAACAATAATTACTGAAATGTAATTTTAAGCGTTCTTTCTGATTCCCTTCGACCGTAATGCCTAACTACAAGCAAATGTGTCTGCACGCGTTAAGGAGCCACACTGAGTAAGATATCTAGAAGATGGCCATGTTCGAATCCCGGAATTGCGTACTGCTCGTCCTAATTGAAATTTTTAGAAAATTTGCCGCAATCTCTATATGAATGCTTAGACGATTCGAAATTTTCGACTCATTAACAAGACTCGCAGAGAATATAAGTTATTGATTTCATTGACAGATGAGAACACTCAAGCCCACTCGCCCACTAGGGAGCGTCCATAAAGTACGTGGCTCTTCTGGCCTCTTCCGAACATAACCCGCTTTCACACATGTAGCTTGAGGTGACTTCGGCCCGGCCTACCACCCCCCCCCCCTCCCCACACACACACGGTGGAACTCATATCGGTTCCGGCAGACATTTTTTGCTGTTTTCTATTAACACTGTAGTTAAATATACTGGTATATAATAAACATGCGGGATTTTTGCTTATACACTTTTTATATTTAAGAATATTCTGGTTCATTTTTAATTTTTACTTATGGTTTTACACCTTGTTAACGTCGATGTAATTAAGGGAGAAAGGACTGAGGTCCAGGAAAACGGAAAAAATATTCGGCCATGGGCTTTAAGGGAACCATCCCAGCATTCGGAAAACCCAAATTTGTATGGCTGGACGGGGATTCGAATACGAGTCCTCCAGAATGCGGTGTATGAACCAGGGGCGCCGACTTTTAGAAAACCTCGTGGGTGCTCATGCTCATTTGATGATACATAAAAAAAACCGGCAAAGAGAGTGAACGACGAGACTTTCATTGGTGGGTTGCCTATTTGGAAGGGAGTAACCTACTTTTCATCCCTGGAATATTTAGGGTTCCAAGCAAATTATATAAAAACCTTCAAAAATAATTAACAAACATGAAAGTAAGTCGCCGGCACCAACTATTTTTACGTAATAGTGAAAATCGTATCTAAATCCATCCAGTAGATTTCAAGTTATAATGCGAACAGGCAGGCAGAGAAGTAACGAAAGATTTTGCGTTTTCTATATTCTGTTCCAGACCAAAAAACACACTAAACTTCCTTAAAATGAGTACGCCCTTTTTAACGTGATTGAGTAACAAAACTTACAGATTTTCAAGTTTATAATAGTAATAAATAAGTAACCAATGATTTGTGAATTCCTATTAGAAACCAGGATTTATTATTGAATTTGATTTGTGCCCGCAAGGATCGCTATCGTGAACGAAGTAGCGGGTACAACTAGTAATTAATATATAGAGGGAAAAAAAAGACTGGTAAAAAAATATGTTATGGCCATGCCATATTCTAAGACTAGAATTAATACCAATTATGGGCATAAGCCAGTAGCCGTACTTTATACGTTGATTGGCGCCCCAACGTAAAGGTGGCGCACAAAAGACCATTATAGGTCAAGTCGGTGGCCGAGCCGACCTTTTTAGGTAACGCCTGAAGCTCGTTACCAAATGGAGTCAAGCTCACGGGTGGCAGACGAGTATATAGGCCGACCATGCAGTCGAGGAGAGCAGAGTGTTCAGTCAGTGTTTAATCAGTCGATCAGATGAGCAGTTAATCAGAGTCAGTGAATTAAGAACCAGTTGGTCAGTCAGTCCAGTCGGGAGACTTCTCGACCTGTCCCAGCGGGCCGGGGTCGAGCCCAGGTACCGGCCAGCCACTGCACCTTCTGTCGCCGCCAAATGTAAGCATACCATCCAGTTCTAATGGGCCGTAATCTATTGTGAGGATCTATTTAGTAATCTTTCTGTTCATGTACTATTACTCTCTGAGTGAGCATTCGTAAATACATTTCCTTACGCTCAACCCTGTGTCATTACTAGTTCTAGCATAATCTCCACAGAAGCACTAAATCCCTCTCTAGGTGCTATCCCTCTCGGATACCCATATCACAGTAAGCCAGTCTGATCTATCAACCCATCATCCTATAACCACCCGGGATCTTGGGTCTATGGTAGCCTACTAGCTTCTAGCCACAGGACGTTAGCCAAGTCGCGTTAAGCGGGTTACATCGCTATGATTACCATACTACCAGCGGGGGGTGCTAAGGCAACTCCGCTGGCCATATTGTGTAGAGGTGGCCTGAGATCCTATGTTGGAACAGGACCACAACAAATACTACAGTAAACAATAAAGAATGCTACCTACCATTATAATAAAAATGAAATCATTATGAGCAAATTTCGCGGTAAGATAGAGGAAGGGGCCGGCTGCCGAAACGTCGCATTGTACTTTTACTGACGCGCTATCCCAGTGGAAAGCTCGAGAGGATTTTACGCAACTGACTCACTGAGAAATCCTATATTCTTTTATGAAATAATCATATTAGCGGAACATAACATAATTTTTATTAGCTGGAGATATGTATTAGCACCTATTTAATGTAAACAGCTTTAAGAAGAATTGTATGATGAACACTAATAAACCTTTATAAGAAGCTACATTTATAAATTATATAACGATATCAATTTTTTTTTCGATACAAATGTATTTTTTGGAACTGCAGCTCTATTTATAAACGTATCAGCAATGTCTTGTAGGTGTACTTCACCCGCTATTTCTCGGTTTACATGCTACTATGTGACCATTCAATCTTTGCTTAGTCATAGCACTCCTCAAATAAGTTTTTGTTCTCTGTTGTGCTGAAAATAACCGTTCTACGGTGCATGCCAATACTGGAATCATTAAAACGATTTTTAAGTATTTGATGACTTCGCGTATCATATGTTGGATAGATTCGCAATACCAAATTATATGTATATATATATTTACACATGAAACAATTCAGTTATTTGGTACATGATAATGTGTTTGTTTTCTATATGCGTATCCACTTAAGAAATAATAATAGGGATATATATATATATATATATATATATATATATATATATATATTAGCTTTGGTCTGCATGCGTTGCAATCCCTATTCGCATATAGAAAAACAAACACATTATCACACATTATCGTGTACCAAATAACTGAATTGTTTCATGTGTAAATTTTGTTTAAGGAGGGTGATGAGTGATAGTGAATGGGATTTTGTAATCCTAATGTAGGCAATACATTTCTCCTTGTTTTAAAGCATACTTGTGCAGTGTTTCATCAAAAATCTTATAAAAACTGTAAGTAAGACTTTTGAAATTAAGATGCGTGGGATTAATGGGGAAGAGGGATTGGATTTTTGTAAATTAAATGTAGACAATACTTTTCTCTTTGCTTCAAAGTATATGTGTGCAAAGTAACTTCAAAATCGGATAGAAACTGTAGCTTTGTATAAAGAACATTGACAAATTTAATGGGGTGGAAAGAGTGAGAGCGGTTGGGTTTCTGAAAATCAAAGTTAAACAGTACTTTTCTGTTTGTTTTAATGTATATGTGATGTGTGCAAATGGCCATTTAAATCAGATGTAATCTGTGGGTATGTATAAAGAACATTTAAAAAATAAGGGGGCGGAAAGGGAGAGACTGGTGGTTTTTCTGAAAAACAAAGAAGACACTATTTCTCTGTTCGTTTTAAAGAATACGTGTGCAAATTACTGTGAATATTGGATAAAAACTGTGAGTATGTGTGAAGAACATTGATAAAAATTAAGGGGGCCGAAAGGGGGAGAGGGGTTGGGTTTTCGTAAATCAAATACGTGTGAAAAGTTCCGTCGATATCTGATAAAAACTGTGGATGTGTATAAAAAAAACATTGGCATAAAGTTTGGGGGTGGAAAGGGGTAGAGGGGTTATGTTACTGGAAACCAAATATTGACAGTATTTTTCTGTTTATTTTAAAGTATACGTGTGCATAGTTCCATCGAAATCGGATAAATAATGTCGGTTCGTATAAAAGTAAAGGGTGAGAAGGGGTGATTTTTTGGATTTTTTTCTTTTTGGTCACAAACCTTTGCACGCGTGCACACAATAACTAACCATAGTTTGATTGTAATCCGATCAATGTTTTAGTAACGCATAGAAGACAAACATTCATTTTTATAGCTAAGAAATAAGAACATAAGTTTTTCACATTGTTCAGTCTGACATTTTTTGTTCGTACAGTATCTAAAAGCAGGATGAAGAACCAAACGATCCACATCAAAGACATCTTCGTGGAACTGTTCCATGTAACCACTGCCTGTATCATTTTCATCAGTAAGAAACAATTCCACGTTACTTAACTGTGTCATAGCATTTTATGTATATATATATTTTTTTAAATTAGTCAACTGCCGAGAAAAATTGATGCCGCTCACTCGATGCATCGTCTATATTTTTATGTATAGTCCTGATTTTTGGAATTATTAATGTTGATTTGTTGATCATCCAATATAAAACTGGGTCAAAAGTCGATTTCCGAAGGTTTTGAAATTTTTTGTCAGTTCTTTGGGACATTATAATGTGTTTGACAGCATTGATGTTATCTACAGAATGCAGAGAAATCTTCTGTACAGTTGCATTTACAACTTCGAAAAGATCGAGAATTTCTATCATGTAATTTTATAATAAAAAGAGATTCAAATGACTGAAGACTTTTAAAAAACCATTTTGTTTTCGCGCTAGCATCATATTTCAGACTTTTTGTGTCGTTCAAAAAAAAAAAAAATATTAGCACACTATAATTATTTAAAATAGTTTTCAAGGTTAACATTCTAATTATAAAAAACATTTTTTTAAAGAATATAAAAAGGATAATTAGATGACTAGGGGAATTGCCGCCAGAGCGTAAGCTCCATCGCAATTAAAATTAATAATAATAAAGATTTACGACAACGCTATCTCGTTGATAAAAAATTCCGCAAAAAAGGTTTTAAGCATCGCCAGCTGCATGTAGTGATTCAAAACAAACCTGGTGTTTTCGTGAACCACGTACGAAGACAACACGTTAAAAAATCTTTTATTGCATGTACTTCTTTCATAGTTTATTGAACAACCAGGTTTAACGAGTGAGCGGTGCAAATCACATGGATTGCCCTTACTTCGATAGCTTTAACCCACAATTAACAGCCAGTACGTGCTCCATCATTTGAATCCTTATCTGCATATAGACACCTGCACATCTTCATATTTATGTCGAATCTTCTTCGTACTGCACATCATTGAAACTTTCGAACAAATTTTGTCTGATATTATTGATACCGTTTCACAGAGGCCGATAAAATTTCGTTTTTATTACACTTTGCGTCCATGTAACGAAAGAAGAATGTGACTTGCTCATTACTGGAAAATATCACTAGATTTAGTAACCATAATTGAAAAAAAGACCAAAGATTCGTAAATGAAACCAAAAATAGAGCAAAAAACGGGAAAGTAAATCTTGTATGGGCGGCACGACTATAAACCTATACTTGCCCGACTCTTGTCTCCCCCCTCCCCTTCCAAACAAAATCCTCTCAAGGGCTCTCCCCCCCCCCCCCTCAATCCAAAATACTGGATCCGACACTGGTTTTACATATCTACATATTTCCTTCTTCCAAACTCAAATTTTACCGTCAAGGTATTGATTTTTTTCCTAGTGGCTAGACTGACCTCTTGACATAGCAAATAATTTAGTTTTATTCCTATTCAAATCAAGGAAAATAATTGTATGTGTTGCTGGCTATATCTCAACACTTTTCTTGGTTTCTATGATAAGATATGATTTTGTATAGTTTCAAGGAGCCAGCTGTTGGCCCGACTAGCAGTGCTGTATTACACGCTGAATCACTAGGAGGCGAATTCAGCCAATAACACACACGCTGACGCAACTCAGGGGAAAGTAAATCTCTTCGCAACAGAGTATCGGAAGCCACTCAACACATGAGTGTCTACTATTTCTGTCAAAATTTAAAACAGATTAGAAACTGGTAGATTGTTTGGGGTAGTAGTTCAGACCTATATTGCGGTAATATCAGCAAAATCGCAATGATTTAATTTTTATGTTAAATTACAGTAAAACAAAATTAAAAAATATATGCTAATTATGATAATATCATTTGAATTCTCATGTCACAGTATGCCTAATTGTTGCAAAATTCTTTCTGTAATATTATCTACTAATCTGCTTAAAGATTTTTTAAAAAAAATTGAAATCAGTGTTTACTCAATTTTCCTAGTATTACTGTTCCCAAATTCAGGAGGGAAACTGGTTTAAGTGATCTACCTATATTTTGATTCAGGGATATTCACTAATAGCTTCTGTCACTTTATAGTACTACACGCGATGTCGCTTTGAGATGTTCGGGACTCAGATAACCTCCACCGTAGCCGAAGTGCAGATAGGCTGACGTTTCAAGCCTGACGCTGCATTTAGTTCTCTTCAACGCAAAAAACACGTTAAATCTTAACGACTAACGAGATTCCGTTGAAAGGAGTGTTGCGTATTCATTGATACACAGTGCGGTTATTTACACGGGGTGCCACAAACCGAAAAAAAAAATTGCAAAAATTCGTCAGTTTTCCTATTCTGGTAGTCGCTGAGAGCACCGTGTTTTACAGTATGACTTTCGAGCTAGCTGATTATTGGTCATCATCCTGATTATAACAAAACATGGAGTACATCTACAGTGGCTGTAAGGCCAAACAGAATTCGTTGGGCAGCAGTTCAGTAGTCACAAAAACTGACTGATACGTTTTTGGATACTATTAGTTGTTACACTGAAGAGCCAAAGAAACTGGTACACCTGCCAAATATCGTGTAGGGTCCCCGCGAGCACGCAGAAGTGCCGCGACACGACGTCGACGTGGCATGGACTCGAGTAATGTCTGAAGTAATGTTGGAAGGAATTAAACCATGCATCCTGCAGGGCTGTCCATAAATCCTGTAAGAGTACGAAGGGGTGGAGATCTCTTCTGAACGGCACTGTTGCAAGGCATCCCAGATATGCTCAATAATGTTCCTGTCTGGGGAGTCCGGTGGCCAGAAGAATGTTGCTGGAGCCACTCTGCAGCAATTCAGAGTTGTATCTAGACGTATCAGATGTCCCATGTCTCTCCAACTGTACACGCCCCACACAATTACAGAGCCTCCACCAGCTTGAACACTCCCCTGCTGACATGCAGGGTCCATGAATTCGTGAGGCTGTCTCCATATCCGTAGACGTCCATCCGCTCGATAAAAATTGGAAACGTGACTCGTCAGACGTGGCAACATGTTTCCAATGATAAACAGTCCAATGTCAGTGTTGATGGGCCCAAGCGAGGCGTAAAGCTTTGTGTCGTGCACTCAGCCAGGGTACACATGTGGGCCTTCGGCTCCGAAATCCCATATCGATGATGTTTCGTTGAATGGTTCGCACGCTGATTTTCATTCACCCTGAATTGAAATCCGCAGCAATTTGCACTTCTGTCACGTTGAACGATTCTCTTCAGTCATCGTCAGTCCCTTCTTGCAGGATTTTTTTTCCACAGATTTGATGTTTACCGGATTCCCGATATTCACGGTGCGTAGTGAAACGGTCGTACGTTAAAATCCCGACCTCATTGCTACATTGGAGATGCTGTGTCCCAGCTCTCGTGCGCCGACTATAACACCACGTTCAAACTCGCTTAAATCGTGATAACCTGCCACTGTCGTATCAGTAACCGATCTAACGCCTATACCAGACACCTAATTGTCTTATATAGGCGTTGCCGAACGCAGCGCTGTACTCTGAGTGTTTACGTATCTCTGTGTTTGCATATGCATGCCAATACCAGATTCTTTGGCTCTTCAGTGTATTTGAGGCTTCTTACAAGTGATTGTGATGTATCAAATTATTTTAATGAATTAAAAATTAAGTGATACCCAGTTACCCAGTGCTGGCGTCTCGTTAGAAGTGATTAAATAATTTAAATATATTTAACGCTGCTGGAGTTTGCTGATATCTTTCGCACTGTGTTCCATGTGGAATTATTTAAAGCAGAACGCGTTATACTAGTCCACCACCAACAATCCTCCCGCGGACTGGAGTCATTTGTAACGTCAGCAGCTGTCTCCATAGACAAACCTTCGGTGCCACTGAACTGATGAGAATTAAACAATCGTTGAGTGGTGGTTTTTAATCACCAGATTCTACTCCAGAGTCCAGGGTAGACTCCAAACCTCTCCACAGTGCGTATGGAGTACTTGTCTTTCGGAACAGTTGGCTTCAATGTACTCTACACTGAACACGCAGTCACAGACATCCACACTCACAGTAACATTGTCACACTAGGAAGCCGCCCCGGCTCTTCTCCCTGGGAGAGTGAACAAGCCCACAGTGATCGGCCACGCGAGGCTTCATAGAAGAACACGAGATAAAGATAACCGCTGACTTACCTTCTTACATGTAAAATGTATTTTTGTCATCTATAGAGTTCACCCTATTATGATAAAACTTTGTAGTCGTTGAGTGCGCGTCTGTGACAGTTCGTGACCAAAATAAATAAATAAATAAAATCCTTTACATCCCTTTATTTAAACAAATCCACATATCTTACCTGATTTCTATAGAAATTTGCACATGTATACTATAAAACAAACCGAAAAATACTGGCTATGTATGGTTTCCAAAAACACAACCACTCTTTCCCTTCATATTCCCATTAACCAGAATGAATTCTTCTATGAGCTGTAAGGCCACTAGAACGAGGAAAAGATTTTGCACATATTTCACAAATATATGGCCATTCACCTGTATGGATTCGTGTATGTATTGTAAGATCACTAGACCGAGCAAACAGTTTTTCACATATTTTACAAGCATACGGCCGTTCAGCTGTATAGATTCTATTACTATTACAATTACTCCGCGATTCACTAAAAGTGTTTGGCGGAGGGTGCATTGCACCTATCAGGAAGGGTAATGGTTTGGAAGGGATATACGGGATATGGCAGGTGGCGCCCATGGGCTATTGTGAGGAACCATCCCAGCATTCGCCTGGAGTGATCTAGGGAAACCATGGAAAACCCAGGATTCGTGTATGTTCTGTAAGATCACTAGACTGAACAAACGATTTTCCACAATCTTCACAGGAAAACGATCACTTACACCAGAATGAATACTTCTATGGAATAAACGGCTAATTGTCGAAGTAAAAGTTTTCCCTCATATATCACAGGCATATGGCCGTTCACCAGAATGAATTCTTCTATGAACTATAAGGGCACTTGACTGAGCAAATGATTTTCTAGTCATTTCACAAGGATATGGGCGTTTAGTTAGATGACTTCTTCTATGAGCTGTAAGGTTACGAGATGAAGGAAATAATTTCCCACATACTTCACAAACAAATGTTTGCCCTGCAGTATGAATTCTTTCATGTGTCCTAAGACGATAACAATGTGCAAAATATTTCCCACAAATTTTGCAATTGAATGGCTGTTTTCCAGCAATTATTTTATTCTGTGTTACATATTTATTAAACTGCGAAGTTGATTTGCTCAGTGGTTTTTTAGGGTGAGAATTTCTGATTAATTTTTTTGAATATTACAAGAGTAGCGTATCTCTGCATCTGCTTCACTGTTGCCGTCAACTTGAGCCGAAGGAAATCGTTGCACACATGTGTAGATTTATTTTGAGTCACATCAGTACAACTGTAAGAAATAATAAAAATTTCATGAATAACAATTATAAAATGTCTGTATTCAACTACTGTTCATATGCAATGATATATCAATATTTACAATTCAGAATTCTACTTACAAAGCAAGTTGGATTAAAAAATCAGTAAGTGTAATTAATGTGGCAGAATCAAAATTATATAAATGGAGTATTCATCCTGGAAGGGTTATATTTTGTATAAACATATGCAGATTAAATAAGTACTACCAAAATTTTATAGAAAAATATTTTAAATCAGTCTATGAAAGTTTTGACTTGTTAAAATAAAACATTATCATCACATTTTTTTATGGCTGGAACTTCGGTCATTAAAAAACGAACAGTTGAAATCATTTTTAAGAGGGTGGGTCTAGCTGTTTTTATATCTTAAAGTTTACTTTTAGATAACATGCAGTATATCTTGACGCTACGCTTTTAATTGGCTTTATGCCATAAACAAAATAGTGAACGTCAAACTTTTCATACCTTTCTAAAGCTTTTTTCAATGATGAAGTGAATACGTTGATGGACTAATCATCTCTTGATGATGATTTCGGCGCAGGAAACGGCTTTACACATGGTTTCTTTCACAAATTTGAAAACAGTTCCTCTATATTTCCTATTATCATCTTCCACTCATTTTTAAGATTGCGCCTTTTCTTCACTTCAAATGAATTTAGAGAAATAACGTTTGTGAATGGATTTGGTGAGCTGCACTAAGCTGAACTACAGTACTTCATGTTCTGTATCTTACGATTTCGAACGATAAATTTATCCCTAACAATTTCCCGAAATATACACGATAAGAATAATGCGTAGGCGCGATCTCAAAGCACATGCTTTTTACCAGCTTTACTGACCGAATGAGACACTTGAGACCATATTGTCTCTGCTTGAGACAGAGCCACGGCCGCGAAAGCGCTGGCGGTGGGGCGGACGGGAGGCTAGAACTTGCGTGCAGGGTGAGTTGTTTGGCTTGCTTCTGTGCATACTCTTCACAGATCCAACCAACATTTATTTACCACAGACTAGATGGAGTTATGTATCGACATAAAGTAGTGTTTATGTTATCCTTGGACGCGCAGTCGCACATACTCTCATCGTAAGCAAGCGCGATCTCTTCGAGACGTCTTGTCTTGCCAAGCGGCGTTGGAGGTAAGTAAGATTGGTTCCGCTCAAAGTCGATTACTGATTGGTTTTGATGCCTATGCTCATGGGTGCTCCGCACCCACTGTATACCTCTCGTGGGTGCTGGAGCCCCCGAGCACCCACAGAGTCGGCTGCCCTGGTAATGGTTTACTGTAAGAAGTTAGATTGTTTGCAGATGACATAATAGATCAAAACAATAGAAGAGTGTAAACAGCTACAGGGTGATCTAGATGAAGAGAAACACAAAGAAGAGTCAGCTTATTAGGTATACAGATAAAAAGATAAGGATGATCATGATTATAAAGTAGGAAGGAGCTACTTACCGAAGAATCAAAATGTAAATGTAAATACCGTGGCATTACATTTGATAGCAAACTTAACTGGGCCTATACTGGTGATGAAGCATGGAAAGATATTTGTGAGAAAATTAAGAGAGGTGCTTGGAAGGGTAAAGTTGACCATGACCACAAGGTGGCACTTGATTTTAGGCATAAGGGTGTGGTAAAAAAATTTTCGTAGGAATGGGAGTGAGGGACTGGAATAAATTGCCAGGAGAAGTGATGAATAACTTATCGAAAACACTAAACGAGTTTAAAGTAAAAACTAGTAGAAGGGAAAAGTAGGTGGGAAGGGGAAAGGGAAGGGTATAGGGAGATTGCCACCAGAGCGGGCACTCTATCACAATTTTATCAAATATATTATATTATAAAATACAAAAATTTTCTGTTAATTCTAATTATGTTTGGAAGGTCAATTATTAAAAATCTTCCCTTAATAAATATATAACAACTCTCTAAGCATCCCATTCAATTTCTGGAAGGAAGTAGGAGCATTACTCTGGAGCTCTTGAAGGAGGATATATATGAAAGTAACTTTTCTCTGCATTCCCAAATATCTGTCTCTTATTTCTCGAATATGGTCACAATAATATTTGTGGTAGATACTGGATATGAGAAATCAGTTTTTCTCAGCATATTGAATATAAGAATTCACAGGTGTTGAGCTGAATAAGTTGTGCCATGCACGTCTTCTCAACAGCTGCATTCACTATGTCCATCAGGTGAAGTAGTGGTTGACGTGGTAACTGTAACGATATTTCACAGTGAATGCATCAGTCAAAATGTTAAGCCCGACAGAACTTATCTGACAAATCATCCAAGGAAATTTCTTAGTTATTCTTATGTTTGTTACCACTGCATTGACTTTATATCCTTTTACTGGATGCATTCTGAGACATCCACGTTTAAGCAGTAATCCACTCAATCTCTACCATTTTTTGGAAACATGAAAAATTCAAGTAACAAATGTAATTCGTTTTAATTGTGATAACTAGTCAATGATTTGAGTACCCATTTACCAACTGGCAAGTTGTATTTTGAACAAAACTCGTTAAAATGCATTCATATGGTCCATTCATTAGGTTGTTTATCAAAATCCTATAACTTGATTTTTTCTGAATTAATTTACTTCACAAAACGGAGCATTGTGGGTGAGGGGTAACGCTTTGGCCTTGCTTTCGGAAGGACGTGGGTTCGAATCCTCGACCGGGCATTCAGACTGGGGTTTCCATGGTCTGCCCAAATCACTACAGGCGAATGCCAGGATGCTTCCTTCAAAATGCCAGAGAGCAATTCCTTACCGTCCCTTTTCGCTAATCCTTTCCCGCCCCTAATGACTACGACGTTGATAAAGAATAAAGCCACAAGAAAAGAAGAAGAAAAAAAAAGAAGAGAAAAAAAAGAAATCGACAAAATTCATTTACGATGATGCAATTCTGCAGTCAGCATAATGTTTAATGCTGTTGCTTAAAAACTTGACACATTGATATCCTCCCTACTCAGAATATAATTGCAAAACTCACAGACATGTAGGTTAATAATGTCCAGAATAATTTCTTAAAGTATAAACAGGAAAATCGAATTAGTCCGTTTTCGAGTCAACAAAAGCAGCCATAGCGCACAGATGAAGTAACTCATTTCATTTCATAGGTTTTTGTGGTATCTACCAGCAGACCATAGTATAGACAGTATTCACAGCAACAATTCTAAAAATAACTGTTTCATAATATTTCACAGGCGGCTTAAATTCATTCAAGTTTATGTGGCGATACAACCCTACACAAAATATGCGTTGCCGTGATTGTATCAATGCGCGTAATATCGAAGCTTTTATTTTGTATAGTTGCAGTGTTGGCAGAGATCGTAGTTAGGTTCAAATTCAGACTTAGCAGAAAGAAAACTGAAACTTCTAGTTACAGTACAGTATAAGGCATGTGGAATTTATTAATTAGAATTTACTTATTATTAGTCATTAATAAGCTACTGACATGAGCGCCATGTTAGTGACGAGTTTTAGCATAAGTTTAATACCAAGAAATAATTTTCTAAACATATGGAAAACATCATTAGAGATTAAGCTCGTTTAAGAATAATATTCGTATTTAAAATCATGCAACAACCACATAAACGAGTCATGTTTTGGAGTAATCAAAGAACATTCAGTGTTATGGACATCAAAATATCAAGAAATGCATGTACCGTACGCCCGCATTAAAATATAAAAGTTAGAAACCTACCACTTGCGTAATGTGTCCAGAATTTCCAGCATACATATTACGGG
This sequence comes from Vandiemenella viatica, assembly GCA_031002005.1. Classification (NCBI taxonomy): domain Eukaryota; kingdom Metazoa; phylum Arthropoda; class Insecta; order Orthoptera; family Morabidae; genus Vandiemenella; species Vandiemenella viatica. The sequence continues at coordinate 1,194,918 of JARYHS010007075.1, forward strand.
ATTACTGGAGATCGCGATTCCGCCAGGAGTTGGCATCATAATACGGCAGTGGTCAAATGCAAGACTCCAATATAAATTCTTCCCTAAGTACATTTAACGGTTATATGCTGGTCCAGGCTGTATTACAACCCAATTTTTGGTTTAAAACAGTGGTCCAGGCTGTATTACAACAGAATTACTGCTTGAAAATATTACGTCTTGCGACTGAATACAGCAGTATTCCAACGATATTACTGCATGTTATTGTAGCGGAATCGCGATCTCCAGTAGACCCCAAACAAACTCGTGCACTAATCTACTGTTAAAATGATCCTACTACAAAAATACTAGATGTTAAGGAGATAACATCCCACTAATGATATCTGTGGTTACATTAAATGCTGATTCAAACATATCACTCAATATTTTAAACATTCCAAACTGAAGTCTTCTTTACATTTGCTAATGTAACGTCTTTTACATACATTCACATTCATTTTATACAATATCAAATAGTATGAGACTATCGGTGAGCCTCCTGTTATTATCATTTTATGTAAACATTTGAGACTATTTTGAGGAGATCCGCGGCTAAAAATCAACTAGGAAAATGGTTTCGTTTTAATTTAACTGTAACGGAGCGCACACTCCGGTGATAATTTTCCTAAACACCCATCCTTTCCTGTATCCATATACTTTTGCCGTACACAAATTTCAACTTCAAATTGCTTCAACCTTTTTGGCAAATTATTCACCAATTCTCTTGGTAACTTATTCCAATCCCTGACCCCGTTACCTACGAAAGAAAATCTTCCCACACCCTTGTGCCTCAAATTGATTGCCAACTTGTAATCAAGGTCATCTTTTTTCCTTTCAATACCAATGGGAAAATTAAGTGACTAGAGAAATGGCCTCCAGACCATGCGCTAAATCGCAATTAAAGTAAATGCAGCCGCTGTTACGTTTGCAAGCCAATTCCAACTAACAGCTGTGATGGTCAAAACAAATTACGGTGAGACATTAAATAATAATGCACCATTGCAGTTATTCAGTTCTGGAATCACGTATTTCTAAACTTCATTCAGGATACTTTACTGATATTAGTAACGACGGAATTTGCTCGCAAACTTACATGGATTTCGTTTTCGATATCGTAATTCTTTTAATAATCTTTGGTTCCAAACAAATACAGTGATTGGCTGAAAAATTAATCGGATGTTTCGCGGGCGGAATACATTTCATAGCCAAATACTGAACAACGTTTTGTCTCTTCTTACGCGCTTATAATTATTCCCTGAAGCTTCTAGTATAATTTAATTTTTTAATTGCAATGGAGAACAGGCTCCGGTGGCAATTTCCCTACACCCCCATCTTCCCCCTATCCTGCACCTACCTACATTTGCCCTCTACAAATTTTATCTTTAAATTATTTCAAAGTTTTCGGTAAATTATTCATCATTTCTCATGCTAACACATTTCAATCCCTGACACCCTTACCTAAAAAAGAGAATTTTCCCACACCCTTGTGCCTGAAATTGACTGCCAGCTTGTGGTCATGGTCATCTTTTCCCTTCCATGTACTCCTTTTCTTACCTACGCCAATATCTTTCCATGCCTCATCGCCAGTATGTGCCCAGTACACTCCCATTACCCTCCTCACCCTCCTCCTGTCTTTCAATGAATCCCATTCCAGCTCCTTTATCATATCCATCACTGATTGCATTCTGCGACAATTTCCAGAAACAAATCTAGCAGCCCTTTCTTGCACCCTCTCCAACTCCTGTATTTGATACATAAATGAGGGTACCATACTACACTACCATATTCGAGCAATGGTCTGACCGAAGTTTTGTAACCCAATTCCTTTACTTCTCCCATGCATCCCCTCAACACTCTCTCCAACAAATGCAGAACTTTGAAACCTTTTCCAACCACCTGTCCATTGTGTCCTGCCCAGTTAAGCTTGTTATCAAAAGTAATTCCAAGATATTTACATTTCAAGTCTTCAGCAAGCAATTCTTTCCCCACCTTATATTCATAATTAACCTTTTGATTTTTATTTGTGTATCTAATAAGCTGACTCTTCTTTGCATTTATCTTCATTCCATGTTTACCAACCCAACTAGATATCCTGTCTAGTTCACCCTGCAACTGTTTACAATCCTCTATCGTTTTGATCCTTTTATACAGCATTATGTCATCTGCAAACAATCTAATTTCAGATTGTAAACAATCAACACCATTATTCATTAGAAAAATGAATAGCAATGGTCCCAATACGCTACCCTGTGGCACACCCATTTTTACTTCCACTTCTATTGATACTACATTTCCTACTCAAACTTTCTCTTTTCTACCTTTGAAAGATTCTTCTACCCAGCAAATCACTTTCTCATCCACTCCAATAGTAGTTACTTTATTTACTACCATTTTATTACTCACTCTGTCAAACGCCATACACAGATCTAGTACTACACTATCAATTTGGCCTCCCTTGTCCATTTCATCTGAAATATCTTGCATATATCCCACCAACTGAGATTCGCATGAATATCCTTGCCTGAACCCATATTCCCTGCTTTAAAACCACTGACGTTCCTCACATATATTTCGATGTGGTTGCATATCAATCTTTCCATTAATTTACCTACCACTCATATTAAAATAATTGGTCTGTAATTCTCAACTCTATTTTTTTCTCCTCCTTTATGTACCGGTACTACTATGGCACTTTTCTAGTCCTGTGGTAAGCAGCAAGTATCCAGACTCAATTTAACTAATATTTTAAGATAAGATACATTGTCACATCCGGCTAACTTTAAGATATCTGTAGTAAAATTATCTTCACCAGCCCTCTTATGGTTTTTCAGCTTTCTTATTTCCCTCATGATTTCCTCAGGATGAATTTCAAATTTTTTACTATTGTTATTTCTAAATGTGTTGTTAAGCTCGTTCTCCGAATTAGACCCTCCTGTTTATGATTCATTGTCCCCAATGCTTTCATGAACCAGTTACTTAAAATCTCTGCCTTTTTCAAATCGTCAGTAACTTTTTCTCCATCCTTATTTATAATTGTGTCTATATCCTCCCATCCCCTCAGTTTCCTGATATAGTCACAGATATTTCTAGATGCATCAGTCAATGGCAGTCCTGCACTGACAATACTCTTCATAATCCCATCTTTAGCCACATTCTTTGTTGTTATTAAGTCCTTGTTTAGTTGCTTTAAATTCCCTACTACCCTTCTGTCTCTTAACTCTATTATGTTCTTTTCTTACCAACCTCTTGATCCTCCTCACTTCCTTATTGTAGTACATAGGTTTTCTACTTCTCTTTGTTTTCTGCCATGGAATTTATTTTTCTTCCCCCTTTCTTAATATCTCCTTGAACTCTTCCCACCTTCACTCTACTGTACTTGTGCCTTCTTTCCATTTGCTGAATTGTTCTCCGAAATATCTCTTCTAATTTGAAACCTGTGCCTTTTTATAATTGTACCTATTTCCCCCTTCAATTTTGGCTCCTGGTTTACTGAACCCTCTAATGTCCATCAGAACTGCTTCATGATCCCTTATTCCTTCAGTTACTTGATACCCCACAAGGTTATCATCGGGCTTAATTAGAAATATATCCAAAATATTTTGTCCCCTAGTGTTTTGTTCAACCACTTATGTAAATCCTCTATCCCTTATGAAGATATTTTCGAATCTTTGTTCCCTTATGTTATTTATCTTATTTCCTTCCCAGTTTACACCTGGTAAATTTAAATCCCAACCAATGATGATCATTCAATTCTCACCTCTGAAATCTGAGTATGTATTTAATTTCTCCCCGAGAGCCTCATCTTCTTCTGTCATTCTTCCACTGCGGTACACAGCCAACACTCTGATTATTTCTTTTTTATTACCCCAGAAATCTAACCCAAGTAACTCATGGTCTTGAACGCCAGTGAACTGTGGTAGTTTTTGCTAACTAGAATGAAAACTCCTCCACCAATTGCTCCTCTATCTCTGCGGTACACCCTGTAACCATCAGGAAAAACCTCACTGTCTAGTACTTCTTCTTTTAACCAACTATCTACCCCAATTATTACTTGTGGTTCGTGTATCTCTATTATGTTTACAAATTTGATTACTTTGTTCATTATATGTCTACAGTTTACAATTAACACCGTTACAACTGGCTTTACATTTTCAGAATTTATCTCCTCTTTCCCAGTTTTACCGCCGTCAGTTAGTTATTATCTGTTTTATTTTCCTGTTATCTGGTTCAGTTTAAAAAATAAAGTGACATCTTTAGCTTTCTGGGGATTCCTTTTTTTCAGTCCGTTTGAATAAAATGAGTTTGAAACCGTAATGAACTGCAGAGTGTAGGCCACACTCGGTGCTTTCTTTTGTCACTCTGTCCTGTTTTCTGGCTACTCAGGGAGCAGCTTGGTTGGCGGTATTTAGTTGGTTACGGCTCCTGCAGGTGGCAGCACTTCCTTAGATATGTGTGTGGCGGTCTCTTAGTGGCCGAGTAACCAACTACCAACTCCAACACAGGCGACAGGCGAGCATTGCTATCTCAGACGATATAAAAGTCTCGATCACCTAGTGGCAGATGTGAACGAGTTATTGCGTAAACGTATTTCACTCCTCTAATTCGGAAACAACATTTTGACTTTTAGAAATCAACTTTTTTTACAAGAGAAAAATTTTCAGCGTGAAATTTGCATTACACTATGCGTATGTAATTTAGTAATCAATAAAATTTTACTCCCATGTGAAAGCAATCCACACAAATGTTTTGAAAGGAAGTAACGACTGTACATGGATACGGCAATCGTATACACTTCACCTATCGCGTATCTGCAAAAATTAAAAAATAATAACATATCTTACCGCAAAAAAAGATTATAACATTTTCTTGTTGTGTACTGGTAAGGAGTGAATAATACCAATATCCGTTGCGTTCACTTCCCAATATATAAAAGATCATTCAACAGCGCTCCAGTTACGGAAACTCGAAGCGATATACAGTTTTTACGTTTAGGTCTCTGACGGGGTAGAAATGAGAAAAAATAATGCTATCTGATAATGTGTATGTCAGTTATATCTAAGGGGTATATTCTACAGTAACGGGTTCGTCGTTTGGCATCCATACAAAAATTTCAAGTTTCATTTTGAAAATACGGCACTGGATGGGGAATCAACACAGTCCTTCACCTTTTTCCCCACAAAAATTGATAAACCCAATTTGATATAGATTTTCATGCATCGGATAACACATATGTTTTTAAAATAGCCCACTTTGAAAATTTTCGACGCTTTTTGCCTTTAAAATAAAAGTTCCGAAATTTGGTGCTTACGAATAAACTTTTTTAGACACCAATTAATATATTTTATTTGACAAATAATTGCATTAAACGGATATTACAAACGTCATGAAAATACTTTTTTATTCTAAAAAACTGTTTATCCCAACTTGGTGTCGTTCTGCAATAGCAATGCTCCCGTGTGTTGGGGAAGGTAAGTAACGGGAAGGAATTCGGTCAGGGTCTTTTCAGATAACCATATCGGCATTCGCCAAGAGTGAGTTCGGGTAAATCATCAGTAAGTATCCAAAAGAGAGCTACACTTCTTATCAGTAAGTTTCCCAAGAGAGGTACTTTTCTTATCAGTATGTTCCCCTACGACAGCCACACTTCTTATCAATAAGTTTTCCTAACATATATACACTTTTTATAATTAAGATTCTATAAGAAAACTACACTTCTTTATGAGAGTAGATTATGCTTAAACACTTTTCATGACAGTAGTTTATGCCTAAAACACAATTTTCATGAAAGTAGATTATGCCCAAGACACTTTTCATGACAGTAAATAATGCCTAAAACACTTTTAGAGACACTGCGTTATGCATAAACAAATTTTATGACAATTGATTATGCTAAAACATACATTCATGACAGTAGAATATGCTAAAACAAACTGTCAAGGCAGCAGATTATGCCAAAACACACTTTCATGACAGTAAATATATGGCTAAATCAAACTTTTGTGATAATAAATTATGATAAAACACACTTTCATGGCATTAGATTATGCTAAAAAGTCATAGATTATGCTAAAACACACCTTTTATGAGTTTATTTTATGCTAAAACACACTTTAATGACATAGATTATGCTAAAATACATTGTAATTACACTAGATCATGCTGAAACAAACTTACTTGAGAGTATATTACACCTAAAACACACTTTGATGACTGTAGTTTATTCTCAAAACACTTTCATGACAGCAGATTATACCAAAACACACTGTCATGTCAGTATATTATGCTAAAACACTCTATCATGACAGTAGAGCATTCTGAAACACACTGCCCTGACAGTATATTATGCCTAAATCACTTCTCATGTCAGTAGATTATGTTAAAATACACATTCATGAGAGGTCATTATGCTAAAACATACTTTCATACACTTTTAATGACGGTAGATTTTTTTTTTTGATTATTATTATTTTTATTCACAAAGGACAATGATACAGCTTTAATATATTTTATAGTACATAAGATGATTTTGTGAATCCCACATAAGGTAAAACTTGTGTGTGGGCTTCAGGATGCAGGTAGCTTGATTCTTATAATACAAATATTTACAGTGACTTAGGATCTAAGAGATATACTATACATGACAGTGCGAGAATAACAATCATTGGAACATGTGAGTAATACAATCATTATAAAGATTAGTTCGATATGGTTTGACATAACAAAATTTATTTGTACATACATATATAAATATTGTTTATATCAGGTAATGGAAGTTTATTAGTTCATTTAACGAGTCATGGTTGTCTAAAAGCCATGTAGTTATATGTTTCTTCATGGTTTCTTTCGGCTTATTGATAATATCTTCTGGTAATTTATTATAAATACGTGGACCAAGGCAGCTTGGATGTCTTTGCCCTAGTAGAGTGTTCCGGCGAGGGATGTATGCTCCACTTCTTTTTTGTAGTCTAGTTTTTAAGTGTGGTTGGTCACTAGTGCTGAAGATTTTTATGTTGGCATCTATGTACATGACTATTTTTTTAATAAACAGCTGGCGGACATTTAGCAATTGGCTTTGTTTGTACAACTCACAAGTTGTAAAAGTGTATGGCATTTTATACATCACTTTCAGAATGTAATTTTGACATCTGTTGACCTGAGTCAAGTGTGTATCTAGTATTCCTCCCCAGCTGTTTATACCATATTGTAAGTGTGTTTGGACTAGTGCAAAATAGAGAGTTCTTAAGGCTTTTGTTGGGAGAGTGTTTCTTATTCTAAAAAATATATAAACAAGCTTCTGCAGTTTGGTAACTAAGTTAGATGCATGGCTTTTCCATCTCAAATTACACACTATTTCTATGCCTAGATACATAATGGTTTTTGTTTTCTGTAGTTTCACACAGTTACATTCTGTATGACTATAGCATGTAGGTTTGTGGAGTATCAGAGTTTGATGGTCCAGTGGTTGTGTAGCTACAGTGTGTGAAAAGCAGACGAATTTGGTTTTGCTTTCAGTTTATAGTTAGCAGATTATGGTTTAACCATTTCTGAACAGTGTTTAGAGCTTCCTGGGCTGCATTGAAGCTGTGTTCCCAAGTGTTACCTGTAGCCGTTATAACTGTGTCATCAGCATACGAAGTGATTTTTGCATTGAGATTTAGTTCACAGAGGTCATTTATGTAAACCAGGTACAGAATTGGGCCTAGTACTGTTCCTTGCGGAACACCTACTTTGACTTCTGCGGCTTCACTTATGGTATTTCCAATACGTACCATCTGGGTTCTGTTACAGAGGAAACTATTAAAGAATTTGAGAGGAGTTCCTCGTATACCAACCTTTTCGAGTTTTGTGAGAAGTATAGTATGGTCAACAGTGTCAAATGCTTTTTTTAAGTCTAGAAATATTGAGATTGTCCTTTTGGAACTATCGACCATCTGGCACAAGTGATCTGTCAAAGAGTATATAGCATCCTGAGTGCTTACATTTGGTCTGAAGCCAAACTGATTTTCTGAAAGTATATTAAATTTTTCCAAGTACTTCATTAATCTACTTTTGATACATTTTTCTAGTAATTTTGAGAGATGTGATGTTAGAGAAATTAGCCTATAGTTGCATACTTTTCTCCTATCACCTTGCTTATAGACTGGTATAATGATAGCCATTTTAAATGGATCTGGAAACTGTCCTTCTGTTAAAGATAGGTTAAAAATATATTTCAGTGGCTGCAGTATAAATTTATTCACAGTCTTCAGAGTTTTACTACTGATATTGTCATGTCCATTTGCAGATTCAGTCTTTAGTGTTGCTATGTGACTTGCTATTTCTGCTTCTGTTATGGGAGGGAAGAAAACTGACTGCATCTGGGATTTTGGGATGTTACCGTACCTGATACTGTTTGTGGTTTTATCATTTGTACTTCTAATGTTTTCAGCGAGTTGTAGGCCTATATTGCTGAAGTATTCCATAAATTTGTTTGCTATGTTGATGGGTTCTGATGTTTGCTGTAAATCATTAATGTAAATTTTTTCAATAGGTAACTTTTTATTTTTCTGTCTGCCTGTTATTTCATTGATGTTTTTCCACAATGTTTTTGTGTTGCTAGGGTCCATCATAATGTTTTTGGTGTAGTATTTTTCTTTTGTAATTTTGATTAGCCTGTTTATCCAGTTTCTGTATAGTTTATATCTCTTTGTAAGATTTTCCAATTCTGCCACGGAATAATTGTGGACTTCCTCTTTACCAGTGTTTGGTGTAATTTGTCTCTGATTCTTATAGAGGTTATCAGACCTGCAGTGATCCATGGAGTAATTTTTTTAAATTTTGACCTAGTCTGCTTTATATGATATGCTGTGTTAGTATCTGGATGAAGGAGTGTGTTGCTTTATGAGCATCCTGTTGTATTAGAACAGATTCCCATTTTTCTTTTGCCAAAGAATTTGTTAGTGATTCATAATTAATCTTAGAAATAATACTTTCCACTTGTTTGATTTTTAGGGTTTTGTTAGATGTGTTTTGCATAAGAAAAATAGGACTGTGGTCAGTGATACCCGCATGCATAATGGCTGAAGTAAATTCAGCATTTCTTTGGGGTTTTACATAAATGTGATCGATACAAGTTTCGGAGTTGGGTGTTATTCTTGTGGCTGAATTTATATAAGAGATGAAACCATTTCCACTAAGTGTATTTATATACTCGCTATTTGTTATATGGTTGTGAGTGTTTATATTTGTGTCTCCTATCAGTATAATATGTCTATTTTTAGGTAGTAACTGAAGAGTATTTCTCAGTTCTTCAATGAATATCTTGGTGTTTGTAGAGGGTGATCTATATATTCCTAGGATTGTGTATGTTTCTTTGCAGTACATTAGATTGATCTGACACATGTTTGCTGCTTTCACCGAGTTCATTTCTAATATTTCAACATCATTTGTGGATTTTGAGTGTATGTATATTTTTAAGCTGTCATGGGTGGAGTGTTTTGGAGGTATGAAGAATTCATGGTAGTCTGGCAGAATGAAAGGTATATCTACAAGAAGCTGTGTTTCTGATAATACTATGACTTCTGGTTTGTGTTCAAGCTGGTCAATCAAGACAGAAAAACTTCCAAAATTTGTTATGATACCACGTATGTTGATGTGCATAACATGTATTCCTGCGAAGTACTTAGACAAATCATTTAAATCACTTGTGCTGTTAACAATGTTTGTGTTAATTCCTTCACAAAAACTAGAGTCTAACTCAGTCCTAGAGTCTTCAAGTTCTCTGTTCATTTTTATATCAAAGTGTTGCAAAAAAATAAAAGGAGAAAAAAAAACTAAATTTAGTCACTCACTCACATATTCTGTTTGCAGTCAGCATCTGGTAGATCTGCTGCTGACTTGATTTGTAGGATGGCGCTATTTTCATCTTTCCTTAGGTAGATATTCCCATTTTTGGGTCAGGTATATTTATAGTTCATGGTCCTCTTCACATTTCTTGCTAGCCAGAACAGGTTTTGGTTCTTCTCTGTCAGATGTTCATTTATATAAATTGTGGAATTTCCATTTATGGCGATGTCTTGACAAAAGATTTTCCCATGTTTCCTCTTCTTTTCTAGGAAAAGATTTTTTGTTTTGTGTGAGTGAAATTTTGCGACTATCAGTGGAATTTTCTTTTTCCCATCTTTGTTTGGTTTTGTTGGTAGCCTATGACAGTATTCAATGTCTTTTTCGACGTCCAGATCTATACCTAATGTTGTCGCAACTTTCCCCACTATTTCATAGACATTTTCTTTTTCCACGTTTAGAATTCCAGAGAATTCCAGGTTGCAGTTTTTGGAATATTGTTCCAACTCATTCACTTGCGTTTGCACGAGTTCAAGTTCTGTTTTTAGTAGTGAATTTTCTGTTTTGCACTTTTTTACTTCATTTTTAAGTTCACTTACACATGTCTTGAACTCATTATTTTGTTTGATTAGTTCGTCAAATTTTTAGATTGAAATTCAATCGACGTACAGAGTTCTTTTAGAAGAAGTTGCATATTATTTACAGCCTCACAGATGCTGCTAGGGTCGGTATTCACTTTGTGGGGTTGGAAATTGAGTGGCGACTCCTTCCATGTGGGGTTATGTTTGCACGTCTTGCAGCACCATAAGATTTCTCCTGGATTTGACACCATCGCCTTGTACACGGCATTTGACACACGCGCACATTTGAGGTGAAATGTTTCTGCACACTTTCCGTCACACTGCACATAACTTTCATCTTCATTTAGAAATATTTTGCACGAGCTGCATGTGATAGAAGTACTGTTTGGCGCCATGTTTAAAATGCCTAACATACTTTTCGAGACACTACGTAATGCATAAACAAATTTTATGACATTATATTATGCTAAAACACATTTTCATGACAGTAGAATATGCTAAACAGACTGTCAATGCAGTACATTATGCCAAAAAACACACTCATGATGGTAGATACATGCCTACAACACAATTTCATGAAAGTAGATATATGCCTAAAACACACTATCATGACTAAATGTATACCTAAAACAAACTTTTATGACAGTAGATTATGCTAGAACACACCTTCATGGCATTAGATTATGCTAAAAACACTGCCATGGATTATGCTAAAACACACTTTTGTGAGTGAAGATTATGCTAAAACACACTTTCACGACAGTGTAATATGCTAAAAGACACTGTCATTACTGTAGAGTATGTTAAAACACACTGTCCTGACAGTATATTATGCCTAAAACAATTTTATGTCATTAGATTATGCTAAAACACACTTTCATGACAGTAAATTATACTAAAACACACTTTCAAAACAGTATATTATTTTAAAACACACTTTTATGAAAGTAGATTATGTTCAAACACACTGCCATGGCAGTAGATTATGCTAAAACACGCGGCCGTGACAGTAGATCATGTTAAAACAAACATTCAGGTCTGTTGTTTATGCTAAATACAGTTATGACTGTAGATTAATTTGAAACAATCCATTCATGACAATAAATTATGCCTAATAACACTTTCATGATAGTTTATTATGCTATAACACACTTTTATGACAGTGGATTAAGCAAAAATACAGTAACCCAATTTTAACACAATCCAGCACATATTTTTTAACATAACCTAATCCATCTTTTTACCTAAACAAATCTAACTTATCTAACCTAACCTAACTTATTTACACTAACCAAATCTAACCTATCTTAAACCAACCCAGTTTTCCGTAGCAGCTCTTATCACAGGCATTTCCGCATCAGCCATTATCAGATGATTTACACAGCGCCTGTCAGCGGTTAGTTTTCCGCAGTAGCTGTTATCAGATGTTTTTCCGCAGCAGCTGTCATGATATAGTGTTGCAGTTTTGCCTTTATCAGATGGCTTCCCGGAGCAGCTGGCATCAGATGGATTTCCACATCACACGTTACCAGACAGTTTTTGGCAACAGATAATATCAGATGGTTTTCGTCAGCAGCTGATATCAGGCTGTATTCCGCAGCAGCTGTTTTCAAATGGTTAGATTAGGTTAGGTTAAATTTGATTATTGTAGGTTAGGTTAGGTTACGTCAGGTCACGTCAAGTCAGGTTAAATTAGGCTAGGTTAGTTGGGTTAGGTTAGCAACTGTTGTCAGGTAGTATTCCATAGCAACTGGCTTCAGATGGTTTTCTGCAACAGCCATTAGCAGGTGGTTTTCCCGAGCTGCTGTTATCAGATTGTTTTCCACAGCAGCCATTATCAATGGTTTTCCACAGCAGCCGTTAACAAATGGTTTTCCGCAGCAGCTGTTATCGGGTGGTTTTCAGTAGCAGCTGTCAACAGATGGTTTTCAGCAGCAACAGATTTCAGACTGTATTCCGCAGCAGCTGTTTATCAAATGGTTGGGTTGTGTTAGGTTAAGTTAGATTAGGTCAGGTCAGGTCAGGTCATGTTAGGTTAGGTTAGGTTAAGTTAAGCTAGGCTAGTCTTGGTTATGTTAGGTCAGCTTAACCCTGCACTGGTCGCGTGGATTACATATGTAGTCCACTCAAGCCATTTCTAATGGGACTTTACAGAGCGCGACTACTGCAGGGTTAAGTTAGGTTAGGTTATCAACTGTTAACTGGTTGTATTCCTCAGCAACTGGAATCAGAATGATTTCCGCCGCAGCTGGGATCAGATGGTTTTCCGCAGTATCTGTTATCAGATTGTATTCTGCTGCAGCCATTATCAGGCGGTTTTCCTCAGCAGCCATTATCAGATGGTTCCCACAGAAACTGTAATCAGATGGTTTTCCGCAGTAGCTGTTATCAGATGGTGTTCTGCAGCAGTGTCATCAAATAGTTTTCTTCATCAGCCTTTATCACATGGTTTTCCGCAGCAGCTTTTATCAGATGGTGTTCCAGAGCAGCCGTGGTCAGGTGGATTTTGTAAAGACGCCGCTTTCGTAAAATCGATTTAGTGTAAGGATGCTTCTTTTGTAAAGACAGCGCCTCTTTTGTAAAGAGGCCTCTATTGTAAAGACGCCTCTATCAGAAAGACACCTTTATTTGTAATTCGCTTCGTTTATAAAGATGCCTCCTTATAAAAACGCACCTATTTTAAAGACTTTTGCCTGACTGGTAATTACCAGCCTAAGTACATTTGCCTGATAGTGAATTATGTCTAAGTACCTTTCTCTGATAGTGAAATGTATAAACTAGCTTGGAGCCCGTCAAATATGACGGTTTGAATTCAGTATCCTGGCAGTTCATTTTTTTTATTTGGTTAATTATATGGAATTGTTATTACATAATGCTAATGGCCTGGATTTTGTAATGTTCTATATATTTCATTTGCAGTTCACATAGCGATACAGCAGTAACTTCTACTGAATTAATGACGATAGAAGTATAGAACCAATAAAATTAAAAACAAATTAGGAATCGTACAAAAACTTTTGCTGTCAAAGTAATATCAGTTTCATTCCTGGTCCAGGCACAATTCAGCACGATAAATATGAAACTTCTTTCCCCCGCAATAAATAATACTTCAAGTAACATGGCACTTATGAAAGCAGTTTAAATGTTTTGTAAAACTCATTTCAGAGCGAATTATGCTGTAACAAAATGTGTCAGTTGCGATTCTGGTCAACTTAGCCCCAACGTCCATTATCACTGCATTCGAAAATCATAGCTTTTATTACCCTCATATGAATAACGGCAGACAGCAACTATGGTTGTAGTCTGAATTTATTCTGCAAAAGATTGCATGAAAAACCGAATATCGACCATTTTTAATGAAATCTTTGTGATATGAGCACCATAATGAGGTTAGATTATTGGAGTATTTGACTTTGATTTATTTAAATAAATACATTTTACTTTAATGACGGAAAGCATAATATCAAAAACGGATAACGGTCATTTATCTCGGTGATACATTTCGCGATTCGTAAATTTGGTGTAAACTTTCTTCGTGTTTTTAATTAAATTCATTGTTTATCATCTGCCAAAAACATTCTTAGGTTAAGTTTTAACCTCGTTCTTATAACTGGTACAGATAAAATAACGCAAACATGGAATACTCTTCTCCTTGCATTAATTTTTGCATCTAGTTGTCATAAATAAACAAAAAGCAACATGTAAATTTAAAGGAACGTTCCAATTGTAACTTTGTAACGTATGATTGTCTCGTATTAATTTTCAGTCTCTGCTCGTCGCTATTTGGATGCAAGAATATCGTTGTTGTATTGCGAATTATAAATTGAAATCATTTTTATTTATATCTTTCGTGATATGAGTAACTTATTCTGGTTAGGTAACTACTAGGTGATATATGATATAATAATAACGTTTTCAACATAGATAAATTTTAAGTAAAAGTCCATTTAACTTGAAAGTAATAAAATAAATTATGATTAGCCAACAACTATAGTCGATTTTCGAATAACTATTTCTATTGCAAAGTATTACTTTCTCTTTTTTTTAAATTTTTTACTGTGAATTTAACAAGAAAACTTTCTGGTAAACGTGCCAATTTATAGTTACAAATGTTTATTAAATCGTGCTTCATAATCCTAGGATACAGGTAGATAGCAATAACAATTCTCGCTCACTAAAATTACCTATTTTCCTGCGTATAGTAATTATTATCTTAAGCCAGAACAGAACAACTCCCGGCAGTCGGAGCTATACCGCGGGTTCACAACCAGCATTCTTGTCATAATGAGTCGCTTTCGCCTCACCTGAATAGTGTAATCTGAATGCTGAACCATGATATCTGTTTCCAGTCTGTGATTGCTTCGAAACTTTCTCTGTAACTCGCAAAATACCAGAAAGAATCTCATAACTAATGAAATAACACTCAATTAGTCAGAGAAAAATGTTCAGGACTTATCTTTTAGTACACGGTTTCTGTTTATGTAGACACATCGACCGGTATTATTATGTTTATTTTCTCAGAAGATGCAACTACAACATAATTCACATGGTAATATTTTTTTTCTAAAATTCACTTTCCTATATTACTTTTCTGGTAAGCCCACACTTCTTAATATTTCTTGAATATTCCCTAATATTTCATAGCAAGGTCTTTCATTTATACGTACATTTCGCAATGAAGATTAACATGTGTTTTCCGTTAGTTCCTGTCAGTTCCTAACCCTCATTTGCATATGATACCCAGTGATGAATAACAATTACATTATCTTCTGAAATAGGCAGTGGCCAGTTTACTACCTCTAACGGTAACTCATTCGACAGCGGAATATTAGTGCTATTTAATGCTTCCCTGGGAATAAAAAATGCTGGCTTAAATTCTTGGTACATTTGCGTCCATTATTAATCAACGACCTCTTTTGGTCTCACTAAATCACGAACCTTGCCTCTACGAAACACAACCTAGCTTGGAGTGACTACTTAGAACCCTCACAGAGAACAGATGAAACACCAACCTACTCCTCATTACCTTCTTAAAATTGCACGCTTAGACAAATTCAGTAAACAACATTGTACACACACTTACCGTACGGTAACAGCTGATAAATGGCTCACATACACACACACGCGCTTCTGCGCTGGTAATGGGTGATAGGCCAGCCTCTCTCACTGCTACATTTATACCGTCTTCTTCAATTTTCCAATATGGTGCAACTTCCACGTTGAAGCAATAATATTACTCTACAAAAGGCCTAAGTTTCAATATTTTATCCCCACTTTGATTTCAATACTTCGCCATGCAGTAAAACCACTAAATTTGCTGTGAATATCCTAAAATGGGTCCGTGTTTCTCTTGATAAAGCCCTAGAACCGTCACTGTACCATCTCAAACTATCAGTGAGGCTAAATTAAACCCAAGCCCAACGAATCTTTCATTATAATGTGTTTTTAACAAAATAATGTTGTGTCCTGTTACAGGCCCTGAAGCCTGCTGGGTGGTATTAGCGGAGGTGGAGCTCCGTATTCCCACACTTGCCTGTTTCACTGTGCTGGAGTCACCACCACACTGCGACCATCTTCACATTTCTGAGCAGTTTTCTCCTGCTACTCACTAGGCAGGTGGCTGACAGTGTGGAAATATGATTCGGAAATTCAGTTTTGAAAAAAAAAAAACGTCGCCTCAATCGGGGAGGGGAGGGGGAGGAGACCGCCTGTTATCCGAACCCTCAGTCAAACTTAGCTAAACAGCTTGACAGGATTTTTTCGACACCTGACAAGCCTTTCGAATTTCGACAAGGATCTCTCAGCAGTATGAAGTTCTGTCAGTTCCTTGTTCAAAAGAAAAAAACCAACGTACACAACACTTTTAATATCCGAAAAGAGCCCATGACAATCTTATCAGAAGACAAAAGCGTTTAAGCTTTTAAGCTTTTATAAGAGTGGTTTTTCTGTTGAAAAGCTTTTCCATGCTCTAAATCTCGAAGGGTTATGGTAGTGCACTACCCACTAGAATGTACATCAATGTACGGTCCAGTTCTAATATAAAACCCTCTAATATTTTTCCGGTGGTTTCACAAGTCACCGGCAAAACCGGAGCCGGTGCCGTATAGTGCGTCGGATGCAATGCATTCAAATCAGAGCCTTCACGCAGTCTGGTCTGGCAGATTCACCGGTCCAGCGTCTGGCACGGACTCCAGGCTTAACGCCGGCCCTTTGTTAACGCTGTTTCCTCACGCATGCCTTTTCACATTGGTCCAGTTTCGGAGAGGTGTTTATGTCATCTAATCTCACATAAAAACGTTTGGAACCTAATTTTAAAAAGAGTAAATACTTATACGATTGTTGATCTTGCAGAGACTAAAACATGTATGTCGAATGACACGGTGGACTGTTGAAAGTAGAATTACAAAAACTTAGCTGAAGAAAGGCGGAAAATATGGTTGGACACAGTCAGTAACTGATATCATAAAGTAGCTGGACTGGGAGGAATGAGAACATAGGGTGCGATTGGCCAGGATGTTGAACGGTAGATGGTCTCCTTTGAACAAACTTCAATCAAGTGAGCGACAGCTATAAATTTCGGCTTTGTCCGTGTCCGCTGCGCTGTCCCCTCCACCCATGTTCGCTCTCTGTTCTACAACCCCCACACTGGTCATTGTTTATCCGCCATCTCTGGGCTCGACAGATCTAGAAGAACTATTTAATTCGTTCATTCTTCGTTCTCTTCTTTCTGGCGACGGGTGAGTCGTTCTCCGTTCCAGGGCTCGGCGGTAAGTGCCAATGGTGAAGGAGTTCGCTTGAGTCTGACTGACGTTTCGCTACGCTTTTCTCTCTCTCGCTCTTGTTTTTGCTATATGTTCCATTAGGTTTTTAATCCAAATTATGTCTCAGTTGGTTTTAAATCAACACTCCACTCGTTTAAACATATTCGTGAAGCGATGTATTTTCTACATTTTTTTTATTGTTTTGCATTAAAGAGGGGTCGTTTTCGTGAGTGAATCGGTCTTCTAAGACTTAAATATTATTTGTGAATATTAACTTACATCAGGTTTAAGGCAAAAATAGTTGTGAAAGTGGTATTACTTTGCGTTTATAACTATAAATGAATTAATGTAAAATTAACCATGCTTTATTATTATCAAACTACCCTCTTAAAAATTCCAAGCTACCCAAAACATACACAGACGGAAAAAAAAATCCCAACACCAAGAAAAAATTATTGTAGAGTAATGAAATTTGGACAATGCATTTGTCAAGTTAACATGTTTAATTGATTAAATTTTCAAGACACAGGTTAATTTAAGCTCAAGAAAATGCATTTCAAATTTGAAATACTGTTAAATTAATAGCCGGTGTAACCTCCAGAATTTTGAATGCAAGCCTGCAAACGTGAATGCATTGTGTCATACAGGTTTCGAATGTCACTTTGTGGTATGGAGTTCCATGCTTGTTGTACTTGTGCTGTCAATACTGGGACGGTCAGTGCTGGCTGTGGATGATGCTGGAGTTGTCGTCCAATGATATCCCATACGTGTTCAATTGGAGACAGATCTGGTGATCTCGCAGGCCAAGGTAACATGTCGACACTCTGTAGAGCACGTTGCGAGACAACAGCGGTATGAGGGCGAGCGTTATCCTGTTGAAAAACTCCCCCTTCAATGCTGTTCATGAATGGCAGCATTACAGGTTGAATTACCAGACTGACGTACAAATTTGCAGTCAGTGTGTTTGGTATAACCACAAGAGTGCTCCTGCTGTCATAGGAAATTGCTCCCCAGACCATGACTCCAGGTGTAGGTCCAGTGTGTCTAGGCCGCAGACAGTTTGGTTGCAGGCGTTCCCCTGGCCTCCTTCTGACCAACACTCGGCCATCACTGGCACCAAGGCAGAACCTGCTTTCATCAGAAAACACAACAGATCTCCACTCCGTCCTCCAATGAGCTCTGGCTTGACACCACTGGAGTCGCAAACGGCGATGGCTTGTAGTCAGTGGAATGCACGCTACAGGGCTGGAGTCATGGTCTGGGGAGCAATTTCCTATGACAGCAGGAGCACTCTTGTGGTTATACCAAACACACTGACTGCAAATTTGTACGTCAGTCTGGTAATTCAACCTGTAGTGCTGCCATTCATGAACAGCATTCAAGGGGGAGTTTTTCAACAGGATAACGCTCGCCCTCATACCGCTGTTGTCTCGCAACGTGCTCTACAGAGTGTCGACATGTTACCTTGGCCTGCGAGATCACCAGATCTGTCTCCAATTGAACACGTATGGGATATCATTGGACGACAACTCCAGCATCATCCACAGCCAGCACTGACCGTCCCAGTATTGACAGCACAAGTACAACAAGCATGGAACTCCATACCACAAAGTGACATTCGAAACCTGTATGACACAATGCATTCACGTTTGCAGGCTTGCATTCAAAGTTCTGGAGGTTACACCGGCTATTAATTTAACAGTATTTCACATTTGAAATGCATTTTCTTGAGCTTAAATTAACCTGTGATCTTGAAAATTTAATCAATTAAACATGTTAACTTGACAAATGCATTGTCCAAATTTCATTACTCTACAATAATTTTTTCTTGGTGTTGGGATTTTTTTTTCCGTCTGTGTATTTCACTTCCGCTTTGAAAAGGCCTGTGCGAAAATAATCCGGTCCTATTTAAAGGGAAAATTATTTCAGGATAAACATAAGATAGATTAAACTAATCACCTGTGAGATTAACGTACGAAATCAATATGAATTTAATATGTTACTAGATATGAATGCACAGAAGATGCGAGACAAGCGCATTCATACGAAAAAAAAAAATATTTAGTCACTGATAGAACTCAGTATTTGGCGGAGTTCGGCCGAGTAGGTCAATCAAAATTTAACCACTTCCACCGGATTGCATACTGTTTGATACTTTTGTTTGTTTGGCTGATATCGGTCATATTCAGCAGAGTGAAAAATCGGCAAAAGTCGGTTCCAGTACCAGGGCCGGTTTAAGGCTACCGCAAGAACCGCAGTCGCGGGGTCCCCACGTTTGAGATGGCCCCACCACGATTCCTTTCAAAATTTGTCCTTACTTAATGAACGATTTCCTGATAAAATAAATAATCTACAAATTTAGAATGCTAATAAGCTGCGTTCACATTAGACGTTTCCGAGGCGTGGAGTTAAACGAGAAGTCCTTTATCAGATTCAGTTTTGAGAAAGTCGTATATGATGTAATTACAATAGTACTACATATTTAAAGGCGAGTATTGCTCTGAACCTGTTTCAGGAATTTATGTGATTTCGTTCGAATAAACTCATTCATCTTTTGACGTTTCATTTAAAAAGTTATTGAATTAAAATGTTTATGCCTGCTCATGTGTCTCCAGTCCCAAAAACTTATATGTACTAGCAAAGAAAGGGAAGAAAAGAAACGTCGTATACAAAAAGTGTATTATAAATATAATAGCTATAAAATTAAATACAAAAATAATTTGATTTGACACAATGGGCAGAAGAGCTTAGCCAGAAATTAAACTGACAGTAGTTGGGAGATGCATATGAGATGCATTGATAAAACACGAAAGACTCGGCGAAGTTTTCCCGTTCAGCAAATACTCAATAAACTGCTGGCCCATTTGTGTGTGTGTGTCTATATATGTATACATAAAGTCATGAAAATTATCAAAAGTATAGGCAAAAGTACATCTAGAAAAGAAGCAGGGGGCCCCGAAATCAAAATTCGCAGGGGGCTCCGAAATTCCTTATGCCGACCCTGTCCAGTATAAGCGTACCGTAACACTTACGCGGCCATTACAGTAGGACAACTTGAAACGAGACTCGTCTGATAGCGCTACACTTTTCCTCTCAGCATGCCTGTGATGGCGCTCTCAATCTGAATCGTTGGTGACCGCTGTTCAATGGAAGCCAACGCAACTGCGCGCAGGCCACAAATTAAGCCCTCCTCAAATCGCGATGAACCGTCGACACAGACACGTCCCCACGCGTGGCTGACTCTGGACGAAGCTGCTCTGTCGGTTACGGCCTTTTGGACAAGATGGCGGTCACCCCGCACTGTGATCACATTGCTTGGTCCAGTACCCACTCTTAGCTATGTACGACCGTCTTCTATCCACTGGTTCCACACACGCATCACTGTCATAGCAGCGTGCTCTGTACGAGCAGCAAAGTCACGGTACGTGAAACCAGTTTCCCGCAGACCAGTATCTTTTTTACATTCGAACTCACTCACATACTGATATTACACAGTTTGATATCGATGAGATATACCGTCACTCTGGCACGTTTCCACTTCGTTTGACGGGTATGCACCGACTGAACCGCTGGGACTACGTGCACGTCATCTCTCCGCAATAATAATCATCTATGATGTTACTATACATTCAGTTTTAATAAGTGGAACCAAAATAAATTGGGTCCAACATTATAAGTATCTAGGAATAATTATTGATAACAAACTAAATTTTGAAGCTCATGTGGATTTTGTAAACAAAAAAGTTGGAAGAAAGGTTAATTTAATATATAAGTCAAGAAAGATATTGTCTAGAACAGGAAAGGAACTATTGTTTAAGACAATTGTGATACCACATATAAGATACTGCTCCACATTGCTTATAATGGCAAGTAAGACAGAAATTAGTAAATTGCAAACAAATATTAATAAGGAAATCAGAGCAGTTTTAAATAAAAGACATACAGAAAATGTGAGCAATATGCTTAAAATGTTGGGTTATTTATATATTGAAAAAGAAATAGTAAGAGATGTGTTTACATTTATATTTAGACTGCAAAATAATGTCTTACCCAAGTATTTAAGCAGATTGGTACAAAAAATTGTGATGTTCATAATTATGGGACTAGACAGGTTAATCATTTTCATGTGACTCATAAACTAGGTGCTAAGGTACAAAAGACTGTTTTTTTTATAAAGGAATAGTTATATATAATAAATTATCGCAAGAAATAAAGGATTCTGTATCTGTTGGAAGATTTAGAGGAAAAGTGGGTTCATGGCTGGAAATCTGTGTGGCTTTGTAAAAATTATTATATTGTAGTATTTTTTGTTTGTTTTGTTTTTGTTATTATATAGTGTAAATATAATTTTGTTGAATGTATTAGCCATAGGCTATTTGTGAATAAATAATAATAATACTAATATTGTTCTTCACATTCGATGACTTACTATTATTATTACTCCGCGATTCACTAAAAGTGTTTGGCGGAGAGTGCATTGCGCCTATCCGGAAGGATAATAGTTTGGAAGGGATAAGGGGTATTCCAAATTTCTCAAACAGTACCAAGTAGTGTAGAAAGGAGAACAAAACCATAAACAGCCATTCAGATTTAGTCATTAAGTTAGTAAGAAAGTTTTCGTGGGCCTGTAGTAGTGTTATGGCTTCGAATGAGGCACGGAAGGAGAACTATACAATTTACCTCGAACATTAAATTTACGAATTCGGGCAAGTCAAAAATGGGATGTGCAGATGTTGACCTGTGGGTATAAGCTCTATTACGATTAATAACTATACACATGTTTTGTTTTACTTATCTTTTTGTGTTAATATGAGGGTACTTTGCGTAACTATTTTGTAACGTCGGTTTTTTTCCACCGTAGCAGTTATACCATTATTTTCAAACAGACAAAAACGTAATTTTTGAGACTATCTGGCAAATATTATATTTATTAATTGATTTGTCATCTGGCTGTTAACAATGCAAATATAAGGATTAATTACCTAGTTAAACAACAACAAAAATTTTGAATGCAGTGTCTCTTCTAAAACGCAGTATCTTTGTCGTAAAACCGTCAGTTAACAGCTGTCCGTTTTGAATGTTGTGTGTTTTTTGTATTCAGTATTGTGTATTTAACCCTCAAGATGTCAAGAGGAATTGAAATGCATCCAATAAATGTTGCGTGTATTAGGCAAGAGGTAGGTCTGTACCTTATATTTCTTTAGATAGCCTTACAGTTCAACCATTGCTGATAGCTGTTCCACAACAACATCGACACTACCTTCACACCTGATGATTAATTAGAAAAGTTTGATGGTACCGGTATTTATTTGGCTGATGCTTTTAGCATATTTAAAGCGTTAGTTTGCTTCTACAATTTATCAATTTTAAAATATTTCTTTGAAGAAAGACGAAAATTTTTACTCAGCCATAAGCGACATTCTTTTTATGTGGTAGGTTTTGTGGACATTGAAGTTGAGCTCTACGATCTCATTTACTATGTGTCTACTGTACCGTGATCTCTCTTAAACTGTTCTGTGTGTTTTTATTTATGATTATTTTATTAGGAGTGTGTTACAAATAAATCATATTATTATTTGTAGGTGTCTGTAGTTATTTGATTGAATATTTTGCCTCCTCATTTAGTTAAAGTTAGATGTCAAGCTTTAAGGATTTTAAAAAAAATATATTATATATAGGCCTATGTTGTCAAAAGAATAGCACTAACATAAACATTATTACTAAGACAAGCAAAGCAGAATAAAAAATAGATGTTTAAATTCATCTTGTAAGTTAGTCAGTGTTTTCCCATGAGTTAGTTAGTATCCTCTTATTACCTATAACAAGTGCCAGCATAAGTTCCCTCAAAAATCATTTACACACTTTGCATTTATGAGTGGTCTGGCCTCCTCCATAATTTGGCCCACCTAAGGAGGAATTATCCTATTGTTATGAAAATTTGTACACATGCTCATTGAGAGATTGCACATTACAATCATCAAATGAATACTAAATGAGTAACATTGTTCGAAATATGGGGAGTTCTGTGCAATTTGTTATGCAGGAAATATGTGTTATTATCTACTTATGTTCCTTGTAGCTATTTTTCATGCTTTATTCTTCAATAAGAAATTTCATTTGTTATCCATATGTCATGGCACACAAATGTATATAAATGCACAGCATTGTGCTGTTACAGTAGATCTGCTCAACTATGTTAATTGCTGAACTGCATATGTTGTTAATAACCTAATGCATTTAGAATGGTAGTCAGCCTCTTACAACGATGAGCCAATATTATTGGTTATATTCAGGTTGAAATACAGCCTGGATGACAATGAATACTACTAAAAAGTGAATAATATTGGTGGATGTTGTGGTTATGTTGAAATGAAACCTGGGTTAGAATGAAAACCAATGCTGCATGGTATTGTAACTTGTTTCGTAGTAAGAGGTTTGCTGCCATATGAAATGCATTAGATTATTAATGTCTTTGGCAGTTCAACAATTACAATAGGGTGCAACATGTCTGCTATTATAACATAATGTTTTGCATTAAAAATCGTTTGTGTGCCAATATTCCTTTACTATATATCACATGGGGGGAAATGCAGTTTATTTGTGAAATATAAACAGATGATATTACATATTTATTGCTTTATAACTCCTACAGAACCACTCACATTTCAAAAAAAAAAAAAAAAAAAAAAAAATTACTCATTTAGTT
Source organism: Vandiemenella viatica (assembly GCA_031002005.1). Lineage (NCBI taxonomy): Eukaryota > Metazoa > Arthropoda > Insecta > Orthoptera > Morabidae > Vandiemenella > Vandiemenella viatica. The sequence goes on from JARYHS010007075.1 coordinate 1,218,806, forward strand.
TACGTTCAATGGTTGTCACATACTTTTTTTTTGCTTATGGTTTTATGCCTCATCGACATCAAGTCATTAGAGGTGGGATGGGACTGGGGAGAAGAAACTGGAAATAATTTGGTCATAGGCTTTTGAAGGAAGCATTCCAGCATTCACTGATCTGGAGAAACCATGCAAAACCAAAATCTTAGTGTCTCGACAGTGATTTGAATTCGCATCCTTCCAAATACAAGCCCAGAGCATTAACTGCTCACCCACCATGCTCGGTACAAATTTTCTTAAATCGTAGCTCTAAGTGAACATGTGCACAAATTTTCAAAACAATAGCACAATTCATTCCAAGGTAGCTTGTATTATAGAACCACTCAAGGTATGTGTCTAAATGAATTATATTTTGAGGTGCTGAATTATACCATGATGTTTTGCAAATTTATGGTATTATTAAGTATATTGGAAGAAGATATTTCGATTCCGTGTTCTCCCATTTAATGACAGCATTTGACCTTGTCATTGACATTGAGTATCTGGTTATTTAGCAGAGATAGAGCTCTATATTTACTTCTATGTTGCATCAGAATGGAAAATTTATCTGTTTGATTTTCTAACTTTTCTCCCCATTTCTCGGTATTCACACGATAGTGCTGTGAACATATCTCACGTCATTCCATTGAGTCAGCATTTTTCTCCATGTGTACTGTAAATACGTTCTCCATTTTTTTGTCCCCTGCTGTATCAGTTGAGCTAGGCCATAGTTAATTGACACCTTTAAACATTCCAGTGTCTGCCTTCCTGTGTTTATCAATGCATATTATTAATATTATTCATTCTGAAGCTTTTCATACTATAACAAAATTGAAGCTAGTATATATATTCTCACTAAGAACATCCTTGTTGCATGACTTGCTGATTGCAATGTGGATATCACACTAAACTCCTATAATTATTTGATGAGTGAGTATTTCCTATAGTCAAAATTTTATTTGTACTGTAATTATTTCCTTATATTTATATTATACTAATATGCATCCACTTGTTACAATATTTATATACATATATATCATCATTTGTTTGCGGATATATTGATATTTCAATTTGAAAAAGCTCTCCTCACCCTGATCCCAGCTCCTAACCACCCATAATATGAACTTTGGTTTATGCATACCTCTGTTCCTAAATGGTCCAACCCCTTCTCTATGAATAAGTTTCCAATCCAAAAATGTATGTTTGTGTTTGGTTGTGTGTTCATCGAAGCCTTCAGCTTTGGTAAGTTATGGATTATTTTACCCGTACTTCGTTAGAACTATTTCTTTCCATGAGATAAAAGTGTACAAATCTTACAAACTAAACAAACTGAAGACTGGACCAAGATTGACTATATCTTATTAAAAATAGAACATGGAATAGTTCAACAACACTAGTCCCTCATTAACTGGCCATTCATAGTTGACTCCAGTATATACTAATCACTGATTACAATGAATAGTAACTTGAAATTGCATCTTTTATATCAGATTCATCATATTACAATGGAGTCTTGCATAATTATGTTTATCGAGCAAATTGTCTTTAAGAAAGTATGTGCATTCATATACATACTGATTATAGAACTTTTATGCATTTATCATTATTAACATAATATAAATGATATGTTGGTATATCTCTATATAATTCATGATCTATGATTTCAAGGAACTGAGCTTATTTTCTCTATTATTTTTACAGGTCAAAGTTTGAACTTCAACAAATAAGAAAAAATAATTCCATGTTGTGGACAAAGTGAAGAAGTTGAGAGATTGGAAGTATCATTTTAGTTAGTAATGGACATCTGCTATTAGAATTATAAGAAGGCCTATATCTAACGAAAGCATCATGGCATTGGACAGACTATCACAATATATATGTGTCACATGTCTTCAATATTTCTCCAGAAGGGACTCACTAATAGGCCATGTTTTTAGTCATTTGCTAAGGGTTAATAGACCATTACACATTTGCCAATATTGTGGTCAGATCTTCTCAAATCTATCAAAGTTACATGCCAACCATTTTCAAGAGAGCAAAGAGTCTATATTTAAAAAGGCTTCAGTTTTTGAACTTGCTTGTGCACTCTGTGGAGCTACGTTTTGGTCTGCAGGCTCTCTAACAAAACATGTGTTCACACATTGTTCAGATATTTCAGCTCCCTTATTCATTTGTACCTATTGCTCAAATATTTTTGATGGTACAGGAAAATTCTGTGTTCATAAAAACACCAGTGGGACTTCACAAAGAAGGTAAGATAAGGCATTTCTATTTAATATTGTTTCTGTAGTCATTTTAATGTCTGGCTTTAATTATATCTTGTAGTCAGATGTTTTTATCTGGAACTGGTGATATGTCTGCTTCTTTAGTGTCAGTTTAATCATTTAAGAGCTAACCTTTGTGCAGTTTTGAGTGGTTTGTGTTTTTAAGATTTAAGTTAGCTGTTAAAATTTCGATAGATCAGGAAAAAATTCTAAGAATGATAAAAAGACAATTTCTATGGTGGATAGTTTTAGTATTGCTTTATTTGGCAACAATCTCTAACCAGCCTTAGTAACTAACACTATACACCTCAAGAAGTATGTAGCTGCTGAAAAATAGACTAATCATTTGAAAAGATATTTCAGATTAACTGGACAACGGAGGCCAATTTGATAGTGTAGCACTAGATCTGTCAAAGGAATTTGACAGAGTGAGCCATACAATGGTAGTAAATAAGATAAAAACTATTGGAGTAGATGAGAAAGTTATTTTCTAGGTAGAAGAATTTTTAAAAGTAGAAAAAAATTTAGAGTAGGTAATGCAGTATCAAAAGAAGTGGAACTAAAAATGAGAGTGCTGTAGGGTATCATACTGGGACCTTTGCTATTCATTAATGTAGTGAATAATTGTATTGATTGTTTACTGTCTGAAATTAGATTGCAGATGACAAAATGCTATATAAGAAGGATCAAAACGAGGAGGACTGTAAACAGTTGCAGGTTAATCTGGACTGGATATCTATTTGGGCTTGTAAAAAAGGGATGAAGATAAATGTAAAGAAGAGTCAGCTTATGTGTACACAAATAAAAAAAAAGGTTGATTATGATTATAAGGTGGGGAAAGTCTTGCTTGCTGAAGACTTTAAATGGGAATATCTTGGCATTATATTAGTTAAACAAGCTTAACTGGGCAGGACACATTGGACAGGTGGTAGAAAAAGGTTTATAAATTCTGCACGTTTTGGAGAGAGTGATGAGGGTATGTACAAGAAAAGTAAAGGTAATGGGTTACAAAACTTGGGTCAGACCATTGCTCAAACATGCTAGTGTGTTAGAGGACCCACATTTTGTGTATCAAATACAAGATTTGGGAGGGTGCAAAAAAAGGCTTCTCGATTTGTTCCTGGAAATTATTGTAGAATGTAATCAGTAACAGATATGATAAAAGAGCTGGAATAGGATTCATTACAAGACAGGAGGTGTGTGAAGAGGGTCATGGGTTTGTAAAAGGCATTTACTGGTGATGAGGCATGGAAATATATTGGTGTAGGTACGAAAAGTAGTGCTTGGAAGGGAAAAGATGACCATGATCACAAGCTGGCAATCGATTTCAGGCACAAGGGTGTGGGAAGATTATCTTTTTTATGAAAGGGTGCCAAGGATTGGAATAAGTTACCAAGGGAAATTATGAATAATTTATCAAAAATGTTGAAAGAATTTGAAGTTAAAATTTGTAGAGGGCAAATGTAGATGGGTGCAGGAAAGGTGCATGTGTAGGGAAATTGTCAGCAGGGCATGTGCTTCATTGCAATTTAATTAAATTAAAATAAAGGTAATATTATTATAGCCAAAAGAGTATTGAGAGATAAATTATGTGAGAAAATATATTTTAAAACAAGTTCTTTCATATGAAACTGTGGTCCTTTAGTTGAAAAAGCCTGGTATTTTTCCCTAATTTTTCATTAAAATCTGGTCTCTACTGTGAATTGTAAGCCAATGTAGGATACAGAGTACTACTAAAAAAACTGAAAGGATAGCTAGATAGACCTGTTGAAATTACTATACATTCATTGAGTCTTGTTTGGAGTGACTAGAAGGTAGGTTGGTAGTATAAATAATGCAATGTAGTCTTCACGGGTGTACCGCCAGATAGTGTTGTGGAAACACAATATTTCGACGGCTGGCTCTGCCGTCTTCTTCAGGTGAAGGTATGAAACACCTGAAGACGACGGCAGAGCCAGCTGTCAAAATATTGTGTTTCCACAACACTATCCGGCGGTACACCCGTGAAGACTACATTGCAGTCATACGCCGGGAAAGTCTTCGTTCTTACAGTATAAATAATGTTGTGTTCGTACAATGTAGATGACATTAGTAAGACCTGGATAGGTAAATGTCAAAGAATATAGTAACATATGTGAAAGAGGAATGTAGAACTATGTCCTCCTATTAATGTCTGATGTGCATTAGTCAGTGATAGTTCTAATTTTTAGCTATGGTAGTTACATTAATAATTTATGTAGTTTGTGCTTAAACATTTATTTCAGCATTAAAGGAATTTAAATTGAATTTTCACATATAATTAGGTGTTGTGTCGGGGAATTTTCCACAAAAGCATGAATTCTATTGTTGTTAATAACATATGGTGGCATATGTATTAATCACATCCTTTCTTTTGTTATTTAGTCTTGATGGATACATTCATTTTAAATCATAAGACCAATGTGAATCTAATATGTATCGTTTCTACCTTGGTTAGCCATTTCAGAAACCACATAAATAATCTGTTACTAACATCTATAAATTTAAAAACTATTGCTAAATATTATTTAAATGAATAATTTTTTCTTAAATGTGATTAATAAAAATAAAAAAGGTGTTTTCTTTTAGATAACAGTCAGTAAAACATATTAGAGAAAATATAATAGCTGATCCAAACACTTATTTGACTGTTGGTGATATTTATTCTAGATGACGTATAATAGGAAATTGGGTTGCCTTGACTTCTTAGTAAAATGTGTAAAGAAGCTGGATCAGAATGGATGAAAGGAAACTTTAGGAATATTAAATTTCAGACTCTCTTGTTCCTTCTGCTTCTGCCCTCATTTTGCAGGGTCAGCAGTGAATTTGAATTAAATTAGCTAGTTCATAACAGGATCCTATCCATGGTCAGTATTTTATGAAGGGGGAGCACTGTGTCACTATAATGTGAAATATCCGAGTTTCGTACTATGATGTTCTGGGCCTGGTATGATAAAGGTTTAGCTTTTACTGTAATGCATTGTTTTGTCTTCTCCTTTGGTGTTGAGGACAATTTCAAATAAGTAATTTTTTCCCCAATGTGTGCATTGGCTTTGTCACTCACCATACAGTGTCTGATTGGAATTTTTTTTCCCCAACTTGCTAACATAACAACAAACAAACCATAGTTTGGTCCTCAACACAGCAGTACATGATATCTACGTAACTCCCCAAATGTTCCTATTTGGAGGACATAGGTTCTAATCATCCTGTACACTCATCCAAATTCCAGTATCACCTGGTTTCCGTGAAATTACTCCAGCAGAATGCCTGGGATGGTTCTTTCAAAAAGGCCATTGCCCAATTCTTTCCCTTTATTGTCCAAGCTCTAATGACCTAGAAGTGGATAAGGTTTTAAGCTGTAAGAAAAATTACCAAATGGACCTCTGTATCAGTTAATAGGCTTGTATGTAGTGATGTAGAGTTTTTTCTGTGTGTTTTAATACATAAGATCAATATAGTCTACTTGTCAAGGTGGCCTGAGTGGTAATTAGCTTAATTTCCTAATTTGACAGCAGTCACGAGAGCTAATCTGGGAGGGCAACTACTGTCTGATAGCAAATTAGATTATCGCAAACACACCCTTACCTTGACACTATGCTAAGCCCTGCTTACCTTGTGAAGTATTTCAGCAATCACTCTTCTTTAACAATATATTCCTGACACCAATTACTAATTATCAACAAGAGTTGTTAAGCTAACTACCATAACCTGAAAGTCAATAATATCAGGATTTGGGGACTATAGGTTCTTTAGGCTACAAATATTAAATGATAGACAAAAATTGGTGATTTTTATTATAAATCGATTTAATATCAAAAGCACAACTACATTTTGACCGATTTCTATCTACTTTTGGACGAAGAGAAAATGACATGGTTTAGCTTTGATATCATGAATAAAACTACTTAAGGGAAGTAATGGACAATAACTGACCATACTTTGAATTTACTACTTCCTATGTTCGAATACAAACTGCTATTTAAGCAAGCAAACATATTTAAGCTATACTACCATGTGTGGTGGGCGAACGATTAACATTCTTGCCTCGCCATCTGGAGGACGCCGGTTCGAATCCCCGCTTCGAGAATACAGATTTGGGTTTTCTGTGATTTCCCCAAATCACTCTAGACAAATGCCTGGGATGCTTCCTTCAAAAGTCCATGGCCAAATTCCTTAAATTCCTTCAAATTCCTTCGCCCCAGTCCCATCCCGTGTGTAACTACCTCAATGTAGACAAGGCGTAAAAACATAAGTAAAAAAACATTAAGCTTAACTCTGGAACATGCGGCTATCTTAAAGTGGAAACAAGCAAATTTGGAAAATAAGTTAAACCAAAGACAAGTTGAAGTTACTTGAGACAAACTGAATACTATGGAGACATAAGATACAAACTAACTACGTTCGAGACATCAAGTGTCTTTACCGCGTGCAAGCTACTACACGCTACTCATGGGATTCGGCGATGAGTGGAGGAGGTGTCATGGCGTCTACATCAATTTGCATACTTTTGCATTGATCCTCTCGCTCGCTTTTGCCAAGGGGAACAACAGGTGTGTGTGACGTCAGACTATGATTATCGCTACTACTTACAGTGAGCCTATGCAGCGGGACTTTCATGAGACTATGCTGACATGAAGATATGTAGCTGTTGCCTGGAAAGTAGCCCATGCGCTATGTTATTTTAATAATATATCCGGTTGTCTGGTAACTTGCTCTGAAGCAAAGTTAAGACCACCGATGTATAAAGACGAAAATATATGCACAGACTCTTAATAACATTTTAAGTACCATTTCAATGTGCCATAGTTATTCAGACCCAGTTTTGGAGACCATCTTTTGACCTGATCTAGGCAGTGTTTTGTCTCTCTCTGTTTTTACAGATTCACATTCTTTTCCTGAATGGTGCTCTATGATTTAGGTTTGAGGTGGGTGAAAAGCTTCATTTCTTAGCCAAGCAATAATAATAGCTACTGCCCGAACTATTACTTCAGATGCAGTGCTAGACAATATTTCCATCATTGCCTGAGAATAGTAGTTTGAGCTGTTTTCTGGTGAGTCACTTGTTGCTGTTCTCATCACTCTTTATTACTATATACTCTCGCATCAGTTATCAAGATCTAACTATTTGTGCATACGAATGTCGAAACATATGAACCCTCTGTGCTCCTCTTGCGAACACGCATCTCGCCAGAACCTGGTGCCTTCTCTTGGTGGTTGTGACTCTTACATTCGGCTTAACGCAGAGGCACAGAAAGGCTTATGAGAAAGTTGTCCAACCAAACATTTTCCTTGGATGCAAGGAGTATGATTAGAAAAATCTAAACAATATTGATCTTATCCTCATAAGCTGTACTTTTATCGTTGCTAGCTTCAAAAGTTATATATTGAGCAGTTAGAGCAAAATCATCATCATAAATGAAGGAATCATTGTGGTTATCTGCAGCTTGATTGATGGTGTAATTATTGAAAAGTACTGAAGGAAATACATTGCCTGAGGAGGGTTATTCTTTAGTTTAAGACAGGTTCTGATATTGTACAGACTGTTGAAGAATTGCCTGCTGCAGCAACTGAAATAAGTTTGTTGCAAGTTATTAACATAACAGCAAATATGCCATGGTTTGAGTTTCACCACAGTAACGCAAGGTATGCCCTTCCAAGTATCCCCTTTTATGAATATGCAGGTTAGAATCCCCATTACCCATGCACATTGTCGTTTTCTGTGATTCCCAAAATCACTCCATATAAATGATAAGGGTGTTACTGTCAAAAGGGCATGGCCAAATTCCTTCCTATCCCTCTCTCTTTTCCAGTCTCTAATGACCTCGACATCAATTAGGATTAAATCTGTAAGAATAAATAGTGTCCTTATGTATCAACAGTCTCCATTATGTTTAATGGCTTCCTGCAGTCTGTTCAGTGATTTCTATATAAACCATTATTGCTCACATGGCAGACTGTCTTCCAGCTTGATCCAGTCAGTGTCTTGCCGTACTTTGGCTCTGCTTGGTGCTTCTTGCAGTGACTTTGAGGTGTAAGATTATTTCACTCTGAGCCTAGTGGAGTTAGTAGCTTCTTACCATCTTATGTTTGCAGGGTCAGTGCCAGAAAATATTCCCATAGATGACTGTTTCAGGCAACTTATAATTCAGCATCAGCTTTCTTAGACTTAATGATACCACTCTGGAAATGCATGCTCGGTAGTACAGTGCTAAAGCAAAAATGCGGTTGTCATCGGGATTAGTTCCCCGTCCTGTTCCTATCACCTTGCTTAAGATGATATTATTTCTTGCAGTTACTTTCATCCTAACGCTGTAGCAATGGTTTTTGAGTGTGAGATCACTTTAAAGAACCAAGAAGAAGTATTTTTCACTATCGCTATATTGCAAAGTCATTCCGTTTTAGATCACATTAACCGTAGTTGTTATGAAGTTGAAATGCGCAGCCTTCAGTTTTTGTCATGTTTTTCTTGAGAACGGTTAAAAACTGCAATTTGGTATCAGAGGATCGCCGATTAAGGATCTTTTCACCAAGTATTAAATACAAGAAATTTTGGCACAGTAATGGATATAGAAATTATTAAATGCTGATCAAATTCAACTTTGAAAACCAGTTTTTCATTAATATTTGGATCATTTTAACTATATTACCATCAGTTTTGTGCTGCAATTTGTCACCACTGCAGACACAAGAGTTCACCACTACACGCGAGAAAGATAGCACTAATTGGTATAGTGGGTGGAAATCAGTAGATCAGCTACAAAAAAGGAAAAATGGATTGTATTAATCTGATAGGTAATGGAAAATGCTTATTCGGATGAAAAGGACATCAATAATTCATTATCTTGAAAGTGCTGGAATTGTAACTGCTTAAAATCATCGTGAATTAATACTTGCATTATAAACGAAAAATTTGTGTTTTAAGGATAATATACCTTCCTTGGCTTTTAGAAAAATTTTCCAGTGTGAATTACAAATTTTGAGAAATTGTTCTCTACACCAGATGTTGCTTTCTCTGTCACATATTCGTAAGGCTAAAGCATTTTATAGATGGAATATTTTTCGAATTAAATTAAGTGATAGCAGACACATTGATATTTTTCAGACCAACCAGAATCGCACTTCACAGATTAAAATAAAGTTGATGTTGATGTATAATGGACTTTTACTAAAGATAACTTTCTTTTGACTGCTGGGGTGAGAGCTTTTCCACTTTCGATGGAGTCAATTTGTGGTTGAAATATCTGCTTAATCATTACTTACTATTTCGGAAAATGTTATCAAAATTCGTTGCTGTCCTGTTTTTTTTTTTTTT
>JARYHS010007075.1:1229414-1279350 GCA_031002005.1 Vandiemenella viatica
TGTAGATGTACTACCGACCATGCATTTCCAGAGTGGTATCATTAAGTTAAGAAAGCTGATGCTGAATCATCAGCTGCCTGAAACAGTCATCTATGGGAATATTTTCTGGCACTGACCCTGCAGACATAAGATGGGAAGAAGTTATTAACTCCACTAGGCTCAGAGTGAAATAATCTTACACCTCAAAGTCACTGCAAGAAGCACCAAGCAGAGCCAGAGTACGGCAAGACACTGACTGAATCAAACTGTAAGACAGTCTGCCATGTGAGCAATAATGTTTTATACAGAAATCACTAAACAGACTGCAGGAAGCCATTAAACATTATGGAGACTTTTGATACATAAGGACACTATTTCTTCTTACAGATTTAATCCTGATTGATGTCGAGGTAAGTAGAGACTAGAAAGGAGAGAGGGACAGGAAGGAATTTGGCCATGCCCTTTTGAAAGTAACCCTCTTATCATTCATATGGAGTGATTTTGGGAATCACGGAAAACGACAATAGTGCATGGTAATGGGGATACTAACCAGCATATTCATAAAAGGGGATACTTGGAAGGGCATACCATGTGTTACTGTGGTGAAACTCAAACTATGATATATTTGCTGCTATATTAATAACATGCAATAAACTTATTTCAGTTGCTGCAGCAGGCAATTCTTCAACAGTCTGTACAATATCAGAACCTGTCCTAAACTAAAGAATAACCCTCCTCATGCAATGTATTTCCTCCAGTACTTTTCAATATTTACACTAACAATCAAGCTGCAGATAACCACTATGATTCCTTCATTTATGCTGATGATTTTGCACTACTTGCTCAATATATAACTTTTGAAGCTACCAACGATAAAAGAACGGCTTATGAGGATAAGATCAATATTGTTTAGATTTTTCTAATCATACTCCTTGCATCCAAGGAAAATGTTTGGTTGGACAACTTTCTCATAAGCCTTTCTGTGCCTCTGTGTTAAGCCAAATGTAAAGAGTCACAACCACCAAGAGAAGGCACCAGGTTTTGGCGAGATGCGTGTTCTCAAGAGGAGCACAGAGGGTTCATATGTTTCGACATTCGTATACACAAATAGTTAGACGTTGATAACTGATGCGAGAGTCTACAGTAATAAAGAGTGGTGAGAACAGCAACAAGTGACTCACCAGAAAACGGCTCAAACTAACTATTCTCAGGCAATGATGGAAATATTGTCTAGCACTGCATCTGAAGAAATAGTTCAGGAAGTAGCTATTAGTATTAGCTTGGCTCGGAAATGAAGCTTTTCACCCACCTCAAACCTGAATCATAGAGCATCATTCAGGAAAAGAATGTGAATCTGTAAAAACAGAGAGAGACAAAACACTGCCTAGATCAGGTTAAAAGATGGTCTCCAAAACTGGGTCTGAAAAACTATGGCACATTGAAATGGTACTTAAAATGTTATTAAGAGTCTGTGCATATATTTTCTTCTTTATACATCAGAGGTCTTAACTTTGCTTCAGAGCAAGTTGCCAGACAACCGGATATATTATTAACATAACATAGTGGTGGGCTACTTTCGAGGCAACAGCATAGTCTCATGAAAATCTCGTTGCATAGGCTCACTGTAAGTTGTAGCGATAAACATAGTCTGATGTCACACACACCTGTTGTTCCCGTTGGGCAAAGCGAGAGAGAGGATCAATGCAGAAGTATGCAAAATAGTTTAGACGCCATGACACCTCCTCCACTCATCGCAGAATCCCGTGAGTAGTGTGTAGTAGCTTGCACGAGGTAAGGATGCTTGATGTCTTGAAAATAGTTTGTTTCTTATGTCTCCGAAGTATTCAGTTTGTCTCAAGTAACTTCAACTTGTCTTTGGTTTAACTTCAGTACTGGATAACGTTATTTTCCAAATTATGCTTGTTTCCGCTTTAAGATAGCCGCATGTGTTACAGAGTTTAGCTTAATAATTTTTTTTACTTATGGTTTTACGCCTTGTCTACATCGAGGTCGTTACACGTGGGATGAGACTGGGGCGAAGGAACTGGAAGGAATTCGGCCATTGCCTTTTGAAGGAAGCATCCCGGCATTCGTCTAGAGTAATTTGGGGAAATCACAGAAAACCCAAATCTGTATTTCTCGGACGGGGATTCGAACCGGCATCCTCCAGAATGCGAGGCCAGAATGTAATCGTTCGCCCATCACGCACGGTAGTTTAGCTTAAATATGTTTGCTTGCTTAAATAGCATGTTTGCATTCGCACATAGGAAGTAGTACCTTCAAAGTATGGTCAGTTATTGTCCATTACTTCCCTTAAGTAGTTTTCATTCATGATATCAAAGCTAAACCATGTCATTTTCTACTTTCATCCAAAAGTAGATAGAAATCGGTCAAAATTTAGTTGTGCTTTTGATATTAAATGGATTTATAATAAAAATCACCAATGTTTGTCTATCATTTAATATTTGTAGCCTAAAGAATCCTATAGTACCAAATCCTGATATTATTGAATTTCAGGTTATGGTAGTTAGCTTAACAACTCTTGTTGAATATTGGTTAATGGTGTCAGGAATATGTTGTTAAAGAAGAGTGATTGCTGAAATACTTCACTAGGTAACCAGGTAAGGGTGTGTTTGCGATAATCAATTTGCTGTCAGAAAGTATTTGTCCTCCCAGATTAGCTCTCATGACTGCTGTCAAATTAGGAAATTAAGCTAATTACCACTTGGCCACCTTGACAAGTAGACTATATTGGCCTTATGTATTACAACACACAGAAAAAACTCTACATACTTCAAAAAAGCCATTAACTGATACAGAGGTCCATGCAGTAATTTTTTCTTACAGCTTTAAACCTTATCCACTTCTAGGTCATTAGAGCTGGGACAACAAAGGGAAAGAATTGGGCAATGGCCTTTTTGGAAGAACCATCCCGGCATTCTCCTGGAGTAATTTCAGGAAACCAGGTGATACTGGAATTTGGATGAGTGTACGGATGATTAGAACCTATGTCCTCCGAAATAGGAATATTTGGGGAGTTACATAGATACCATGTACTGCTGTGGTGAGGACCAAACCATGGTTTGTTTGTTGTTATGTTAGCAAGTTGGGGAAAAAAATCCCAATCAGACCCTGTATGGTGAGTGACAAAGCCAATGCACACATTGGGGAAAAAATTACTTATTTGAAATTGTCCTCAACACCAAAGGAGAAGACAAAACAATGCAATACAGTAAACTATCCTTTACCATACCAGGCCCAGAACATCGTAGTATGAAACTCGGATATTTCACCCTTCATAAAATACTGACCATGGATAGGATCCTGTTATAAACTAGCTAATTTAATTGAAATATTGTACCTAATAGTCACTGCTGACCCTGCAAAATGAGGGCTAGAAGCTAGAAGGAACAAGAGAGTCTGAAATTTAATATTCCTAAAGTTTCCTTTCATCTATTCTGATCCAGCTTCTTTACACATTTTACTAAGAAGTCAAGGCAACCCAATTTCCCTATTATACTCATCTAGAACAAATATCACCAACAGTCAAATAAGTGTTTGGATCAGCTATTATATTTTCTCTAACATGTTTTACTAACTGTTATCTAAAAGAAAACTCACCTTCTTATTTTCATTAATCACATTTAAGAAAAATTATTCATTTAAATAATATTTAGCAATAGTTTTTAAATTTATAGATGTTAGTACAGATTATTTATGTGGTTTCTGAAATGGCTATCCAAGGTAGAAACAATACATATTAGATTCACATTGGTCTTATGATTTAAAATGAATGCATTTCATCAAGACAAATAACAAACAAAAGGATGTGATTAATACAGATGCCACCGTATGTTATTAACAACAATAGAATTCATGCCTTTGTGGAAAATTCCCCGTACACAAACACACTAAATCCTAATGTTATATGTGAAAATTCAATTTAAATTCCTTTAATGCCGAAATAAATGTTTAAGCACAACCTACATAAATTATTAATGTAACTACCATAGCTAAAAATTAGAACTATCACTGACTTATGCACAACATCAGACATTAATAGGAGGACATAGTTCTACATTCCTCTTTCACATATGTTACTATACTATATTCTTCGACATTTACCTATCCAGGTCTTACTAATGTCATCTACACTTGTATGAACACAACATTATATTATACTACCAATCCTACCTTCTAGTCACTCCAAACAAGACTCAATCAATATATAGTAATTTCAACAGGTATATCTAGCTATCCTTTCAGTTCTTTTAGTAGTACTCTGTATCCTATATAGCCTTACAGTTCAAAGTAGAGACCAGATTTTAATTAAAAATTAGGGAAAAATACCAGGCTTTTTCAACTAAAGACCACAGTTTCATATGAAAGAGCTTGTTTTAAAATATATGTTCTCACATAATTTATCTCTCAATCCTCTTTTGGCTATAATAATATTACCTTTATTTTAATTTAATTAAATTGCAATGAAGCACATGCCCTGGTGACAATTTCCCTACACATGCACCTTTCCTGCACCCACCTACATTTGCCCTCTACAAATTTTAACTTCAATTCTTTCAACATTTTTGATAAATTATTCATAATTTCCCTTGGTAACTTATTCCAATCCTTGACACCCTTTACATAAAAAAGATAATCTTCCCACACCCTTGTGCCTGAAATCGAGTGCCAGCTTGTGATCATGGTCATCTTTTCCCTTCCAAGCACTACTTTTCATACCTACACCAATATATTTCCATGCCTCATCACCAGTAAATGCCTTTTACAAACCCATGACCCTCTTCACACTCCTCCTGTCTTGTAATGAATCCCATTCCAGCTCTTTTATCATATCTGTTACTGATTACATTCTACAATAATTTCCAGGAACAAATCGAGAAGCCTTTTTTTCGCACCCTCTCCAAATATTGTATTTGATACACAAAATGTGGGTCCTCTAATACACTAGCATGTTTGAGCAATGGTCTGACCCAAGTTTTGTAACCCATTACCTTTACTTTTCTTGTACATTCCCTCATCACTCTCTCCAAAACGTGCAGAATTTAGAAACCTTTTTCTACCACCTGTCCAATGTGTCCTGCCCAGTTAAGCTTGTTTATCTAATATAATGCCAAGATATTCCCATTTCAAGTCTTCAGCAAGCAGACTCTTTCCCCACCTTATAATCATAATCAACCTTTTTTTTATTTGTGTACTCATAAGCTGACGCTTCTTTGCATTTATCTTCATCCCTTTTTTACGAGCCCAACTAGATATCCAGTCCAGATCAACCTGCAACTGTTTACAGTCCTCCTCGTTTTGATCCTTCTATATAGCATTTTGTCATCTGCAATCTAATTTCAGATAGTAAACAATCAATACAATTATACACTACAGTAATGAATAGCAAAGGTCCCAGTATGATACCCTACAGCACTCTCATTTTTAGTTCCACTTCTTTTGATACTGCATTTCCTACTCTAAATTTTTTTTCTACTTTTAAAAATTCTTCTACCTAGCAAATAACTTTCTCATCCACTCCAATAGTTTTTATCTTATTTACTACCATTTTATGGCTCACTCTGTCAAATTCCTTTGACAGATCTAGTGCTACACTATCAATTTGGCCTCCGTTGTCCAGTTCATCTGAAATATCTTTTCAAATGATTAGTCTATTTTTCAGCAGCTACATACTTCTTGAGGTGGATAGTGTTAGTTACTAAGGCTGGTTAGAGATTGTTGCCAAATAAAGCAATACTAAAACTATCCACCATAGAATTTGTCTTTTTATCATTCTTAGAATTTTTCCTGATCTATCGAAATTTTTAACAGCTAACTTAAATCTTAAAACACAAACCACTCAGAAACTGCACAAAGGTTACCTCTCAAATGATTAAACTGACACTAAAGAAGCAGACTATCACCAGTTCCAGATAAAAACATCTGACTACAAGATATAATTAAAGCCAGACATTAAAATGACTACAGAAACAATATTAAATAGAAATGCCTTATCTTACCTTCTTTGTGAAGTCCCACTGGTGTTTTTATGAACACAGAATTTTCCTGTACCATCAAAAATATTTGAGCAATAGGTACAAATGAATAAGGGAGCTGAAATATCTGAACAATGTGTGAACACATGTTTTGTTAGAGAGCATGCAGACCAAAACGTAGCTCCACAGAGTGCACAAGCAAGTTCAAAAACTGATGCCTTTTTAAATATAGATTCTTTGCTCTCTTGAAAATGGTTGGCATGTAACTTTGATAGATTTGAGAAGATCTGACCACAATATTGGCAAATGTGTAATGGTCTATTAACCCTTAGCAAATGACTAAAAACATGACCTATTAGTGAGTCCCTTGTGGAGAAATATTGAAGACATGTGACACATATATATCTATTGTGATAGTCTGTCCAATGCCATGATGCTTTCGTTAGATATAGGCCTTCTTATAATTCTAATAGCAGATGTCCATTACTAACTAAAATGATACTTCCAATCTCTCAACTTCTTCACTTTGTCCACAACATGGAATTATTTTTTCTTATTTGTTGAAGTTCAAACTTTGACCTGTAAAAATAATAGAGAAAATAAGCTCAGTTCCTTGTAAATCATAGATCATGAATTATATAGAGATATACCAACATATCATTTATATTATGTTAATAATGATAAATGCATAAAAGTTCTATAATCAGTACGTATATGAATGCACATATTTTCTTAATGACAATTTGCTCGATAAACATAATTATGCAAGACTCCATTGTAATATGATGAATCATATATAAAAGATGCAACTTCAAGTTACTATTCATTGTAATCAGTGATTAGTATATACTGGAGTCAACTATGAATGGCCAGTTAATGAGGGACTAGTGTTGTTGAACTATTCCATGTTCTATTTTTAATAAGCTATAGTCAATCTTGGTCCAGTCTTCAGTTTGTTTAGTTTGTAAGATTTGTACACTTTTATCTCATGGAAAGAAATAGTTCTAACGAAGTACGGGTAAAATAATCCATCACTTACCAAAGCTGAAGGCTTTGATGAACACACAACCAAACACAAACATACATTTTTGGATTGGAAACTTATTCATAGAGAAGGGGTTGGACCATTTAGGAACAGAGGTATGCATAAACCAAAGTTCATCTTATGGGTGGTTAGGAGCTGGGATCAGGGTGAGGAGAGCTGCTTCAAATTGAAATATCAATATATCCTGAAAAAAAATATGATGATATATATGTATATAAATATTGTAACAAGTGGATGCATATTAGTATAATGTAAATATAAGGAAATAATTACAGTACAAATAAAATTTTGACTATAGGAAATACTCACTCATCATATAATTATAGGAGTTTAGTGTGATATCCACATTGCAATCAGCAAGTTATGCAACAAGGATGTTCTAAGTGAGAATATATATACTAGCTTCAATTTTGTTATAGTATGAAAAGCTTCAGAATGAATATGATTAATAATATGCATTGATAAACACAGGAAGGCAGACACTGGAATGTTATCTTTTACGGAAAACTTGTACTGGCTGATGCTCAAGTAAAGGTGTCAATTAACTCTGGCCTAGCTCAACTGATACAGCAGGGGACATAAAAACATGAAGAACATATTTACAGTACACATGGAGAAAAATGCTGACTCAATGGAATGACGTGAGATATGTTCACAGCACTATCGTGTGAATACCGAGAAATGGGGAGAAAAGTTAGAAAATCAAACAGATAAATTTTCCATTCTGATGCAACATAGAAGTAAATATAGAGCTCTATCTCTGCTAAATAACCAGATACTCAATGTCAATGACAAGGTCAAATGCTGTCATTAAATGGGAGAACACGGAATCGAAATATCTTCTTCCAATATACTTAATAATACCATAAATTTGCAAAACATCATGGTATAATTCAGCACCTAGAAATATAATTCATTTAGACACATACCTTGAGTGGTTCTATAATACAAGCTACCTTGGAATGAATTGTGCTATTGTTTTGAAAATTTGTGCACATGTTCACTTAGAGCTACGATTTAAGAAAATTTGTACCAAGTATGGTGGGTGAGCAGTTAATGCTCTGGCCTTGCATTGGGAGGATGCAATTCAAATCACTGTCGAGACACTAAGATTTTGGTTTTCCATGGTTTCTCCAGATCAGTGAATGCTGGAATGCTTCCTTCAAAAGGCTATGGCCAAATTACAGGGTGTTTCAAAAAGAATATACTTATTTCGAATGCATATATTTATTAAACTGTAAGACATACGAATATGAAACTTTACACACATATTTACGAACCTCTTAAGTTCAGATTACAGATGTTCAATATGTCCTCCATCAGCCACACGAACAATATCACATCAATACTCAAATTCCTCCCATACTCGGGCAAGCATGTCCTTCGTCACTGATGTTACGGCAGTACGGATCCGGTTCCTCAAGTCCGCAAGGTTCTGTGGGAGTGGTGGTACATAAACGTTGTCTTTAATGAAACCCCATAGGAAGAAGACACAGGGTGTCAAATCTGGTGACCATGGAGCCCAGCAGATGCATGCTAAGTCGCCAGCTCCTTGACGACCAATCCAACGGTTCGTTAGAGTTTCATTCAGATATTCACGCACTTGGCGACTCCAGTGAAGGGGTGCCCCGTCTTGTTGAAAAATGAAGTTGTCTTCGTGCAGCCTCGGAAACAAGCAGTTTTGTAACATAGTGAGATACTGCTGACCTTTAACCGTGTTTCCATCAAAGAAGAATGGGCCGTAAACAGATGATCGGGATAGTCGCACAAAACACATAGACTTTAGGCGAATCTCGTACATGTTCAATGTGGGTTCTGTAGACCCCAAATTCGAACATTGTGTTTGTTTACCTGACCACCAACATGGAAAGTAGCTTCATCACTGAAAACGATGCGTTGTGCGAAAGTGTTATCATTGTCAATAGCATCATTAATCTCGTTACAAAATGCCACACGTTTCCGTTTGTCATCAGGACGCAGAGCTTGTAACAACTGTAACTTGTACGGCTTCATAACCAACCGACGTCTCAAAACACACCAAATTGTTGTTGTAGGTAGTTGTAACTCCCGACTGCACGACGAGTTGATTTTGAAGGACTATGTTGGAAAGCAGTTTGAATTCAGTGCAACATGTGCCTCAGAAACACGAGGGCGGCCAGGACTCTTTCCTTTACATACACATCCGGTATCTACAAACTGTCGATACCATCTACGAATGTTCCACCCATTCGGAGGATGCATTTGGTACCTCAACCTGAAATGTCTTTGCACTGTAATTCACGGAATTGCACTTCGCAAACTCGATAACACAAAATGATTTCTGCTGTGGAGTAGCCATTTTAAACATTGACGGTTACCAAGAATAACACAAGACGACTGACATCTAGCGGCTATTAAATAAACTAGACTATGTATTCGTTTCTCCAATAGCCAAGCCGGGGCGCAGCGATCGATAGTTTGGACAAAAGAATACTTTGTAATACGTATATTCTTTTTGAAACACCTCGTATTTCCAGTTTCTTCTCCCCAGTCCCATCCCACCTCTAATGACTTCATGTCGATGAGGCATAAAGCCATAAGCAAAAAAAAAGTATGTGACAACCATTGAATGTAAACTAAATGAGTAATTTTTTTAGGAAATGTGAGTGGTTCTGTACGAGTTATAAAGCAATAAATATGTAATATCATCTGTTTATATTTCGCAAATAAACTGCATTTCCCCCATGTGACATATAGTAAAGGAATATTGGCACACAAACGATTTTTAATGAACAACATTATGTTATGATAGCAGACATGTTGCACCATATGGTAATTATTGAACTGCCAAAGACATTAACAATCTAATGCATTTCATGTGGCAGCAAACCACATTACTACAAAACCAGTTACAATATCCATGCAGCATTGGTTTTCATTCTAACCAAGGTTGCATTTCAACATAACCACAACATCCACCAATATTATTCACTTTTTAGTAGTATTCACTGTCAACCAGGCTGTATTTCAACCTGAATATAACCAATAATATTGGCTCATCATTGCTAAGGGGCTGACTACCATGCTAAATGCATTAGATTATTAACAACATATGCAGTTCAGCAATTAACATAGTTGAGCATGTCTGCTGTCACAGCACAATGCTGTGCATTTATATACATTTGTGTGCCATGACATATGGATGACTGAATGCAATTTCTTATTGAAAAATAAAGCATGAGAAAATAGCTACAAGGAACATAAGTAGATAATAACACATATTTCTTGCATAACAAATTGCACAGAACTCCCCATATTTCGAACAATGTTACTCATTTAGTATTCATTTGATGATTGTAATGTGCAATCTCTCAATGAACATATGTACAAATTTTCATAACAAAAGGATAATTCCTCCTTAGGTGGTCCAAATTATGGAGGAGGCCAGACCATCTATAAATGCAAAGCATGTAAATGATTTTTGAGGGAACTTATGCTGGCACTTGTTATAGGTAATACGAGGATACTAACTCATGGGAAATCACTGACTAACTTACAAGATGAATTTAAACATCTATTTTTTATTCTGCTTTGCTTGTCTCAGTAATAATGTTTATGTTGGTGCTATTCTTTTGACCAACATAGGCCTATATATATATATTTTTTTATATATATATACATCCTTAAAGCTTGACATTCTAACTTTAACTAAATGAGGAGGCAAAATATTCAATCAAATAACTACAAACACCTACAAATAATAATATGATTTATTTGTAACACAATCCTAGTCAAATAATCATAAATAAAAAACACACAGAACAGTTTAAGAGAGATCACGGTACAGTAGATACAAAGTAAATGAGGTCGTAGAACTCAACTTCAATGTCCACAAAACCTACCACATAAAAAGAATGTCCCTTATGGCTGAATAAAAATTTTCGTCTGTCTTCAAAGAAATATTTTAAAATTGATAAATTGTAGGAGCAAACTAACGCTTTAAATATGTTAAAAGCTTCAGCCAAATAAATGCCGGTACCATCAAACTTTTCTAATTAATCACCAGGTGTGAAAGTAGTGTCCATGATGTTGTAGGACAGCAATCAGCAATGCTTGAACTGTAAGGCTATCTAAAGAAATATAAGCTACAGACCTACCTCTTGCTTAATACACGCAACATTTATTGGATGCATTTCAATTCCTCTTGACGTCTTGAGGGTTAAATACACAATACTGAATACAAAAAACACACAACATTCAAAACGCACAGCTGTTAATTGACGGTTTTACGACAAAGATACTGCGTGTTAGAAGAGACACTGCATTCAAGATTTTTGTTGTTCTTTAACTAGGGTAATAAACCTTATATTTGCATAGTTAACTGCCAGATGGCAAATCAATTAATAAATATAATATTTTCCAGATAGTCTCAAAAATTACGTTTCTGTCCGTTTGAAAATAATGATATAACTGCTACGGTGGAAAAAACCGACGATACAAAATAATTATGCAAAGTCCCCTCATATTAACACAAAAAGATAAGTAAAACAAAACATGTGTATAGTTATTAATCGTCATGGAGCTTATACCCAAAGGTCAACATCTGTACATCCCATTTTTGACTTGCCCGAATTCGTAAATTTAATGTTCGAAGTAAATTGTATAGTTCTCCTTCCATAGCGCATTCGAAGCCCTAACACTCCTACAGGCACACAAAAACTTTCTTACTAACTTAATGACTAAAACTGAATGGCTGTTTATGGTTTTGTTTTCCTTTCTACACTACTTGGTACTGTTTGAGAAATTTGGAATACCCCATATCCCTTCCAAACTATTATCCTTTCGGATAGGTGCAATGCACTCTCCGCCAAACACTTTTAGTGAATCGCGGAGTAATAATAATAGTAAGTCATCGAATGTGAAGAACAATATTATTATTATTATTATTTATTCACAAATAGCCTGTGGCTAATACATTTAACAAAATTAAATGTACACTATACAATAACAAAAACAAACAAACAAAAAATACTACAATATAATAATTTTTACGAAAGCCACACAGCTTTCCAGCCATGAACCCACTTTTTCTCTAAATCTTCCAACAGATACAGAATCCTTTATTTCTTGCGGTAATTTATTATATATAACTATTCCTTTATAAAAAACAGTCTTTTGTGCCTTAGCACCTAGTTTATGAGTCACATGAAAATGATTAACCTGTCTAGTCCCATAATTATGAACATCACAATTTTTTTTGTACCAATCTGCTTAAATACTTGGGTAAGACATTATTTTGCAGTCTAAATATAAATGTTAACACATCTCTTACTATTTCTTTTTCAATATATAAATAACCCAACATTTTAAGCATATTGCTCACATTTTCTGTACCGGTATGTCTTTTATTTAAAACTGCTCTGATTCCCTTATTAATATTTGTTTGCAATTTACTGATTTCTGTCTTACTTGCCATTATAAGCACTGTGGAGCAGTATCTTATATGTGGCATCACAATTGTCTTAAACAATAGTTCCTTTCCTGTTCTAGACAATATCTTTCTTGACTTATATATTAAATTAACCTTTCTTGCAACTTTTTTGTTTACAAAATCCACATGAGCTTCAAAATTTAGTTTGTTATCAATAATTATTCCTAGATACTTATACTGTTGGACCCAATTTATTTTGGTTCCACTTATTAAAACTGAATGTATAGTAACATCATAGATGATTATTATTGCGGAGAGATGCAGTGCACGTAGTCCCAGCGGTTCAGTCGGTGCATACCCGTCAAACGAAGTGGAAACGTGCCAGTAGTGACGGTATATCTCATCGATATCAAACTGTGTAATATCAGTATGTGAGTGAGATCGAATGTAAAAAAGATACTGGTCTGCGGGAAACTGGTTTCACGTACCGTGACTTTGCTGCTCGTACAGAGCACGCTGCTATGACAGTGATGCGTGTGTGGAACCAGTGGATAGAAGACGATCGTACATATCTAAGAGTGGGTACTGGACCACGCAATGTGATCACAGTGCGGGGTGACCACCATCTTGTCCAATAGAGCGTAACCGACAGAGCAGCTTCGTCCACAGAGTCAGCCACGTGTGTGGAGGTGTCTGCGTCGACGGTTCATCGCGATTTGAAGAGGGCTTAATTTGTTGCCTGCGCGCAGTTGCGATGGCTTCCACTGAACAGCGGTCACCAACGATTCAGACTGAGAACGCCATCACAGGCATGCTGAGAGGAAAAGTGTGGCGCTATCAGACGAGTCTCGTTTCAAGTTGTCCTAGTGTAATGGCCGCGTAAGTGTTACGGTACGCTTATACTGGACAGGGTCGGCTTAAGGAATTTCGGGGCCCCCTGCGAAGTTTGATTTCGGGGGACCCTCCTTCTTTTCTAGATGTACTTTTGCCTACACTTTTGATAATTTTCATGACTTTATGTATACATATATAGACACACACACCAAATGGGCCAGCAGTTTATTGAGTATTAGCTGAACGGGAAAACTTCGCCGAGTCTTTCGTGTTTTATCAATGCATTTCATATGCATCTCAAACTACTGTCACTTTAATTTCTGGTTAAGCCCTGCTGCCCATTGTGTCAAATGAAATTATTTTTGTATTTAATTTTATAGCTATTATATTTATAATACACTTTTTGTATACGACGGTTCTTTTCTTCCCTTTCTTTGCTAGTACATATAAGTTTTTGGGGCTGGAGACACGTGTGCAGGCATACACATTTTAATTCAATAACTTTTTACGTGAAACGTCAAAAGATGAATGAGTTTCTTCGAATGAAATTACATAAATGGCTGAAACAGGTTCAGAGCAATACTCACCTTTAAATATATAGGCCTATATATTGTAATTACATCAGATACGAATTTCCCAAAACTGAATCTGATAAAGGACTTCTCGTGGAACTCCACGCCTCGCAAACGTCTATTGTGAACGCAGCTTGTTAACATTCTAAATTTGTAGATTATTTATTTTATCAGGAAAATTGTTGGTTAAGTAAGGACAAATTTTGAAAGGATTCGTGGTGAGGCCATCTCAAACGTGGGGACCCGGCGACTGCGGTTCTTGCGGTAGCCTTAAACCGGCCCTGATACTGGAACCGACTTTTTAAGATTTTTCACTCTGCTGAATATGACCGATATCAGCCAAACAAACAAAAGTATCCAACAGCATGCAATCCGGTGGAAGTGGTTACATTTTGATTGACCTACTCGGCCGAACTATTACTATTACTATTACTCCGCGATTCACTAAAAGTGTTTGGCGGAGGGTGCATTATTGCACCTATCAGGAAAGGTAATGGTTTGGAAGGGATATACGGGATATGGCAGGTGGCGCCCATGGGCTATTGTGAGGAACCATCCCAGCATTCGCCTGGAGTGATCTAGGGAAACCATGGAAAACTCCGCCAAACACTGAGTTCTATCAGTGACTAAATATATTTTTTTTTTCGAACGAATGCGCTTGTCTCGCCTCTTCTCTGCATTCATAT
Source organism: Vandiemenella viatica (assembly GCA_031002005.1). Taxonomy (NCBI): domain Eukaryota; kingdom Metazoa; phylum Arthropoda; class Insecta; order Orthoptera; family Morabidae; genus Vandiemenella; species Vandiemenella viatica. The sequence goes on from JARYHS010007075.1 coordinate 1,243,937, forward strand.
CTAGTAACATACTCTATTTACATTTATATTGATTTCGTACGTTAATCTCACAGGTGATTAGTTTAATCTATTTTATGTTTATCCTGAAATAATTTTGACCTTAAATAGGACCGGATTATTTTCGCACAGAAAGGCCATTTCAAGCGGTAGTGAAATACTTTTTGGGTAGCTTGGAATTTTTAAGAGGGTAGTTTGATAATAATAAAGCATGGTTAATTTTACATTAATTCATTTATAGTTATAAACGCAAAGTAATACCACTTTCACAAATCTTTTTGCCTTAAACCTGATGCAAGTTAATATTCACAAATAATATTTAAGTCTTAGAAGACCGATTCACTCACGAAAACGACCACTCTTTAATGCAAAACAATAAAAAAAATGTAGAAAAGACATCGCTTCATGATTATGTTTAAACGAGTGGAGTGTTGATTTAAAACCAACTGAGACAACCTAATGGAACATATAGCAAAAACAAGAGAGAGAGAGAGAAAAGCGTAGCGAAACGTCAGTCAGACTCAAGTGAACTCCTTCACCATTGGCACTTCACCGCCAAGCCCTGGAACGGACAACGACTCACCCGTCGCCAGAAAGAAGAGAACGAAGAATGAACGAACGAAATAGTTCTTCTAGATCTGTCGAGCCCAGAGCTGGCGGATAAACAATGACCAGTGTGGGGGTTGTAGAACATGGGTGGAGGGGACAGCGCAGTGGACACATGGAGGAAGGAATATATGGAGGCGACGCATGGGACCTTTACCACGCACTGAAGTGACGCCGGGTGGAGAGAGGTGGGGAAGAGGGAACGCCATATTACCCTACCCAAGAATCACCGGGAACATGCCCAAATATATCCAGGGAACTCTACCATAACCGTGGAGCCACAATTTGATGATAGATTATTATGTAAGTCGACGAAACAAATAAAAAATGAAGAATAATCTTTTTTGATATCTCGCTTAATTCTCGAGATATACTTTCTCAAAGGTGAGGTGTTCTTGGTTAAAATTCAGAAAAAAAATTGACCAAAATCAAATTTGATGATGGATACTTACGTAACACAACGAGAAGAAAAGATAACGAAGAATAAAAATTTTCGGTATTTCGCTTAGTTATCGTGATGTACCGTCTCAAAGGTGAGGTTTTTTGAATGAAACGCAGAAGAAAAATTTCGCAAAAGTCAAATTTGATGATGGATTCTAATGTAACATGACAAAAAAAATCGAAAATAAACTGCATTAAAACCTAACCACAATATATATTTCATTCTGCTACAAAAACAAACATTGTAGACACACTCGTTACTTTCCATCGCGAACTACATTTCGTATAACGACATTGTTTCCTTTATCACGATTCCTATTTCGCACAGCACAATTTATCACAATTAATTTCATCCCACACTTTCAGTAGAAACTGCAAACGTAACGAAACAATTCACAACTCAATCAAGATGTAAACATGAACCACTTAAATTAGACTTTACAACACTCGTATAAAGTAATGGTAGTCTTTGATGTGCAAAATAGTAAGGTATGCCGATTGGCTGCACTACACCAAAAATATTTGAAAACAAAGTCATCCATTTGAGAGTTATGAATCTTTTATGGTAGTAGCTAGTCTGACTGAAAACTATTGAATATTTCAGTAACAATAATTACAATGCAATTTACGAATGAAATGATATTCCAGGTTTTTTCCTATCTGTCCTATTTGTGCACACGTATGCAACACAAGCTGGTATTATAAAAAACTTATAACTATTACAAAATCAAATTTTTACTACATGGAGCACAATGTGGGAATGCAATGTTTTGAGCTCGGTCCACTATAACCGCCGCGCATGCGCAGTAGGAACCCGGCGTCACCGATTTAAGGTCATTTCTCCTCCATATATTTCCTTCCTCCATGAGTGGACACGGACAAAGCCGAAATTTATAGCTGGCGCTCACTTGATTGAAGTTTGTTCAAAGGAGACCATCTACCGTTCAACATCCTGGCCAATCGCACCCTATTTTCTCATTCCTCCCAGTCCAGATCATTTATGATATCAGTTACTGACTGCGTCCAACCGTATTTTTCACCTTTATTCAGCTAAGTTTTTTGAATTGTACTTTCAACAGTCCACCGTGTCATTCGACAAACATGTTATAGTCTCTGCAAGATCAACTGAAGTTAAAAAATCGTATAAGTATTTACTCTTTTTAAAATTAGGTTCAAAACGTTTGTATGTGAGATTAGATAGCACAAACGCCTCTCAGAAACTGGACCAATGGGAAGAGCCGTGCGTGAAGAAACCGCGTAAACAAAGGGCCGGCGATAAGCCTGGCGTCGGATTATCGAATTAACATCTGTCCGTGCCAGGCGCTGGACCGGCGAATCAGCCAGACCAGACGGCGTGAAGGCTCTGATTTGAATGCATTGCATCCGACCAAAGATATGGCACCGGCTCCGGTTTTTCCGATGTCTGTGAAACCACTGGCAAAATATAAGAGAGTTTTATATTAGAACAGGACCGTACATTTATGTAAATTCTAGAGGGTAGTGCACTACCATAACCCTTCGAAATGTAGAGCATGGAAAAGCTTTTCAACAGAAAAACCACTCTGATAAAACAAAATTGCTTTTGTCTTCTGATAAGATTGTCATGGGCCTCTTTTCAGATATTAAAAGTTTTGTGTACGCTGGTTTTTTCTTTGAACAAGGAACTGACACAACTGCATACTGCTGAGAGATCCTTGTCGAAATTCGAAAGGCTTGTCAAGTGTTGAAAAAATCCTGTCAAGAAGCTTAGCTAAGTTTAACTGAGGGTTCGGATAGCAGGCGATCTCCTCCCCCTCCCCTCCCAGACTAAGACGACGATTTCTTTTTCAAAACTAAATTTCCGAATCATATCTCCACGTACTGTCAGCCAACTGCCTAGTGAGTACCAGGAGAAAACTGCTCAGAAATGTGAAGATGGTCGCAGTGTGGTGGTGACTCCAGCATAGTGCCACAGGCAAGTGTGGGAATACGGAGCTCCACCTCCTCTAATACCACCCAGTAGGCTTCTTGGCCTGAAACAGGACACAACATTATTTTGTTAAAAACACATTATAATGAAAGATTCGTTGGACTTGGGTTTAATTTAGCCTCACTGATAGTTTGAGAATGGTACAGTGACGGTTCTAGGGCTTTATCAAGAGAAACACGGACCCAGTTTAGGCTATTCACCGCAAATTTAGTGGTTTTACTGCATGGCGAAGTATTGAAATCAAAGCGGGGATAAAATATTGAAACTTAGGCCTTTTGTAGAATAATATTATTGCTTCAACGTGGAAGTTGCACCATATTGAGAAATTGAAGGAGAAGGTGTAAATGTAGCAGTGAGAGAGGCTGGCCTGTCACTCATTACCAGCGCAGAAGCGTGTGTGTGTGTGTGTGTGTGTGTGTGTGTGTGTGTGTGTGTGTGTGAGCCATTCATCAGCTGTCAGCGTACGGTAAGTGTGTGTACAATGTTGTTTAGTGAATTTGTCTAAGTGTGCAATTTTAAGAAGGTAATGAGGAGTAGGTTGGTGTTTCATCTGTTGTCCGTAAATGAGGGTTCCAAGTATTCACTCCAAGCTAGGTTGTGTTTCGTCCTGGCAAGGTTCGTATTTAAGTGAGACCAAATGAGGTCGTTGATTAATAATGGACGCAAATGTACCAAGAATTTAAGCCAGCATTTTTTATTCCCAGGGAAGTATTAAATAGCACTAATATTCCGTTATCAAATGAGTTACCGTTAGAGGTAGAAAACTGGCAACTGCCTGTTTCAGAAGATAATGTATGTGTTATTCATAACTGTGTATCATATGGAAATGAGGGTTAGGAACTGACAGGAACTAACGGAAAACACATGTTAATCTTCATTTCGAAATGTACGTATAATTGAAAGACCTTGCTATGAAGTGTTAGGGAATATTCAAGGAATATTAAGAAGTGTGGGCTTACCAGAAAAGTAATATAGGAAAGTGAATTTTAGAAAAAAAATATTACCATGTGAACTATGTTGTAGTTGCATCTTCTGAGAAAATACACATAATAATAGGGGTCGATGTGTCTACATAAACAGAAACTGTGTACTAAAAGATAAGTCCTGAACAATTTTCTCTGACTAATTGAGTGTTATTTCATTAGTTCTGAGATTCTTTCTGGTATTTTGCGAGTTACAGAGAAAGTTTCGAAGCGATCACAGACTGAAAATAGATATCATGGTTCAGCATTCAGATTACACTATTCAGGTGAGGCGAAAGCGGCTCATTACGACAAGAATGTAGGTTGTGAACCCGCGGTATAGCTCCGACTGCCGGGAGTTGTAATAATTACTATACGCAGTAAAATAGGTAATTTTAGCGAGCGAAAATTGTTATTGCTATCTACCTGTATCCTAGGATTATGAAGCACGATTTAATAAAAATTTGTAACTATAAATTGGCACGTTTACCAGAAAGTTTTCTTGCCATAGACGGTAATTCAGAGTAAAAAAGAAAAAAAAAAAGAGAAAGTAATACTTTGCAATAGAAATAGTTATTCGAAAATCGACTATAATTGTTGGCTAATCATAATTTATTTTATTACTTTCAAGTTAAATGGACTTTTACTTAAAATTTATCTATGTTGAAAACGTTATTATTATATCATATATCACCTAGTAGTTACTTAATTACTCTATAAGGTACATGTAATAGTAGTAGACGTCCTTTAAACAGAACCGTAAATTATAGAATTATTCGGAAGTAGGTAAGTTGTTAAAGAACGTGAAATTCAAATACCAAAGGAAATTCATTTAGGAAAAAAAATTAAAAACAAAAAAAAAAAATAAACATTGTTAAGGAGATATTAACCAGGTGACTATCGGTTAGTGTATTGTGTGAAAGATATTACGAACAAAATTGGCAATGAAAGCAAGTTAAAAGTGTAGCACTAGATATAGACAGGAAATTAGCCATGGTTACCTATAGTAGGTTAAATACATTGTGGTAAATCTACTTGGGTCTTGTTAAGTGGAACAATTCTGAGCACATATGAGGGGGTCCCGGCAAGAAAGTGCCAAGCCACATTTTTTATGTTTTCGAGATAAAGCCATATTAATGTTTGAGTAAATCCTCAAATCATGTGAATTATTAAATTTTGGTTGAATATGTTTCTCTGGTATATTTTAATTTGTTTTATGAGACATAATATAAATATTTTAAACTACATAATATAAAAATTAATATTTTAAAATAAGGTGGTATGTTGCTTGGCACTATGTTGAACAAAAAAAGTAACTTGTATTAGACAAATATTGTTATTAACATTATAAGCGCTTACGAACAAATGTTTATTTACTTTATTTCTTAACAGACAATGTTGCATTTCAAAAATAGATTAACAATGACCTAAAATACTTCTCCTACAACTACTTTTCCATTATCTTCATCACTAACAGCGGCATGCAGCAAGTTGTGATAAAAGTCGTGGTAGATTGGTGGTACATAATCCGTTAACTTCGTTACATTGTTCTGTTTGATTTTCTTAATTTTAACAGGTCCATTGTATTTCGGTCTTAGAGCCATGATAATTGTGTTCCATTTCTTCCTTGTAGATACCTCTTGAAACTCGATGTTCATTCTATTTTTCAGTTTCATAACCCATGGGCTGGTTTGTTCAAATCTGAAGCATTCATGACCTTCCTTTCTTCTTTTTTTTTTATTCCTATGAACCTTCTTTGTGAGTTGCACACTCTTTCTAGATATTTGTTGTTTCGGAGGACTATTGAATGGCAGTCTCTCATGTGATGCCAATTTTCTTTGTGAACCAGAGTTACTGTCATCCTAACAAAAGGAAATATATGTATATAGATTGAAGGCATATTGCTGTAAACACCTCATAATAACAATCTATTGCTTCAGATGTTTATACTGTTCGGAATACTCGTTAAATATTTCATGAATATAGATTTCGAATCTTTAGGTCAAGAAAGTGCCAAGCAACAATTTTACTTTTGGCTTATTTTGATGTATATAATATAAAATTAAAGAACCTAAATTGTGTGAAGTAATGTATACTGTAATCATTTCATAAAGACAAGTAAATAAGTATCAGAAACGTGTCTCGTAAACAGAAATCCACACTTTGTCCAACCAGCAAATACACATGATGAAAGATGAGAACAATATAATGCCAAGCAACACATATCTGAATTCCACTTTCTGATGTTAATTCGTCCTCAGAACGTGGTAAATATTCAGAGTGAGAACTAGCATCTGTGTCTTCATCACTGTTTTCCGTAGAAAAGTTCAGTTTCTTTCTAGAAGCAATTTTCATCAAATTCGTTGTGTTGCTTGACATTGACTTGCCGATACGGAAGGTACATACAGTATTCGGGCAAGAACAGAAACCTGGAAACAGTGCCATCTCGTGAGATTTTTGCAGAACCACTTGACGCCATGATCTGCAGTATAACTCTTTGTACAAAATGACATAGTTAGTTTCATTTGTCCAAAAATGTGGCTTGGCACTTTCTTGCCGGGACCCCTCATATGATATCTTGCATGAAAAAACGTTACGTGATTACTTCAGTGTCACATGGTGGTGTATTGCGACCACTACTTTTTATTATTGCAGAAATTATTGTGTTCTTGCATTGCAGATAACAGACATATTGTGTTATTCAGTAGCATAAAATTGGAAGAAAGTGTTCAGATATAAATGAATCATGCAACTATATTCAGCTGGGCAGATCATCGTGAATTGAAAATAAAAGCCAAAATTGGGATCATATTAGTTATGTAGGCAAGAAATTAATAATTATGTGTTTATTAGGTACACAGGTAATTGCTTGATGAATGTATGAAATTTAATTGTAATGGTAAACATACTTCGCTGATAAAATTTGTTTGCAAGGAAGTGTTTCACAGTCCTACATCTGTGGAAGATGAGAATTATAGGGTACGAGGGAAGCAAAATATTTTAGTACATCTTTCGTCACACACAGGAAGTTCGGAAAAAGTTTTGTACAAGCATCTCAATTTTTAAATTCTACGAGCTTCTTTCAAAGGTGCTTTTTCTGAACTCCAAAAGCAACTCCTCATTTCAAAAAAATCATTGTGCTTAATCGCCACGAGGGAGATTGGGAGTGGAATCTGAGATTCAGTAACTTTCACTTGCTTTGTGTGTGTAGTGTAATAATCTTCCACTCTGGTATAAACATCTTCACGAGATTAACACTGAGTCACAATGCTCTTCCTTGGTCACAAGGTACTCAGTATCATCAACGTCAAGTGCCATTCGCATGTGAATAAAAATCACATATCACTACTCCAGAAACGTCTATCATAATTTTCATTGTGTAGTACGGAGAATAAAGTTGCTTTAGTTTCATCTTCTCTTTTGATTATTCTTAACAGCAACATTTAATTTCTCACCGTAATTAATATCGACCATCACAGATAGAAGTTGGAATTGGTGTGCAAACGTAACAGCGGATGTATTTATTTTGATTGCGATTGAGCGAATGGACTGGAGGCAATTTCCCCTCACCCTTAATTTTCCAGTTAACATGGAAGGGAAAAGATTACCATGACCACAAGCTGGCACTCGATTTCAGGCATAAGGGTGTGGGAAGATTTTAGTTCGTAGGTAAGGGGATCAGGGATTGGATTAAGTTACTAAGAGAATTGATGAACAATTTCCAAAAAGTTTGAAGCAATTTGAAGTTGAAATTTGTGGAGGGCAAAAGTAGGTGGGTACAGGAAACGAGAAATACGGATGTTTAAAAAATCCAATTAAGGGGCTATCCTTCCCTCCCCTCCTCCTTTCATTCATTTTATTCTCATCTTTTTCCTTCCTTATATTTCTCTTTTTCCTCTCTTCCTACTTCTCTTTCTGTTTCTTTCCTTCTGTTTTATCTCCCTGTCTTTCCTTTTTTCTTTCCTCTTCTTTCTCCTTTCTTGCCACTCCTTTTCCCTTTCTTTCTTCTCCTTCCGCTTCCTCTCTGCTTTTCTTTCTTTTCGCTTCTCTCTCTTCTCTACAATGAAAGTATTTTAGCACAATTCACTGTCATTCAAAGGATGATCAGGCAAATAATTAGGTATAATTCACTGTCAGGCAAATGATAATTAGGAATAATTCACTGCCAGGCAGATGGTAACTAGGCATAATTCTCTGCCAGCAAAGGTACTTAGCGATATTTCACTATCAGCCAAAGTATATTAGGCATATTTCACTGTCAGGAAAAGGTACTTAGGCATATTTCACTGTCAGGTAAATGTACTTAGGCATAATTCACTGTCAGGAAATGGTATTTATACATATTTCACTATCAGAGAAAGGTACTTAGGCATAATTCACTCTCAGGCAAAGGTACTTAGGCTGGTAATTACCAATCAGGCCAAGGTCTTTAAAATAGATGCGTTTTTATAAGGAGGCATCTTTATAAACGAAGCGAATTACAAAGAAAGTTGTCTTTACAATAGAGGCGTCTTTACAATAGAGGCCTCTTTACCAAAGAGGCACTGTCTTTACAAAAGAAGCATCGTTACACTAAATCGATTTTACAAAAGCGGCGTCTTTACAAAATCCACCTGACCATGGCTGCTCCAGAACATTATCTGATAAAAGCTGCTGCCGAAAACCATGTGATAAAGGCTGATGTAGAAAACTATTTGATGACACTGCTGCAGAACACCATCTGATAATAGCTACTGCGGAAAACCATCTGATTACAGTTTCTGTGGGAACCACCTGATAATGGCTACTGCAGAAAGCCATCTGATAACAGGTGCTGCGGAAAACCATCTGGTAACAGGTGCTGCGGAAAACCGTCCGATCCCAGTTGCTGCGGAAATCATTCTGATGCCAGTTGCTGAGGAATACAACCTGTTACAGTTGATAACCTAACCTAACTTAAGCTGACTTAACAGAACCAAGTCTAGCCTAGCCTAACTTAACCTAACCCAACCTAACATGACCAGACCTGACCTGACCTGACCTAACCTAATCGAACTTAACCTAACATAACCCAACCATTTGACAACAGCTGCTGCGGAATACAGTCTGAAATCTGTTGCTGCTGAAAACCATCTGATGCCAGCTGCTGCGGAAAACCATTTGATAACGGCTGCTGTGGAAAACCATTTGATAATAGCTGCTGTGGAAACCATCTGATAACAGCAGCTCGGGAAAACCATCTACTAATGGCTGTTGCAGAAAACCATCTGATGCCAGTTGCTATGGAATACTACCTGATGACAGTTGCTAACCTAACCTAGCCTAATTTAACCTGACTTGACCTGACCTGACCCAACCTAACCTAATCTTAATTAACCTAACTTAACCTAACCTAATCTAACCATTTGATAACAGCTACTGCGGAATACAGCCTGATATCAGCTGCTGCGGAAAACCATCTGATAACAGCTACTGCGGAAAACCAACCGCTGACAGGCGCTGTGTAAATCATCTGATAATGGCTGCTGCAGAAATGAATCTGATAAGAGCAGCTATGGAAAACTAGGTTGGGTTAAGATACATTAGATTTGGTTAGTGTAGATAAGTTAGGTTAGGTTAAATAAGTTAGATTAGTTTAGGTTAAAAAGATGGGTTAGATTATGTTAAAAAAGATGTGCTGGATTGTGTTAAAATTGGTTTACTGTATTTTAGCTTAATCTACTGTCATGAAAGTGTGTTATAGCATAATAAACTATCATGAAAGTGTTATTAGCCATAATTTACTGTCATGAATGGATTGTTTCAAATTAATCTACAGTCATAACTATATTTAGCATAAACAACAGACCTGAATGTTTGTTTTAGCATAATCTACTGTCATGACCGCATGTTTTAGCATAATCTACTGCCATGGCGCTGTGTTTGAACATAATCTACTGTCATAAAAGTGTGTTTTAAAATAATATACTGTTCTGAAAGTGTGTTTTAGCATAATTTACTGTCATGAAAGTGTGTTTTAGCATAATCTAATGATATAAAAATTGTTTTAGGCATAATATACTGTCAGGACATTGTGTTTTAGCATACTCTACTGTAATGAAAGTGTCTTTTAGCATAATCTATTGTAATGAAAGTGCGTTTTAGTATAAAATTATCTCATAAAAGGTGTGTTTTAGCAAAATTTGTGACTTTTTAGCATAATCTAATGCCATGAAAGTGTCACAAAAGTTTGATTTAGCCATATATTTACTGTCATGAAAGTGGGTTTTAAGCATATATCTACTTTCATGAAAGTGTATTGTAGGCATGTATCTACTGTCATGAAAGTGTTTTTGCATAATCTACTGCATTGACAGTTTGTTGTAGCATATTCTACTGTCATGAATGTGTGTTTCAGTATAATCAATTGTCATAAAATTTGTTTATGCATAACGTAGTGTCTCTAAAAGTGTTTTAGGCATTATTTACTGTCGTGAAAAGTGTCTTGGGCGTAATATACTTGAATGAAAATTGTGTTTTAGGCATAAACTACTGTCATGCAAAGTGTTTAAGCATAATCTACTGTCACAAAGAAGCGCAGTTGTCTCATAGAATCGTAGTCATAGAAAGTGTGTATATGTCAGGAAAACTTATTGATAAGAAGTGTGGCTGTCGTAGGGAAACATTGTGATAAGAAAAGTAGGCCTACCTCTCTTGGGGAAACTTAGTGATAAGAAGTGTAGCTCCCTTTGGGATACTTACTAATGATTTACCGTAACTCACTCTTGGCGAATGCTGATATGGTTCTCTGAAAAGACCCTGACCGAATTCCTTCCCGTTACTTACCTTACCCAACACACGGGAGCATTCCTATTGCAGAACTACACCTTGTTGGGATAAACTGTTTTCTAAAATAAAAGAAAGTATTTCCATGACGTTTGAAATATCCATTTAATTCAATTATTTATCAAATAAAATATATTATTTGGTTTCTAAAAAAGTTAATTCGTAAGCACCAAGTTTCGGAACTTTTATTTTAAAGTCAAAAAGCGTCGAAAATTTTCAAAGTAGGTTGTTTTCAAAACATATGTGTTATCCGTTGCATGAAAATCTATATCAAATTGGGTTTATAAATTTTTATTGGGAAAAAGGTGGAGTGTGTTGTTTCCCCATCAAGTGCCATATTTTAAAAATTAAAATTGAAATTTTTGTATGGATACCAAACGACCAACCCGTTACTGTAGAATATAGCCTTTGGATATAAATGACATACACTCTATCAGATAGCATTATTTTTTTCTCATTTCTACCCCGTCAGAGACCTAAATTTAAAAACTGTTTATCGCTTCGAGTTTTCGTAACTTGGGCGCTGTTCAGTGATCTTTATATATTGCGAAGCGAACTCAACGGATATTGATATTATTCACTCCTTACCAATAGACAACAAGAAAATGTTATATTCTTTTTTTTTGCAGTAAGATATGTTTTTATTTTTTAATTTTTGCAGATACGTGACGATGATAGGTGAAGTGTATGCGATAGCCGTATCCATGTACAGTATGCAAATTTCACGCTGAAAAATTGTGTATTGTAAAAAAAACTAATTTCTAAAAGTCAAAATGTTGGTTCCGAATTAGAGGAGTGAAATAGGTTTACGCTATAACTCGTACACATCTGCCACTAGGTGATCGAGACTTTTATATCGTCTGAGATAGCAATGCTCGCATGTCGCCTGTGTTGGAGTTGGTAGTTGGTTACTCGGCCACTTAGAGACCGCCACACACATATCTAAGGAAGTGCTGTCACCTGCAGGAGCCGTAACCAACTAAATACCGCCAGCCAAGCTGCTCCCAGAGTAGCCAGAAAACAGGACAGAGTGACAAAATAAAGCACCTGAATGTGGCCTACACTCTGCAGTTCATTACGGTTTCAAACTCATTTTATTCAAACGGACTGAAAAAAAGGAATCCCCAGATAGCTAAAGATGTCACTTTATTTTTTAGACTGAACCAGATAACAGGAAAATAAAACAGATAATAATAATTTCCTTCCGCCCCCCCCCCCAATTAGTGGCAGCTTATTTTATTTGCGAAACTTGAAAAGGCATTCCGAAAACAAGCCTAATCATATTCAAGCGAAAACAGAGAGGAGGCTGAAACACTAACATGACGGCGGTAAAACTGGGAAAGAGGAGATAAATTCTGAAAATGTAAAGCCAGTTGTAACGGTGTTAATTGTAAACTGTAGACATATAATGAACAAAGTAATCGAATTTGTAAACTTAATAGAGATACACGAACCACAAGTAATAATTGGGGTAGATAGTTGGTTAAAAGAAGAAGTACTAGACAGTGAGGTTTTTCCTGATGGTTACAGGGTGTACCGCAGAGATAGAGGAGCAATTGAGTGGAGGAGTTTTCATTCTAGTTAGCAAAAACTACCACAGTTCACTGGCGTTCAAGACCATGAGTTACTTGGGTTAGATTTCGGGGGATAATAGAAAAGAAAAAATCAGAGTGTTAACTGTTTACCGCAATGGAAGAATGACAGAAGAAGATGAAGGCTATTGGGGAGAAATTAAATTCATACTCAGAATTCAGAGGTTAGAATAGAATGATCATCTTTGGTTGGGATTAAAATTTACCAGGTATAAACTGGGAAGGAAATAAGATAAATAACACAAGGGAACAAAGACTGGCAAATATCTTAATAAAGGAAGGAGGATTTACACAAGTGGTTGAACAAAACACTAGGGGACAAAATATTTGGATATATTTCTAATTAATCCCTATGATAACCTTGTGGGGTATCAAGTAACTGAAGGAATAAGTGATCATGAAGCAGTTCTGATGGATATTAGAGGTTAATATTTTGTCCATGGTGGACTTGTGGAATCAGCGACTGTGGTATCAAATTTGGCTGGTAATTGAATACAGCGACCAGTCACAGTTATGGTGTTGCTTTATTTTATTTTAACCATTACCGTTTTCAAGCATACATTGCTCATCTTCAGATGGTTTTAACAATACAGATGAGAATTGCAGGCGTGTTTTTGTGTCCTATGAATAACAAACACGTCTGAAATTCGCATCTGTATTGTTAAAACCATCTGAAGATGAGACAATGTATGCTTGAAACCGGTAATGGTAAAATAAAATAAAGCAACACCATAAACTGTGACTGGTCGCTGTATTCAATTATCAACCAAAATTGGATATTAGAGGGTTCAGTAAACCAGCAGCCAAAATTGAAGGGGGTAAATAGGTACAATTATAAAAAGGCACAGATTTCTAAATTTGAAGAGATATTTCAGAGAACAATTCAGCAAATGGAACGAAGGTACAAGTACAGTAGAGTGAAAGGTGGTAAGAGTTCAAGGAGTTAATAAGAAAGGGGGAAGAAAACTTTATTCCAAGGCAGAAAAAAAAGAGAAGTAGAGAACCTATGTACTATAATAGAGAAGTGAGGAGGTTAAAGCGGTTGGTAAGAAAAGAACATTACAGAGTTAAGAGACAGCAAGGTAGTAGGGAATATTTAAAGCAACTAAGCAAGGACTTAATAACAGCAAAGAATGTGGCTAAAGATGGGTTTATGAAGAGTATTGTCAGTGCAGGTGGACCATTGACTGATGCATCTTTCCATGCTTCATCACCAGTATAGGCCTTGTACCCTCCCATGACTCTCTTCACCCTTCTTTCTATCCTCCACGAATCCCACTCCAGCTCCTTTATCAGATTAGTTACTGATTGTGTTCTGAAGTAATTTCCAAAGCACAAACCTGACAGCCCTCCTCTGCACCCCTCCAACTCCTGTATTTGATACCCAAAATGTGTGTCCCAAACTACACCACCATATTCCAGCAGTGGTCTGACCAAAGATTTGTACCCCAATTCCTTTACTTCTCTAGTGCATCCCCTCATCACTCTTTCCAACGGGTGAAGGATTTTGAACACTTTCCCTACCACCTGTCCAATGTGTCCTGCCCAGTTAAGTTTGCTATCAAATGTAATGCCAAGGTATTTACATTTCGATTCTTCGGTAAGTAGCTCCTTCCTACTTTATAATCATAATCATCCTGTAGCTTTTTATCTGTATACCTAATAAGCTGACTCTTCTTTGTGTTTCTCTTCATCCCTTCTTGACTTACCCAGCTAGTTATCCTATCTAGATCACCCTGCAGGTGTTTACAGTCTTCTATTGTTTTAATCCTTTTATATAACATTATGTCATCTGCAAACAATCTAACTTCTTACAGTAAACCATTAACACAATCATTCATTAGATTAATGAATAACAGAGGTCCAATATACTACCTGAGGTACTCCCATGTTCACTTTTACTTCTTTTGATATTGCATTTCCTACCATACCTTTTTGATTTCTACCTTTTAGGAATTCTTTTACCTAGATAATCACCTTATTATCAGCTCCAAGTAGTTTTTACCTTATTTAGCACTATTTTATGGCTCACTCGGTTAAAGGCCTTTGAAAGATCTAGTGCCACACTATCAACTTGACCTCCCCTGTCCGTTTCATCAGAAATATCTTGCATATATCCTACTAACTGAGATTTGCATGAATATCCTTGTGTAATGCCATGTTGCCAGCTTGAAAACCATTTACTTTCCTCACAGACACTTCTAAGTTGTTTACATACACTCCTGGAAATTGAAATAAGAACACCGTGAATTCATTGTCCCAGGAATGGGAAACTTTATATACACATTCCTGGGGTCAGATACAACACATGATCACACAGACAGAACCATAGGCACATAGACACAGGCAACAGAGCATGCACAATGTCGGCACTAGTACCGTGTATATCCTCCTTTCGCAGCAATGCAGGCTGCAATTCTCCCATGGAGACGATCGTAGAGGTGCTGGATGTAGTCCTGTGGAACGGCATGCCAAGCCATTTCCACCTGGCGCCTCAGCTGGACCAGCGTTCGTGCTGGACGTGCAGACCGCGTGAGACGACGTTTCATCCAGTCCCAAACATGCTCAATGGGGGACAGATCCGGAGATCTCGCTGGCCAGGGTAGTTGACTTACACCTTCTAGAGCACGTTGGGTGGTACGGGATACATGTGGACGTGCATTGTCCTGTTGGAACAGCATGTTCCCTTGCCGGTCTAGGAATGGTAGAACGATGGGTTCGATGACGGTTTGAATGTACCGTGCACTGTTCAGTGTCCCCTCGACGATCACCAGAGGTGTACGGCCAGTGTAGGAGATCGCTCCCCACACCATGATGCCGGGTGTTGGCCCTGTGTGCCTCGGTCGTATGCAGTCCTGATTGTGGCGCTCACCTGCACGGCGCCAAACACGCATACGACCATCATTGGCACCAAGGCAGAAGCGACTCTCATCACTGAAGACGACACTGTCTCCATTCGTCCCTCCATACACGCCTGTCGCGACACCACTGGAGGCGGGCTGCACGATGTTGGGGACGTGAGCAGGAAGACGACCTAACGGTGCGCGGGACCGTAGCCCAGCTTCATGGAGACGGTTGCGAATGGTCCTCTCTGATACCCCAGGAGCAACAGTGTCCCTAATTTGCCGGGAAGTGGCGGTGCGGTCCCCTACAGCACTGTGTAGGATGCGACGGTCTTGGCGTGCGTCCGTGCGTCGCTGCTGTCCGGACCCAGGTCGACGGGCACGTGCACCTTCCGCCGACCACTGGCGACAACATCGATGTACTGTGGAGACCTCGCGCCCCACATGTTGAGCAATTCGGCAGTACGTCCACCCGGCCTCCCGCATGCCCACTATATGCCCTCGCTCAAAGTCCGTCAACTGCACATACGGTTCACGTACACGCTATCGCGGCATGCTACCAGTGTTAAAGACTGAGATGGAGCTCCGTATGCCACGGCAAACTGGCTGACACTGACTGCGGCGGTGCCCAACCGCTGCGCAGCTAGCGCCCTTCGACGGCCAACACTGCTGTTCCTGGTGTGTCCGCTGTGCCGTGCGTTTGATCATTGCTTGTACAGCCCTCTCGTAGTGTCCGGAGCAAGTATGGTAGGTCTTACACACCGGCGTCAATGTGTTATTATTTCAATTTCCAGGAGTGTATTAATCTCTCCATTAATTTATCTACCACTTCAAAACTGATTGGCCTATACTTCAACCCTGTTTGTCACCCCTCCTTCATGGGCTGGTACTACTATTGCACTTTTCCAGTCATCTGGTAAACAACAAGTATCCAGACTCACCTTAAATAATGTTTCAAGGTAAGGTACAAAGTCCCATCCTACTATCTTTAAGACATCTTTAGTAATTTTATCAACACTATCCCCGTTATGCTTTTTCAGATTCCTTAGTTCCTTCACGATATCTTCTTATTTAATTTCAATTTTTTTTTTTTAACTGCTTTACATCTTTCAACAGGGAGGTCTTTAGAGACGGGAAAGGATGGGGGGCAAGGATGGGGGGCAAGGATGGGGGCAAGGAATGGGAAGGAATTCGGCCATGGCCATTTGAAGGAAGCATCCTGGCATTTGCCTGGAGTGATTTGGAAAACCTCAAATTTTCTAATCTGTTCCGCTCCAACTGTGCTGAAATGCTCATTTCCAGGTATAAACCCCTGAATTATTGTCCCTAATGGACTCACTGAACCAGTTACTCAATAACTCTGCCTGTTTTAAATCCTCTGTTAATTCTTCTCCATCCTTATCTATGATTGTCTCAATACCCTCTCTTCCCCTCTGTTTCCTGATATAGTTATAGAAATTTCTAGATGCATCAGTCAGAGGTCCCCTAGCACCAATAATATTCTTCATAAATTTATCCTTAGACAGTTTCTTTGACATTATTAATTCATTTGTTAGTTGTTTGATCTCGCTACTGCCTTGATGTTTCTTAACTCTGTTATGTTCTAGTCTCACCAATCTCATTAACCTCCTCATCTCCATGTTATAGTATGAAGGTTCTGTCCTTCTCTTTATTCTCTGTTTTGGAATAAAAATTTCTTCACCCTTTCTTACATTTCCTTGAACTCTTCCCACTTTGTCTCCACTGAACTTGTGCCATTCTTCCATTTAATAAAATTAGCCCTGAAATATCTTTTCAGTTCCAAGATTTATGCCTTTTTATAATTGTATCTATACCCCTTCAATTCTGGCCACTGGTTACTGGATCCCTTTATATCCATCAGAACTGAATTATGATCACTTATTCCTTCGGTAACTTGACACCCGATTAGGTTATCATATGGCTTTATTAGGAAAATATCCAACATGTTTTGTCCCCTTGTTCTCTGCTAGATCACCTGTATAAAGCCTCCTTCCCTTACTAAGGTATTTGCAAATCTCTGTTCCTTAGAGTTATTAATCTTATTTCCTACCCAGTCTACATCTGGTAGGTTCAAATCCCCAACAATGATGACCATTCTATGCTCACTTCGAAACTCTGAATATGAATTTAGTTTCTCCCCAAGAGCCTCGTCTCATTCATTTTTCCACTATGGTAAGTAGCCAACATCCTGAATTTTTATTTTTTATTTCCCCAGAAGTCTGCCCCAAGTAACTCATGGTTATGATCTCTAAACACCAGTGTACAGTAGTAGTCTTTGCTAACTAGTATGAATACCCCTCCCCCAGTTGTTCCTCTGTCTCTGTGGTACACTCTGTAACCATCGGGAAAAACCTGACTGTCTAGTACTCCTTCTTTTTACCAGGACTCTACCGCTATAACTACTTGAGGTTCATATATCTCAATTAGGTTTGAAAATTACATGACTTTATTCATTATACTTCTAAAGTTTACCAGTAACTCCCTTATCACTGAGCTATGTGATATTTGCAGCACTAACATTTGCCTTCCCAGATCTGCCCTCTGTTATTTTTTCAAAAGCTTCTTCTATTTCTTAAGTATTAGTTATTTTTCTAACTATGGATCTATACTCATTATTGCTATGATTTCCTATTTTTAGCCGCTCACCAGCAGCCATTAATCTAAAAAAGGCACAGTCCTGACTCCAATCACCACTGGAAGTGGGCTCCATCACAGCCCTTGCCAACAACTCTGAAAGTATTCCCTTGCCTTCTCCTATTTAGATGTCTAGTGAAACCCCACATACCAATGGTCTCCACAAGCACCACCTCCATGAGAGAACCAATGCTGTTCCCAAGCAGCACCTCTGTTTCCACATTTACCCTACCTCACAGCGTGGTTACATTTGCGGCTGGTCATGGCGACTTATGACTTGCATCAGCTCCACCCTAGAGTGCTGTGCCTCCTTCAAAACTTTCTTCAGATCACTCTCTATACTACAATTAGCATTTCTATCGATACTGTTCTCCACACCTCCCTACTTTCACTAACCTATCCTCCTTTGTGAAAACCATACAAAGTGAAACCTATACCAATTGCGAACCTATACCTGACCTACAGTTGCACTACGGTTTTAAAAAACTTGTGACCTGATAACCTGTTCGCCGCTGATCCTGCAAAAGAGGGCCTACACCTCTCCCGTGGCTACTACCTAGCATCAGAACTCTTTTCTTCCTATTTTTTCCTTGTATGCTCCTATTCCTAAAGGCCTGCTGCTCCTTACCTACTCCTACCACTGCATGAGGCTCCTCCCTTCCTGACTCTGGTAACAGGTCAAACCTATTTTTCCCAACAATTTCTGGAGTGTCAGGCTTCTTCATCCTGTTATTGTTTCTCCCCTATGACCTGTTATCAGCTCCCATCCATCATTATCTCTCTCTTCTCTATACCCGCCATCTCTGTCTACCACTATAGGCTGAGCCTCCACAGGCAAGGCCCCTACAGGCAAGGCCTCCACATGTCTTTCCACCATAGGCCTCATCTCCACAGGCTCAGCTACAAGGGCCCTGACTCTTTCCAACAATACTTTGATCATTTCATCTTTTACCTCATCCTTACGTCAATTTTCCTGATCCTTTAATCCATAATGCAAAGTGGAGAAAACCATGGGAGAGCCTCATCTTGATCACTTGCACAAAAGTGTTGTTTGTAGGGATTTAAGGTTTTGTTATTTTGTGTCTGTATTATTTGTTTTAATTGTTATGTTTGGTAGCTTTTTGCTAAAATTTAATGTGTTTTTTTATATTTGTAATTTTTTTAAAAGTTGATTTATTTCTTAAAGTTTCAAGCACTATTTCTGTTTAGTACTATAAGTTTTCATTATTTAACAATTTTATTTTTAATTTTAGGAAACTGCTGTGGTTGATTCGTTCAACGAAGTTGAAGTTAAGGAAGAGCCATTTACAAGATAGATTGTACCTAAATTTGAAAGTGTAAGTCATGACATTATGAGCTATATTATAAGTACTGAGATCAGGAAACTGAGATTTTAATTGATATTTGTTTCCATCAACAATGAATAATATTTTTGAACCTGTAAAGTTCTTAGTAATACACATTGCTCAAAGTACAATCAAAACTTTATTGCTATGAACCATCTGATATAATATATTATAGTTCGTGGGGATTTCAAGAAGTCGGTCTTGAAATTCAGTAGGGTGGCCATTGAAATGTTTGTATAGTTTTTTTCTTTTTTTTCAAGGAAAACCTAATAAACGCTATGAGAATTCTGTATTTTTTCTTTAGCTTATGTTGGGTACTAATATCAAATATTACATTAAAAGCAATCTCTAAATGTGAACATTTTTTTTATTTCTTTTTGTAATTTATGACTTTACAATGAAATATAATTAGCACGAAGGTGTTTGGTAGCTAATTGGTTAAGTTGCTCAGTTTTAATAGTTCATTGTCCAGTCCTGGGTTCAAATCCCCACATGAGTAAGATATTTTAAGAGTAGTGTTTGATCATATGTCTGGACATTTCATAGTTCAGATTCCATGTTATACTGTAGGTCTCAGTGGAAAGGACCTGGCTGTCTTAACTCTCACACAGTGACTTAGCATACCTCTTTCATGAGGATCCAACAGTCTTCAAGCTGTGGACTGAGATAGTTTTTAATAATTAACATGGGTATCTTCAATTAAATTTGATTATAGAAAAAATCTTTATAGGTAAAAGTAATGTGTATGGGTGTATTATGAAGTTACAATGTGTAATAATATTTTATTTATGTTCTGCAGTTATTTGTAGCACATTAGTTGCTATATTATAATGGACTAAGCACCAAAGCAAACTTAATTTTATTTTTGCAGTGGTATCTGCAGTATCTGTTCATAACGAATCCAACTCTGACTCCACACGCCATTGGAAAATAGGTATTATATCAGTATAAATGAAGTTTTAAATTAGGTGTTATGTCTTTTAGCCTTGTCATACCTTCCATAAACCTCACATCTGCTATGTATTAGAGCTATCGAAAACTATTCACCACAACTGACTTTTCTCACATTTGACAATTTTTTTAAAAATTATTTTTGTATTAAATTTTCAGAAAGACAACTACAAAAGACGTCTGTAAGGGCCTCACATATCACACTTTTAATGCAGCCTCTTATCTTAATTTTCCGTTTCCCTGCAGTTCCCCATACTTTTGAAGCATGCAAATTTGCTTTTTGAATGATCTTTAACTTCACTAGTATACCTTCCATCTGTGATTACCCTTTTTTGTACATGTGTGCCGACACCTTCCCCGACTACATATACATCTATGTGACATCTCTTCAAAGGAGTCTCTTGTTACTTTTGAGGTAAGGTACTTATCCCTCGAGTAGGTTCTAAAGCATTCTTTTGAAACTCTTTGAAATTAAAAACATTTATTTATCTTTTCTTGTTATTGATTTCATGTCTGTGATTACCACTTTGTGATTGCTGATTCCTGTTGTCATTGGCATGTCTGTAAATACGTTGGGGGAAATTAAAATCCCAAAACCCAGACAGGAATACTGGAATTTTAAGAAAACCTAGAAGAATTTATAAAATTGAAATAGATCAGGCTATGTTTATTACCTTTAGTTACAGTTGTAAATATGAAGTTCGTCCACCCTTAGCACCAATCCATATATAAATCCTTGCCAGCATCGAAACAATAAGTGTTTAGATGTCTTCTTGGGGTATCTCTCTTTGCACTTACATGTCTTGTGCAGTAAGTTGTTTTACAGTTTGTGCTGGATGACCATGTGATCTAATGCGTATATTCCTGGCATCACAAACATGCTCTATTGGGGACAAATCTAGGAACTGCGTAGTTCAAATTGTGATCCCCTTCTTATTCTCTCCTTGAACTCTTCCCATCAACTTTCCATTTCACTGATGCTCTTCTTCGACATATTACAAATATCTTTCAATTCTGTCACATGTGCCTGTTTGTAACTGCACCTATAATCACCTTAATATTTAGTCACTGCTTTCTTAAACACTCTTATATCCATCATATCAATTTTTTGGTAATTTATTTCTTTTGTAACCCGAGACCCTGCAAAATTGTCATTAGGCTTTTCTAAGAAGACATCCAATGTGTTCGCCCCCTATTTCCGTGATATACTACTTGTTTGAATGCTCTTGCCATCACTAATATATTTTCAAAATTCTGTTTCCTTAAATTATTTATGATAATTATCTGTCAGTCAACAGCTACTAAATATGAGTCCCTACCAATTAATAAAATTGGCTATAAATATTGAATACGAATTTAATTTCTCCCCAAGAGTCTTTTCATCATCAATCATTCTTTTACTACAGTAAACAGCCAAGATACAGACTTTGTTTCTTTTGTTTGGCCACAGAAAACTACCTCAATGATATATTAACTATAGAGAACCGTAATAATATTTGTTAACTAGGATACTACTAGAACTGAGATGAAGTTAATATTTATAGTTCCAGCTGGTTGCCAAGCTCATAGGAGATCTACAAATTCATCGTTTGGTAATGGTTTGTAGAGAAAATTGTAAAATATTTTTTAGTTAAATTAGTTTATTGGACAATTTGTTTTCTGGAACACTCGGTGCACAAGAGTTACTCGAAACTTTTAGATTTTTTCATTCCTTTTGTTTTTTATAATCAGCTTCTTAATTTTTGTATCTGCTTTCATTTTTTCCTCTGCAATTTTTTGTCTCTGTCTCTATATCATTGTTCATACTGTATGTACTTAAGTATTCTATATACAATACAATACACTCATTTTCCAGTGGTCCCAATATAAGAGACTGGCTCTGTGAGATGTGGAATATTGTCTATTTACAGTTAAACAATTGCATAGCAAAATAATACATACACCAGAAGATAAATTAAGTCAACTACATATACACAAACTACTGACTTTGTTTTGTACATACTCTAGAAATAAATTTTCAACAGAGTAGCAGGAGTTGTTAATTAAAAATTATTTCAATTTTTCCCTGAATTTAATCTTATCATCTGCTGGACATTTAGCATGCATTCGGAGTATACTCAAGATATGTATCTATCAATATTGGATCACTTTTTGAACAAATGACAATGACTAGTAATCCTTGTAAAGATTATTTTTACTTCTAGTGCTATAATTTTGTATTTTACTATTTGTTTCAAACAAAGTATAATTTACAATTACTAAGGAGATTAATGTGTATATATAGTCAGTCACCTAGTGTTAAAATCCCTGACTTCTCGAACAGTTCTCTGCATTAAGTTTTACTGCATATACCCTCACATAAATCCTATTACTTAATTTCTGTTTCTGAAAGCTTTATCTCTAAGAGTAGAATTGCCCCATATGACATTAAGAAGTGAAAATAAGCAAAATAAACTGGTTTCCTCATATAGAGATCACTTATAGCTGAAATTGTATGAATTCCAAATGTGACTGCACCCAATCGCTTCAGTAAGTCAGAGACATGCACCCTCCAATTTAAATTATGATCTATATGCACACCTCGAAATTTCATGAACTCTACCTCTTGAATGGAGTGACCTGCAAATTTGATGACTATATCTGGTGTTCATCTGTGTAATGTACTGAATTGCATATATTGAGTTTTATCAAATTTTAAAGACAAGGCATTAGCTATAAACTATTATCCAATAAGGTCATAGACATAATTTGAAATATGTTCTGTAGATAAATCTCGAGTATTTTTAACTCCTATGTTTGTGTCATCTAAAAATGGGACAAATTTTGAGTTTTTAAATACAACACAGGGTAGATATATATTTATATATTAAAAACAATATTTGCCTTAATATAGAACCCTGAGGTACTCCACATTTGATAAATTCCCACTCCAAAAATAGTGGACCACTTAAGGCATCCTTTAAATTCTTCATTAACACTTTCTATTTTCTATTCACATGATTTTTTCTGGCTGATAATTTAAGTGTTTGGTGTTTTGTTAGTGTTTGAGGACAACTTTGGTGGCTCAACTTGTAGGTGCTCAGCCTTTGGAGGCTGTGCCAGTGGAGGATGTGTCTAAGGAGGAACTGCTTTTGGATGCTGAAAGCAGAAATGTTGGGTTTAGTGAGTAGGGTGAGATGAACTGGTAACAGGTCACAGGGGATATATGGTAAACAGGATGAAGAAGTTAGAGATTCCAGAAATTGTGGGGCAAAAGGTGTTTGACCTGTTACCAGAGTCAGATGGGGAAGAGCCTTGTGTTGATGTTGGAATAGGTAAGGTACAGCAGGCCTACATGAACATAGAAGGAAAAGTAGGAAGTAAAAGGTTCTGCTGTTAGGTAATAGCCATGGGAAAGGTGCAGGTCCTCTTATGCAGGATCAGTTACTCAGAGGCTACCAGGTCACAGTTTTTCAAACTCAGTGCAACATTAGGTCAGGTAAAAGAGAATATAGATTTACTTGCACGAATTTCCTTGTGGACAATAGAGTAGTGGTAGTGGGAGGTGTGGGAAATTGTATTGATAGAGATGCAAGTTATCGTAGAAAGTATACCTGAGGAAGTCGGCGAAGGAGGCGCAGCATACCAGGGTTCTAAGTCATCATGATGGACTACAGTTGAACCACGCTGTGAAGCGGGTAAACATGGAAACACAGATACTACTTGGAATAGGCATTGGTTCTGTTTTGGGGGTTGTGCCTGTAAATACCAATGGTAGGTGGGGTTTTTCTATCATAGCATAAATATAAATAGATGGTGGAACTTTCTGAGTTATTAGGTAAAGCTGTAAGGGAGCTCACTTCCAGTTATGATGGAATCAGGACTGTGGCTTTTTTTATGGTTAGGAGCTGCTAGTGAGGGGATAAAAATAAGTGATCAAAGGAATACTGGTTGTAGATGCACGATGGGAAAAAATACAAATGCTAGAGTAACAGATGAAGCTATTGAAATAATAACGGAATTGGGAACAACTGGAAAGACAAAGGTTAGTGCTGAAAATACCACAAAGCCAAAAATAAGTGTATTATTGGTGAACTGTAGAAGTATAATGAACAAAGTGATAGAATTTGCAAACTTAATAGAGATACATGAACCACAAGTGATTATAGGGGGAGAGTCTTGGTTAAAAGAAGGAGTACTAGACAATGAGGTTTTCCCTGAAAGTTGCTGAGTGTACCGCAGAGGCAGATGAGTAATTGGTGAAGGGTTATTCATACTGGTTAACAAATATTACTTCCTTAGTGATTATAGATAATGACCATGAGTTATTATTAGGAGTAAATTTTTATAGTAATAAAAAAAGAAAAAATCAGGGAATCAATGATGACGATAAGATACTTGGAGATAAACTAAATTCATATTCACTGTTAAAGGGTAAGCGTAGAATTGTTATTATTGGGAGGAGATTTAAATTTACCTGGTATCAGCTGGATGGGGAGCAGAGATTTGCAAATTTCTTCATAAGTAAAGGAAGTTCTATACAAGTGGTAGAGCAAACTATGAGAGGACTATACATATTGGATATCTTTCTTATAAAACCTGCTTAAAATCTTGTAAGGTGTCAGGTAACCATAGGAATAAGTGATAATTGTGATTCTATTGGATATTAGGGAATTCAGTAATCTAGTGGCTAAAATAGAAGGGGAAAAAAGGTGTAATTACAAAAAGGCACAGCCTTTAGAATTGAAGATATATGTATTTCAGGGAGAGGTTCAGCAAATGGAAGGATTGCACAAGTACAGTGGAGGCAAAATAGGAAGAGTTTAAGGAGATAATAAAAAAAGGGAGAGGAAATGTTTATTCCTAAGCAGAAAATGAATATAAGTACTGAACCTACACACTATTATAGGGAAGTGAGAAGTATAAAGAGGCTAATGAGATGGGAACACAACAAAGTTATGTGACAGAATAGCAGTAGGCAATACTTAAAACATCTAAACAAACATTTAATATGAGTATAGAGAGAAGTTGGGTTAGTGAAGAATATTATTGGTGCAGGAGGACCAAGGAATGATGCATCTAGAAACTTATGTGGCTACATTAGAACACTGAGGGGAAGGTATTCAAACTATTGTAGAACGGAGTTGAAGTCACTGAGGATATTAAAATTGCAGATATATTGAGTGACTGGTTTAGTGATACAACTAGGGCCAATCATCCCGTGATGGGAGGGAATGAATCAGAGGAGAGTCCTCCTAAAAGTATAAATGAAGGAAATCACAAAATTTGAAATAAATGCTCAGGTAATTGTGAAGGAACTCAGAAAGCTAAAAAATATAAAAGGGATGCTGTAGATAATATTACTAAAGATTTTTTTAAAGGTTATGGGATACGATAATGTACCTAACCTTGAAATTTTATTTAAAATGAGTTTGGAGTCTTGCTGCTCTCCAGAGGATTGAAAAAGAGCGATAGTAGTACCGGTTCATAAAAGAGGGGTTACAACTAGGTTTTAAAATTCCAGTCCAATTAGTTTGACATCAGTGATCAGCAAAATGATGAAGATATTCATATTCAACTGTATCAGCAATCTCTGTGAGAAAAGAAACTGGTTTTCAGATCGACAGCATGATTTTATACAAGGATATACATGTAAATCCCAGATGGTGGGCTATATGCAGATGAATTGGACAGGGGACGCCAAGTTGATAGTTTGGCACTAGATCTATCTAAGGCATTTGACAGAGTGAGCCATAAAGTGGTTTTAAATAAACTGAAATCTATTGGATTGGGTGAAAAAGTTATTTGTTGGTAGAGGAATACACAGGGTAGTTCATTGGGACCATTGCTGTTCATAATTCTAACGAATGACTATATCGATGGTTTATGGTCAGAGTCTAGGTATTTTTCAGATGATATAATGGTATACAATAGTATCAAGACAGGTGAAGACTGTGAATGGCTGCAGGGTGTCCTGGATGGAAAATCTAAATAGGTTGGTCAGCATGGAATGAAAATAAATGCTAAGAAATATCAGCTTGTTAGGTATACAGATAAAAAACAAAAGGTCAATTACGATTGTAGGGTAGGGTCAGAATTGCTCGTTGAAAGCATGGCATAACTGTTGATGAAAAACTCATTTGGGCAGAGCATATTGGGCAGGTGGTAGGAAAAGGTTACAAAATCCTTCATTTACTGGAGAGGGTGATGAGAGGATATACCAGAGAAGTTAGGGAGTTGGGTTACAAAACTTTGGTCAAACCATTGGTTGAATATGGTGGTGCAGTTTGGGACCCACATTTTGGTTATTAAAAACAGGAGTTGGAAGGTGTGCAAAGAAGAGCAGCTAGATATTGTTTGTGAAAATTATCGCAGGACCCTGTAAGTAACTGATATAAGGGAGTTGGTTTGGGACTCTTTAAAGGAAAGGAGGTTTGGGACTCATTGGAGGAAAGAAGGTGGGTGAAGAGATTGCTGGGAATGTACAAGAGATATCTTGGTGATGGAGCTTGGAGGGATATTGGCCAAAGCATTAGAAATAGTATATAGAAGGGAAAAGGCGACCATGACCACAAGTTTGTGCTCAATTTTATACATAGCGGAGTGGGAAAATTTTCTTTTATTGGTAACGGTGTCAGGGATTGGTACAAATTACCAAGTGTAATGAAGAATAATTTTCCAAAAACAGTTAAGTAATTTAGAACTAAAATTTTTAAATCATAATAGAAAATAGGGGAGGAATTTAACATACATATATAAAATGGATGACTTGGGGAATTGCCACTGGAGTGTTAGCTCC
This sequence comes from Vandiemenella viatica, assembly GCA_031002005.1. Taxonomy (NCBI): domain Eukaryota; kingdom Metazoa; phylum Arthropoda; class Insecta; order Orthoptera; family Morabidae; genus Vandiemenella; species Vandiemenella viatica. The sequence goes on from JARYHS010007075.1 coordinate 1,270,881, forward strand.
ATCACAATTAAAAATTAATAAACTAGAAAAATATAAAACTTTTAGTACCTTTGTCACTGCTAAGTATCAGATAAAGCAAAATTGAAACCTACTGATTAAATTCCATTTTATTCTGTTTTAATTGATGTAGTCGTTTTCTTGCTAGTCGTTGTTTAAGACATGTTGAATTACTGAGAATTTTTTAGAATACTTTTTTGCAGTATGTAATTCAGATTTGTATCATTTATTTCTAAAACTGAAGAAACGATAACTTTATATTATAAATACATTTATATTGTATTATTATTAAATTACATATTATTATATTATAAATATTTATATTATATTATAAATACATTACAGAAAACTGATTAAAATTGATTATTCATTACTAAGAAAATTATTGAGATTCATGATGTTTTCTTATTGTTTGCAAATAAAATAATTTAGATCTAATAGTCATCAAGATAAATTAGATACCCCAAGAACTAAGGTAAGGAGTAGTAACAATTAACTAACCAATGTGTTATAGCTGCCTGAGTTGACACCAAACTGTGCAAATAATTTGATTTTTCTCTGCAAGTGGGAGGAGCCTATTCTGAAAATTATTCACTATTTTGTAGGTTTTATAAAGAAATTTTCAATAGGAAAAGTATCTTCATTACAAATTTTGAAGCAGCTACATTATAGCTTATACTGTTTGAAGGTTCTGGTTGTTTGTTTGCAGCTATGAATTGTGTCAAAAATTAAAAAAGAACTGATCATGCTACAGAATTTTACAACTTCATGAATGGACCATCCAAAGAAATTTCAATCAATGGTTTCTGTGACACAACTAAGAAATATGAGACAACTGTAAAAGTGGGTTGTTACATAATATACATCATACCATACAGTAATATCTGTGGCCGGCGTAGTGAGTGAATGTTATGGTGTCTTTGTATGAGAGTAGTGAATCTTTGACCGCCGTCAAATGAAGTTTGGAGTAGTGAGCATTGCGGTTTTAATTGTAGAAATTGTGAAAGTGGAGGACAAAGTAACAATACGATCATTACCGAGTGGAACCGAAGGCGGCCGATGGCTACGCGGTAGAGACCTTCACGAAGTTACCCGAGAGCAGCCGACGAGAGCCGAGCCGAGGACAGCTGACCAGAGCCGAACTGAAAGCAGACGACGAGGGTGGCGAAGCGGAAAAAGCTAAGTGTGGGCTATTTGGCGCTGGCGAGTTGTTGCGAAGCGTCTTCTCCTACCCGTCCGTTCCTTTAATATTTTTTCCCTGTAATTTGGAGTCACATATAGGACAGAAAACCAAGTTGGGTTTTTCTCTCCATTTCCATTTCCTTTGTCATTCTAGTGACACTTGCGGTAAATTGATAACCCAGTGGCTGGAATGTTTACACTACGGAAGTAGTTTGTTTCTAGTTTGCATGCACGTAATTCTTTAGTATGGTCAGTGCGTTTTTTGAATAACAGCGTTGTGTTTATTTTATTTGCTGTGAGTCGAAGGGGGAAATTAAAGTGTCTGAGTGATTATTGAATTTTCCCGTTGTATTTCTAATATAAACATGCCAAAAGTGGGTGTCGAGACGAAGTCAAAACTGGCTGAAATGCTGGCTAGGTTTACTGAAACCCATAATGATAAATTTTATTCCAAATTTGACTCTTTTAGTAATAAATTTGAATTCCTCAATGGTAGACTCGAAGTGATGGAAAGGAGCTTAAATCAGACACAGAGATTCGTCACGCTAGCTTAGAAAGAAAACTTGAAGAGTATAGTGTTATTTAGGTCGGGCAGAAGGAGGAGGTGTCCTCTCAAATTTCCGAGTTAACAGAACAAGTTAAGTGGCCAAATGCAGACGTAATTTTACAAACAGGAAGCAAAGGATTAAGAAAGAGAAAAATTCAGGAAGAAGTTTTTATATATGATATTATATTAGGGAAGGTCTTAAAGGATGGAGGTGAGACAAATTATAAAGGTGTTATATCTGTGGAAACAGGTGTTCAAGAATGACAAGAGGATTTTGTGGAGGAAAATATACAAGAGAAAATTTTTGAAGTAGCAGATGGATTTTTTTTTGATACCCTTGCGAACGAGAGGGCTAAATTACGGTAGGATGAACTTATAAAAATTGAGTTGGAAGGATTTTTAACTGTAACTACTGGAGAAGTAAAGAAGGATAGAATTAACGCAGTACGACACCCATATGGCATGGACAATAGTGACAGAAGTGAGAGTGGTGGCCATCAGCCAGCGCGTAGCAGCATGTACAGGGGCAGTGTTGGTACCAGGGCCACAACAGATTTTGTCTCCGCACACTAGCGAGTGCGGAAGAACTATCGGGCGAGTTAGATTATGCACTCAAATGCTATAACCTGGCAGAATCAGTCACTTTCGATGGCGAGAGATATCAAGGAGTCACTTGTATAGCGAAACCATCCCAATTTGTAGATGAGAAGGATAAAATCGACAGAAAATCCATACGGTGGAAAACTAATGAGTGTGGGCGGACAAGTGTTAGGGGAGAGTGGGGGAAATACACGCATGTGGGTATTCACACGCAGGCTGAATTACGCATTTTGAATGGCACAGGCTTTGCCCAGTTGGTGCTAAATCTTTCTGGCAACCGTAACAACTACAGCGCCACCCACTCCAGATATTTTCTGATTGCGTAGGGGCAGTAATAAAGTGAAGTTTATTTTCAGTGTGTTTGATGTAACTTTTTTCAGCTATATGTTCCAAAGTATGTGTTACCATAAGTTGCTTTAATGGAATTTTTTGCATATCAACTATTAGCCCTTGATGTAACCTTTCATTTAGTTGTAGGTCTCTTTAGGTATTTCAACTAAGACCCGACTTCTGCTTAGGTTAGTCCTCGAACTCACTTTGGGGTATTGGCATGCGGCTCTTAAAGTGCGTGGTATTCCCCCTTCATAATAAAACTAGTTGGTTATATTTTCCATTCCAACGAGGTTTTTTATACTTCAGATTACTAGATATTATTTAAGAAAAAACCAGAAAGTAAAATGGACCTAAGAGGAGCTTCATAAGGGTCTTAATGCCGCAAAATCAGAAAGAAAAATAAGAGAATTATGGGAATGTCAAAGCTACTCTTCGCACAAGAATGAAAACGAAAAATACCAAGAGAAAGATGGAGAACTTAGGTATTTTGAGTATTAGGTAGAGCCATGAAAAATATAATGGTTAGAACATTTCAAAACATTGGAAGTGTGATGTTTTCTATACAAGAAAATGCACTCCTATATAAAAAAAAGATTACAAAACATCATTATTTTCTTCAATATGTATTGTTTAGTACATGTAATTAATAAAATAAACTAACAGAAAATAAAAAAAACATGTATTGTCCAATTTTATGTATTGTTTGTATTGCGTGTCATTACCCTACGGGGTGGGGAATACCACGCATTTGCACTTTTTTTATTTTAATAATAAAAATTAATGTAAAGTTTATAATTGTATTCCATCATTTTGAATATGTTGAGATATGTCCATATTAAGGTATACATTTGTTTTTGGTAGATATATAATGATATAATCAACAATTTAAATCATTTTTTCCTTAGATGCGTGTATTTCCCCCACTCTCCCCTAAGTTACCCGATTGTGACCAGACGTAAAAAGAGAATAGGAGTTTTTTTGTGAACAGACCAGATGGACAGAATAAAAAGAGGGATCCTATCCTGTTATTTCTATGTTTTTTTCAACTACCAATCCTTTTTTTGAGAAGAAAACATCTGAACCCCAATAAATCCTACTTTTCCTTTACCTGCGAAGGCACTAACAGCAATATAGCAGCTCGTAGATGGTTGGTAAAGTAAATAATGTGATGCGTGTGAAGTGGTGCTTTGGAGAATGAAAGTATACAGGTAATTGACCCGAGTGCAGCCTGTGTTTCTCTCGGAAGCTGTGCTTCTGACAGCAAATTGTATCGTCTGACAATTTGATACAAGTTCATGTTTTTTTTTTGTGTTCTCTTGTTTTTTTATGTTTTATGGTTCTTGATTTCTCGTGAGTTTGATATTTTTTTGATATATTTCTTGGACTTAATGTGCAAAATGTTGTCAATGTAGGATGGAAAACCACCAAAGTAGAATTGTATATTGATTTTTTTCTTTATTGTCTTGATAATTCATCATGTCCAACCAGATCAGTTATCACAAGGTATTAGGGAGGGAGTGTGACATAACAGTTTTTTTTTCTGATAGTTGATAAAATTTGTGAAACCAGATCAATTATCACAGCATATTAGCTGGGGAGTGCATGGAGGAATGAATAATATGGAGACGACGCAAGAGACCTTTACCACGCATGGGAGTGAAGCAGGCCGGCGGAGGAGTGGGGGGGCATGGCCGGAGTGGTGGGGGCTTGACCGCTTCCCAACAAACACGGGGAATATGTACAAACACCTCAAGGGGACTCTAGGATAAACGTGACACCGCAATCTGGTGATGGATTATTATGTAACTCGATGAGACAAATAAAAAATGAAGAATAAAATTTTTTGATATCCTGCTTAGTTTTCGAGATATTCTGTCTCAGATGTGAAATGGTTTTGGTTGAAATTCAGAAGAAACAATTATTCAAAGTCAAATTTTATGATGCATTTTTATTTAAAAAGACGAGACAAATAAAAAATAAAGAGTAAAATTTTTCGATATTTCCCCTAGTTCTCGAGATATACTGTCTCAAAAGTGAGGTGTCTTGAGTTGAAATGAAGAAGAAAAATTTCGCAAAAGTCAAATTTAATGATGGATTCTTATGTAACACGACGAAGAAACTCGATAATAAGGAATAAATGTTTTCGATATCTTGCTTAGTTTGGGGGATATACAACATCCAAATTGAGGGGTTTAGGTTTGGATGCAGGCTGGACCAAAAATTAATTCTGTCAAAGCCACAATGATTACATGGTTGACATGCAGAATGGATATTTCAGTTTGATTACTACCACTTGTGGTTAGTCTGAAATGTGTCCTAGACCAGAAAAAAAGTAAGAGGACCCACTCTAGGGATGAGCAACCCAGACATTTTGTAGGCTGGTACCAGAAATAAAATGTTTATTCAGACACCTTAATGAACATTCTCTTGATCAAGATGTGTTGTCTAATTTCACAGCCCTACTTATTAGGACAATTGTAAAAAAATTATCTCTCAGTTAGATTTAGATACGGGGGGGGGGGGGGGAGAATGTTGTACAAAAAAAAAGAGACTAAATTAGAAACACATTCCCCAAATTGATTTTGTTCAAAGGCCAATAACTTCTTTATTTATGAAGCCCATTTTTATTTCTGCATGAACCTGTTTCGACATAAATAGATGAGAAAGATTTCAAAATCGGTAAAAATAGGTATAGACGTATTTACAAACAGAAACAAGTCTTATATGAAGCTTTAAAAATAACCTAAGTCAATGGCCTGAAATAGCTATTTAAAAAATTAATAAAACTCACAGCTTCTCACATAACAGTTAATTTCATCATCCATTGTCAGTATAATCAGCAACGTGACGAAAGAAATCGTAATAGTAAATTCACTGAATCGCGAAGTAAAACACGCCCCTTTAAATCTCATTTTAAACACTCGTTAAAAAATAATGCTAGTCTATTATGTGCAAAATAGCAAGTTTGCTGATTTTCTACACTACACCAAGAAAAATTTGAGAACAAAGTCATTCCATTGAGAGCTATGACTAAATATTTATAGACGTGCTGCAAAGTTTGCGGTATCTACCGCTCACTTCAACAACGATAATTACAATTCAACTTACTTATGAAATGATATTCCAGGTTCTTTCCTGTCTGGCCTATTTGTGCAACCGTACGCAACACAAGCTGGCATTTTTAAACACTTATACACAATACTAAATGAAATAATCACTACATCTACCACAATGTGAACACCTTAATTGTTGGGAAGCGCCATATGGTCGCTGCCGGTGCTGCCACCATGCGGGAGAGTTTAGTGCTTGCTTCACCGATTTAACGTCACTTCTCCTCCATATAATTCCTTCCTTCATGGGGGAGTGTAACATAATATCTGTCATACCATACGGTAATATCTGTGGCCGGCATCGTGTTTGAAGGTTATGTTGTCTTTGTATGAGAGAAGTGAATCTTTGACCTCTGTCAAGTGAAATTTGGAGGATTGAATGTTGCGGTTTTAATTGTAGAAATTGTGAAAAAAAAATTGGTAAAGTGGATAATGGAAACTAATACTATGTTAAATTCACTGCTTTGAATGGAGTGCTGTGATTGCAAGTGACTGTGGACTTGTTAAGAGAGCGGTAGAGAATGTGGGAGTTTTTGTAATTCAATTACTCTTATCCCAAGAGTCTGCATTTTTTAAATACTTTGAACCATTTTTCTACTCTGTGTTTCTGTGTCATACTATACTCATTGAGAGAATGGTAAAAGCTTGACTTGATAGTTGGTAGAACACTAGTTGAAATCCTTGTCTGGCAATTCAAATTTCAGTTTTCTATATATACATATTTTTTAAAAAAATCAACCAGGTAAATTATGGGACAACACCTTCAAAAGGCAATTGAAGAATTCATTACTGTCCTTTGTTCTCTTATTTCTAATTACATTGAAGATCTGCAAAGCTATGAGAAGAGAAAAACCCATAAAGTTTAAGACTATTCTGAATGTTTTTGCAGAAATGTATGTTTGTCTTTTGTACTACAAACAAATGTTATTATAAAATTCAACAATTTTAGCAATAAATGTTATTTTAATTTAACTATATATATATATGTTAAATTTAATTTAACTGGAAAAATAATGTGTATATTTGGAGGGAATAAATGTGGGTGTATTAGTAGTCACAAGTCACAATTATAGTAATGTGTTATAATGGCTAAAGAGGATATGATTTTATTTCTGCAAAAAGCTGTTGTAATTACTGAAATAGTCCACTAATATTTGGATCATAAAGCTAAATTTTTATGTTTTCACCTAAAAACACAGTGATAAAATAGTGAGACAACTTTTACTAATGAGAAAACAAAAGATATACAGTTTTTTAAACCCAATTGTTTAGTTTTCCTTTTTTTTTTTAAAAAAAAAAAAAGAAATCCTAATTCTCTCTTCCTGTAAATGCAGGATGATCCCTTTACAAGTGCTGTGACTAATTTTCTTGGCGCCTTGCACATAATGCTTGTCTAGCTCCCAATGCCTAATTGTGGATAAGATAAAAACTGAAATACCTACTGTAACAGCCCTAATACCTGAATTTTGAATAGCATTGTACTGTATGAAGTATTTGTAATGAGCTAAAGTTTGCTTGAAAGTGATTTGGTATGTTTATTTTGTAATTTCTAGTAAATCAGTGTAGATAGCCTTTGTTTTATGTAAGAAAATTATTTAAAGTCCATTTAATATGTTTAAGAACCGAATGATGCAAGAGAATTTCTTAAATGTTTGTAATTCCATGTATTAATGTAAGTTACGATGTCTACAGGACAATTTTCCACCATTTGAAAGGATTTCTGTAAATAATTTTGTATTTAAGTATCTCTAATTACCATTTCTGATCATTTTGTAATGTTATTAATTAATTTTGTATCAATTCCGATTGTTTTTAATATGTTTGATTGTTAATGATCGAGAAATATCGGGCGGATGCCTTTGAAGAATTCTCGTAATTTCGATAGAGATTATATAAACAGATCGCCTGGACAGAGCAATTATTCAATTCAGTTAGTAAGTCAGTTTAGTTGACAGTATTCAGTGTTACAGAGAGTTTCAGTAATTCAGTTGAGTTCACGGAGATTATCTTTGCGAATATTCAGAAGTGCATATCTGTATTGTATCTATGCTTGTGAATATCGCTGACTTGTTTGGGTCAAAATAAAACAACTCTCAAACATAACCTGCTTGGTGGACTTTTAATTAATTAATCAGTAATTAAACCACCGAAGAACCTTAATATGGCGACCGTGACAGGACGAGAAGTTCTTAAACATCTGTGGGATGTTTATCTTCTAAAAAGAATCTGCAGAAAATTGCAACGAATTATCGGCGATAAGCGAACATAACCTGCGAGAAAATTTCGACCGGCTACGACACGTAGAGGTTATACAGGCGACACGGATTTTACGGCAAGCGGACCTTCTTCGGCCTAAGGCGGAGATTTTCCATCGGGAATCGGCTGTAATCTTCCGACCACGAGTGGATTTTCTTCGGCCTCAAAATCGTCATCCTACAGTGAATTGTGAAAAGTGTGGTTAAGTGTTTGAAGTCAGTGTGGTGTTTAATGGTTAAATAAGTGCTTCTAAGTGAAATTTAATGTGATACAAAATTGAGGAAGAACTGTAACTACTGCATTGAATATTCAAGTGATTTATTTTGCATGTTATTGTGTGGCAGATTGGAAAGATTTTAATTTTCCTTAATTTTGTTTTTATGTTGATTTTGCTAATTACTAAAAATGGCTGATAGTCAGAACCTGCAAGCTTTTCTAGAGTCTT
>JARYHS010007075.1:1280350-1310648 GCA_031002005.1 Vandiemenella viatica
ATTCTTACGTTTGAATGGCAAGGATTGTCATGAAAGTAATTACTGTGAATTACAACGCGTCTGGTATTATGGTACGTATTACTGTAAGTGTCCTTTTATAATCATTTCCTTCTCCAGAGTATTATTAGAACCCGGAGAATCAGTAATTCGTGCCTACTAATGAGCACTGGCAGTAAAGCTAGTTGACATCATAATAACTTCTCTAGCTGTCAGGGAATGATAACCACGGACTGCTGCTTGACAAGTGCGGATGCTAATCACTGCAGTACCAAAGAATACGCTCAATAGCTGCTTCGGTGCCAACAAACCCGCTGAGGTGAAGAGCTTTTTTTTATGCGGAAATGAGGCCAAAATGAAATTATTCCGCAGGTGGTCCTCAAACTTGCAGTCCTTGGTTTTGTTCGAATATATACTGCCTTAAAACGAACTTTGCATTGACTGTTTTCTCATTAATCACTATCGGATTATTCACTGTTTTCTTAATGAACATTTATCTGCAAACATTCTCAGTTACTTTAGAAGTTGAGTAGAAATACCATAATTAATATAAAACTTTTTCGAGATATTGCCAGTATCATTGTTTGATATAAACTGAATGTTGTTGATTAAGAAGTTATTGAAATTGTAACATTTATTACAAAAAAGAAAAAAAACCCAAAAAAACCAAAGAACTAAAAATGCACGTTAAAATTTTTTGCGAAAGGCTAAATACCTATACTGACTATTTATACAAAGTAATAATACTTTTTGAAACAGAATAGGTCTTCGCGACTATTCAAAAAGCTATTGTATTCACAATTCTCTTTGGAATTCCTTTATATCACCGAAAGAGACATCCATGACAAACACACTATTTAAAATCACCCATGCCTTAACTGGAAGTTGTGATAACAACGCGAGGTTAGCATACTAACCACTAAGCTGCCGTATTGGCACATCATAATTAATGGAACAAAAAATATTAAAAAATCTTTGATGAATGTGTTGTAGAAGTTGTGACATTATAACGATTTTTCTTCGCCGATTTATATTTCCTTAATTAACAACTGCCATGTCGATAAAAGGGAGCGATCAGGTAGCTCATTCGATGAATTCAAGACCCGGGTTCGAATTCCCATTAGACCAAGAATTATAAATGGCTTTGTTTTGTTCATAAGAGCTGTGCCAGAACGCTCTATGGTTTCTGATTCCACATTAAACTGCAGGACACGGAGAAGAGGAACTAGCCGCCCTACGTCTGATATAACTGCTTAGTATGCGCCCTTTGGAAGGATTGAATCAACCTGAGGGTTCTGGACTAAGATAAAATAAATAGGATCGTTTCTTCTTATGATTTTGTCTAATATTGTTTTTTACTAAGTCAGGATATGCTTTGAATAGTTGTAAGTATGCAAGGGAGTGTTTGTAATAATTATAAATTGTTTTTCAATACTGAAAATTTAGTAAGGAAGGTATGATCAGGTACATTAGTGGTTGTTCAATTTTAAACTTTTTATGTTTAAAGCATCATTCAAAATATTTAAATTATATGTAATATAAAAATCATTGTGCAATTTATGTGATTATTGTAGGCCATTTCTTCCACAGTGATGTAAACTGCATCACAATTCTGACATATCAGTTGGTACAGGGTGCGGCAGCATAACTTCCTTTTTTCAAAACATAATAAAACCAGTTGTATGAATCAGAAATTTTTTATTTGTTTTTTATAATGTAGCCACATACATAAAGTTTTGTTTTACTTAGTTTTGAAGGTCCAATCAGGTAGATGACGTCCCCCAGTCTGCACAAACTGAGTAAACCGATTTCTGGTGTTTGTCATGACTCCTGCCAGCATAGTGGCAATTTCTTCCTGGATGTTGTTCTTAAAATCATGTAAGGTCCTTGGGTGGTTCACATCAACACGGTATTTTTTTTTAAAAAAAACATAGAAAAAATCACAAGGGGTCAAATCGGAAGAGCGGGCCGGCCACTCCAAATCGCCCCTAATTGAGATGAGGCGCTGTGGGGTGTGTTCCCTCAAAACAGCCATAGATGCTCTTGAAGTGCATGCCGTTGCACCGTCTTATTGGAACCAAGTATCCCCTAAGTCCAACTCATCTAGCAATGGGGAAAAAAATTCCTTAACATGTTTACATACCGGTCCGAATTCACTGCCACTGTGACTTCATTTTCCTCAAAGAACCAGGGACCAATAAAGCCACCTGAGGAAATTGCACACCACACTGTGACTTTAGGTGAATGCAAAGGCCTTTGATGCAATTGTCGAGGATTGGTGTCAGCCCAGTAGCGAATGTTTAGTTTGTTGACGTATCCACACGAATGAAATTGGGTTTCATCAGTAAAAAAAAACAATAGCGCCCTCAGAAACCTCTTCCAGAAGAACCTCACACGCGTTCCTCCGAGAATTGAAGTAAAGTTCAGAAAGTTCCTGTACAATCGCCATCTTGTATGGATGAAAATGAAGATCATCATGAAGAATTCTCCTCACAGAATGATCGGAAATTCCAAGGGCAGACGCATGTTTGCACGCAGAACGCCGTGGTGATCGCAACATTGAAGCTCTCACTGTCTCAATGTTCTCAGGTGATCTGATGGGCCGAGAGCCTCCAGATCTTCGTCTTGTAGAACTTTCAGTTTGTCTGAACGAAGTGACCCACGTAACAATTTATTTCAGGTCCAGGACAGGGGCCAACGGGGCCAAATTAAAGCGATTCCGAAAAGCGCGCTGGGCTGCGATCACAGAACATCCGCTCGAAAGTAGGCCTCAATGGCAAACGCACGCTCCTAATTGTTCCAACGCATGATGGCGACTAAACTGTGTCGGGACTAAACTTTATAGTCACGCCTCTCGAACGAGACAACTAGCGCTGCGCTACGATATCAACCGACTGAATGGCATGCATTTAAAAAAAGGAAGTTATGCTGCCGCACCCGCCAGAGTTATGGAATTTGTTTGTTTGTGATTGAGTTCTGATTTGTTTGTGTATTGTGTTGCCTGTTTTGAGAGCAACGTTTATCCCTTGTTTTTTTTTTTTTTTTTTAAATATATTTGTTACCCGTGTGTGTGCTTGTTCGAATATGTCATCAGCCAAACATGGAGTCAATTCCAAACGAGATATAAGGAACACATGCGAGCACTAAAATACAGCAATCATACAACTTTCGCCGAACATTTCTTAAACAATAACCATTTCGCCACAAAATAATTACAGACATGAAAATCCTGACAACAAACAACACAAAACATAATATTTTAACTCTTCAAGAAAACTATCAAATTAAAAAAGCAATAGTCTCAGGAAAACACGTACTTAATGACCATGTAAACTTAATCAACAAACCTTATTCAAGTTAATAAACATCTAAACTGAAGCAAAACATCATAAAACACACAAAACTTCATCACAACAGTAATTTAACACCACATTGCGTCTCCTCCATCCACCACACATGCACATTATGGCATAGCAAAGAAAAACACACACAAATGCAATTACAAAATTCAAACTCGCTGCTCACGATATCACCGACAGAGCAACGCCGGGGAAAGACAGCTGAACAGTAGCAGCGCGCACACGAATACGAAAAGTTGGAAATGCCGTACATCAGAAACGGTGCTTCAAAATTGACTACTAGTGGAGTCATAAGATCAAAACTATATCAAAATTGTATAATTAGGTGCAATACTGTAAACAGCATGCTGGTTGAGGTCACAGGCGACCAACAGCCACACCTCAAAAAGCAAATGTGAATGTAAGTTGCAATGTAAAGACTATCTGAATTATAAAAGAATAATTTTGTTAAATGTAAAAAATCAGTACATTCAAAAGTTAAAAATTAATCACTTATTACAGAAAAACTGTAGGCTGAAGCAACACCACCGAGAACACAAGGCCAGGTTACTGTGTTTGTGACGTCACAGATAGTAGTCATCGATTCATCCATATGTCAACGGCCCCCTGTCTAACTACAGCCAGTGGTGGGTCAAGGAAATTTCCGAACCGGGTCAAAAAACTGTGATATTGCCGCCCCTTCGAACATTATTTGCCGCCCCCATTGTTGCCATCCCGAGTGTCGCCGACCGCCCGAAGAAGCTGTTGAGCTAAAAAAAAAAAAAGGTCGCCTGATACATATTACACTGCAAATTTCGTCGTGGCGACAATGGAGTTGCAACTATCGCGGGGCGGCGACTGTCGATCACTCGTTTTGCCGCCCCCTTGATGTGCCGCCCACGTGCGTTGCACGCCCGCTTACGGCGGGCCTGCATGTATCTACTATTTAGTTCAGCTCTCTTGACAATATTTTCCTTATTTGATTTAGACAACCAAATTACGTTTCCATGAGAACAATTAGTAGAACTCAACGTGTTGTCAGCTTATAGTTATTTTCTTAAGTTTTGGGGAATTATTAAAAATAAAACGCAAAAATAGTTTTATGAAAATATTTAATATATTTCTTATTTACACACAAAAGTTGGAAGGTATTTATTTCTGAATGCAGAGTATACAGAATATAATCATACAGAATATACTTTTTTTACTGACTATAAATTTTATGCACAACTGTGACAAATCTTATACCAGTTTCATCCTTTTAACCTGTGGCATATTTTTGTTAATAATGAAATCATTTTTGTTCTTGGTATAATTATTCAGTAAAATTGATTGAACTGCTCAAAACATATTTTAAAACGACAGATTTATCGTGTTTTGTGCAATTATGTCCCAAAAAAATATCCTCCGGTAAGAGAGGTAAAATTAATTTTGCAACTGCTTTTTTTTGGTTTCCTAATTTTAAAAAGGTATCTTCCAATTCAGTAGAAATTAGTTTCTGTACTACTACATATACGTAACTAACACAATGAACTATATCAAAACTAGGATATTGCAATCCACCTCTATCATTCGCAATAATGAAAGACTCTGCAATATCTGATGTAGATTTACAAGGTTCATTGTGTTCAGTCACTAAGAACACTTTACAAAAATCACATTTCAATGTTTTAATACATGCATATGAACAGTAACCAGCAATATATGTAATAATAGGCCACAAATAATCTTTAATAGACTGTAAGTCGTCATCGTCAACTGTTATATTCAAAATATTGTGAGGTAAATTCTCAATTCTATCAGTGTTTGTGTCTTTCGTTTTTAAAAAATCTGAAACAAGTGCAGGTAATTTGGTTGCATCTAAATGTATGTCGCCATATGTATGAGACTTTAAAATCAAAGGCATCACGCTTTGTATTCTTAACTTCCCTTCTGATTCAAATATTTGTCTAACAGAAATATGATACTGAGCACCAGAAAGTTGCCTATACTTGCCAAATCTATCTTCTAAATTATCAGTTTGGATTTTACCACATAGAAAATATGAATTGCCTCTACATTGATCCAGTACTCTGAAAGTTGTAGTAACGCTTCCGTTGAGTGTTTTAATGAACAAAAAGTTTCTTTACTTAATTTTCCAAAGTATTAGGCAAATTTTCCCAACTTCGCACCCAACTTAAAAAACCAGTTAAAAATTGTGTTATATGGTCTGAATTTTGGGTGATAGGTTCTTGAAATGTATTTCTCAATCGTAACCTTTTAATGGAGTTTTAACATTAACTATGTCCCACCAAGTGCAAATTTTCTCAATATATTTGCTGGTATCTTCCCAGCACCTGAAATGTCTTTGTGGACCCAATTCCGATAAAGCTTTCACTGTGGTTCTATTAAAAAATTTTAATGCCAAACTAACATTTTGCCTTTCAATACTGGAGGGATATAATGCTTTTAAATTTAAACCATACCCAAATTTAATAATGCTATTTTTTTCGAAACAATGCATTTCTTTCAGAGCTTCAAATGAAGCAATACAATTGACATTTTGATTTTCAAAGCTGGGATAAATCATTTCCTGTTTTTTTTCATTTAGCCAATTATTTCTAATGCACTTTAAAATATGAACAGGGTCAAACACAAAAAACAACTTCCGTTTAGGATCTTTAGGGTGTTCATATGATATTTTCAAATCTGGAGGATCAGAAAAAAGTGACATTGCTTTCCTATTAATCGAGTGATTGTCAGAAACAACTGACAAAACCTTAAAACCTATATTCTCTAAACCAACTATAATGCTCTTTAAAATGCAATGTAAGATTTCCCCAGACATTTTTTTCACGGGTAGTATATGTACTACATCTTTGTATTTAGATTTTAAACTGTTTATCATAAACACAAAGGCACTTGTTGCATTTCCACAATCATTGAAAGCATGACCTACAATATCGCCTCCCTTATAATCTAAATTCGATTTTAAATGAACTTCATCCATGAGTAAGACTACGGTTTTATCGTCTTCAGTTAACAACTTAAATTTTAATGATATATAATGCAATTGTTGTTCAGTGTTCTGCTCAAATTTAGGATTTGTCATCAACTTGCTGGACAACAGTTTGAGTGTTGATGGACATGGAAACCTTAACAACTTAGAACTTCTAAAGTAGCGATAGTCATGAGGAGATATTGTAAAGAACAAACTGCAAAATATTAGAAAATGAGATGAATACCTGATTTTTGTTTTGCATGTATTAATTATTGAAATTTGCTCTTTTAAGAACATTATTGTGGTATCACAGTCAGCAATTTTTTCTGATAAAACATCAAGATGATTAAAATTACAGAGATGCACTCCTCTACAGGAGTACTTTTGATATTATTAATTGAAAATTTTCCTAAAGCAGCTGTCAATAATGTCATTTACTTGATTTAAATTACTAATGTGACTTGGTAATTTTCTTCCCAAACAACATTTTTACCTCTATACTTCCATGATACACAATTACTGAGAGGTTTTGAGTGACTCTCACTGAACACGTAACAACAGGATTAGGCATATCAATTCAATAAAATAAAATCTACACAGTTAACTTTCTTCAGGAGTAACCATTCATCATCAACGAGAAAATTCGCCAGTTTACTTTTGAATTCATCAAAAGTATTAAAACAACGATCTGTGTTGTAGTCCGCAAGTGTTTCCAAACTCGCAGAAATAGCTTGGTTAGACACCTTCAAAATCTAGCCTATGTCTTCGCACCATGGGATCTTCTCTTACTTGTTTTACTTCTGGCTTTGTTAAATACTTGGGGCAGTTGAAAAGCCGTGACGGAACAGCACCTGCATTATAAATATTTTCATTACTTGTTGCAGTCTTAATAAGGAAATACTTTAAACCTAATTAAAATTCATAAAGCTGCATATGTTGTAATAAATTCTGTTACCTACCAGGAATAAGCCTCGGATATGACAGAGGAGCAGAAATTTCTTTATTATTTTTCTCATCGATCATACGAATTTCCCTCTGTATTCATGGTTTTGAAAATGTAATTCACACACCTAAAATAAAATAGATGTTTGCTTTGTATAAAATAATAAATAAAATAAATAACAGTATCCCAGCTAGTAAACATTAAAGCTTTTAAACCTAATTCACGTGGTCAAAACAAGTCACAAATTATTGATCACTTACAAAATTACTACATAATTATAAAATTCTTAGAGATTCTTACCTTAGAAGTCTTGGAAGGCGTAAAATTTTCACGTTTAATAGCGTGTAACCACTTTCTTCTTAGCACCTGATCGGGTTGGAAAACCAAACATACTAACTTTTGGACCGCTAGGATAATTACCCTTACAGCAAGGTACACAGCAACGGTAAGGCATTTCTTGCTTATTATTATATAATTATATCACTATAATTAATCAAATTAATATTAATAACAAACACAGAACGCAATAACAACGAATAGCAGACGCCAACAAGTGATCGTTTCCACAAATGCAATAGCAATGGCAGCCATTCATGCGCCGTCCAATGACTACCCGTGCTGACGTCATACGTTATAAGATTTGCTGTCCCTAGGCCTTGTTTTCTCGGTGGTGCCGCTTGAACAAATTAGCACAGCAGCATGTCAACATCTCTGTGATATGTGCTGCTGTGCGAATAAAATGTTTACACTGGAATTGTATAGCAAATCAAAAATGTTTCTACATTAGAAAAAAATATCCGAAAAGCTTCTTATTGTATAAAAAACAGTTTATTGACATCTCAGCGATACCACTGCTGCAATCTGAGGACTTGGCTCTGAACTGTTTGATACACGTGACCACTTTAAGCATCAAATTCCAAAAAATTCTTTCTTAATTTACGATTTTACCTAATTGGAGACCTTAATCTCTAAAATGATATGTCATTTCTCGATTTTGGTTAGGCTATCGAAGGAGATAAATGGCTCGTAATAATAATAAGACATATTGTAGAAATAATATTGATACTTTTGCCCTTAAGGGTCAAATACAAAAAACTCCATTTATAAAATATAGTGTGACCAAGGCGGACACCTTGGCCTTTAAAATGATACCCCATTTACCGATTTCGGTTAGGCATTGATATTTTTGCCTCCTAATGGTTGAATTTAAACAAAGTTTTTTCTTAAAATATGATGTGTTCAAAGCGGATACTATAATATTCTAAACGATACCCCGTTTATCAATTTCGGTTAGATATCATTGGAGATAAATGGCTCCTGACGGAAAAATGCGTAGTAGAAATATTAATAATTTTGCTCTTTAAGGGTCGAATTTTGAAATATTCCTATCTTAGATATGATGTAACCAACCGAAGACCTTAGGAAGACCCCATTCTTTAAAATGATACCTCGTTTATCAATTTTGTTTAATTATGAAGGGAGATAAATGACTCGAGACACAAAAACGCATTTTAGAAATACTGATATTTTTTGCGCTTTAAGAGTTAAATTCAGAAAGTTCAATTCTTAAAACATGATGTGATCATAGCGGAGACCTTAATCTTTAGAATGATACCTCATTTATGTATCTCGGTTATATATTAATGGAGATAAATTGCTCCTGACACAAAAATGCGTTGAAGAACCATTGATACTTTTTCCCTTTAACGGATCAATTAAAAAAAAAAAAAAAATTCTATCTTAGTATATTATGTCATCAAATCTGAGACACTAATCTTCCTAATCCTACTTCATTTATCGCTTTCGGTTATATATCCAAGAAGAGAAATGGCTAGGGACACAAAAAAAGCATTTAAAAAATATTGATATTTTTGCCCCTTTTAGGGTTGAATTACGAAATATTAATTTCTTAAAATATAATGTTACCACAACGGAGACCTTTCTCTTTAATATGATACCTCATTTATCTATACCGGTCAGATATGAGGGAGATAAATGGCTTGTGACACAAAAATTCGTCGAAGAACCATTGATACTTTTTCCCTTTAACGGTTGAATCAAAAAAAAAAATAAAAATCTTTCTTAGTATACGATGTCACCAAAGCTGAGACACCAATCTTCATAATCCTACTTCATTTATCGATTTCAGTTATGTATGCAAGATGTTAAATTACTTAAGACACATAAAATATTGTCATTTTTGTCCTTTAAGAGTCGAATCTTTCTTAAAATGTAATGTTACCACGGCGGAGACCTTACTCTTTAATATTATTCCTCATTTATCTATATCGGTTAGGTATGAAGGGAGATAAATCGCTCGTGACAAAAAAATGCGTTGTAGAATCAATGATACTTTTTCCTTTTAAGGGTTGAATTAGAAAAAACTTCTACCTTAATATGATGTCACCAAAGCGGAGATATTATTCTTCATAATAAAACTTCATTTATTGATTTTGGTTAGATATCCAGGGAGATAAATGGTTCGAGACACAAAAAAGCATTTTAAAAATATTGACATGTTTTCACTTTAATGGTTGAATGACGAAACATTAATTTCTTATAATTTAATTTTAACAGGGCGGAGACCTTACTCGTTGATATGATACCTCATTTATCTATATTGGTTAGATATGAAGGGAGATAAATGGCTTGTCACTAAAAAATTCGTTGAAGAACCACTGATACTTTTGCCCTTTCAGTGCCGAATTTCGAAATCTTCCTGTCTTAATATATGATGTCACCAAAGGTGAGATCTTAATCTTTAAAATGATACTTCATTAAACGATTTCAGATAGGTATCCAGGGAGATTAATGACTTCGTAACACAAAAAACAGCGTTTTAGAAATATTGACATTTTTGCCCTTTAAGGGTCGAATTCTGAAAAAAATACTTTCTTAAAATATGATGTGACCATGGTAGAGATCATAAGCTTTAATATGACACCTCATTCATTGATTTCGGTTAGGTATCGAAGGGAGATAATGGCTTGTGACACACACACAAAAAAAAACCTTATAGAAATAATATATATGATGGACGAACTGCTCCAAACGCTTAAGAATATTTGCAATCTGACGGAAATATGGCGCCGATGTATAGAAATTAGCTGTATCAGTTATTTCAAATTGAGTCTGGAAAAAAGTGTGATTTTAAATTCCAATATCCCTCGTAGTATTTTATTTTTGGATTCGCAACTGAGTATAATAGATGATAATTGTCGTGATATATTAATTTGCAATTTCTTGCGGGATGGACGTGCAGTAGTTTATAAGGAGTTCTGATCTAGGAATGTCTCCTGTTCCAAAAACTCTTCCGCAGTTCACAGCAGTCAGCAGCTCCATCTGTCATCTGTGACGACAGACTATCAGAGCTTTGCCACGATGTGATGCCATGTAGCACATTCCAGCATATCATTAAGTGTCTCCCTTAAGTGTGATTAATCGCTGATTTGCGGACAGTTTGTGACTAAAGTAGGAATGGATCCATGGGGAAGAGAGGTAAACTTTACTGTCGATAGGTTTTTTTTCGGTTTTGGTAATAGACTTGTCACAGAAAATTTTATTTTTAGTATTCAATTTTCTAAAGTCCAGTACTTATTACGCTTATTAGCACTAATGTAATTACCACTAATTTAGGTTACAGCCTGAATTCTGAAATGAATGACAATATTACTCACTAGCAGTTACCTGCGACTTCGTCCACTTGAAACTGTGTTATGGCATGAGTTTTTATTATTGTTCAAATTAAGACCAGCAGAAAAATTTGTCCAGTTGAGAATGTGGTTGACTGCTCATAGTCTTTTACTCTTCAAAGAAAACTGTTCCTCAAACCCGGTAAACAGGTAACAAAGTTGTAACGCGCACCGAAAGATAGGTTACGCCCACAGCTCACTTAATGGCAATAGCCGTGTCGAGTCTGTTCTGATGTCATTATAGTCAGAATTCGGTATGGAACTCACCTTCTTCACTCCAAATGCACTATGCACCATGGAATACTAGTAGTCATTCTAGTTCACGCTGCATTTCAACCTAACTTACAACCTTTGTTAATACAGCTCCTTGAAAATCAGAATTTTTAAGAAACTTTGATATTTTACGTATATTATGACGCTTATATTATGAGAGAAGTTACAGTGAGGTACCTGAGGTGTCACACTATTTCATGTCCGCAACAACTCGTTGTGAACTTACCTACAGTACGACTTCTAAAATGTTAAAGGTTAACTACAGATTTACAATTCCTGCTCCCAAAGAGCATTAGTTTTAGCGCTCTTAAAATGAACACACATATGCATATGTCAGAAGTTCTTTCTATTATTTTTGAAAAGCTTTGTTTGTGATATACATAAAAATCAATGTGGCACTACCTTCTAGAAGAAGGAAACACATTGATTTGGCGAATTGATAATGACAAATTGTAAAGAATCTATTCGATACTATGTCACTACTCAGACAATTTATTAACTTCGTGCAAAATTTTATTTAAGTCTGATGAGCAATTATGACGTGATTGAGGCTAATAATACATCCACACTTTCTCATTTATAATATTATAAGATTGTCAAACAAGCAAAGCCCTTTGTGGTGACGTGCTCGCTCACAGAGAATTTTCATTATTCCTAATAAGAGCGACCTGAATAAACTGGCGAAAATTAAATTATGGCGGAATGGTTCTTCTAGTAAATCTTACTTTTCTAATTTAAAGCAGTAAAAATTCTAATTCGTTCGTTTGTCTTGTAATTCTGTTTATAGAGATTCTAATAACTCTTCGAAGCAAACTGAACACTGAAAAGTGGAAAATCACGCGCTTTCCGCCTTCGCAGAATTAAATTCTAATTTCATTTCGTCAGAAAAAAACTGTAGCTAATGTTGTTTTTATGAACGCATTTTACTTGATGAATTTGACATTGACTGTATATTTCCATTTATGATCTTGTATTAGCTTGTCCTTCTCTTTCCGCCTCTCTTGTCTGTTTTCTTCACTTCCAAGCAGCCATACCGCTCCTATATGTGCTGTCTGATAGCTTCCACAGACACGGTGGACATCTGGTGGCAGACTCACGTACTGTAGCTTACCATGAGCTCTATCTTCACCCCCAGCAAGCATGGTGGTTGAACGGTAACGCTCTGGTCGCGCATTCGGTAGGACGTGGGTTCGAATCGCCGTCCGGCCATCAAGATTTCGGCTTTCCATGGTTTCCTGAGATCATTCCAGTCAAATGCCAGGATGGTGTTACAAAAGCCATAGCTCTATTGATAGGTATCTCGTTTTAAAATTAAATAATTAGTCCAAGATACATTTCAAGTTTGCTTTATTTTTCTTAAAGACATCGAACTTGAAATATGCTAGGTGCTAACGTAAATAAATGCTCCAGCGGTGATTACAACTTTGAAGGGCCATTATGCTATGTTTCTTGCCTATAGTCATTTCCCGAGTGTAAGGTCCTTGATGACAATGAAGCGCACAGCCATAAGCAAAAAAATAAAATAATAATAATAAAAAAATCTTCACTCTATTCCGTCACTGATATAAAACAGTAGTTACAGTAGTTTTACATTTACTGTAAGTGATCAACAATGTTAAAAAACACGTTTATGCCTCTTGTTTATGTGTCAATTCGTCTGAACGGGCGAATTATACTTGTCAAACTGCATTAAAAAAAATTTATATATCAAACTTTTTTAACTTATTAGCTTCCAGTCATTTAAAAAATTATTCTGTTCAATAATGAGATTCTCGTACTTGTACTCATAGTACGAGAAATATCCTTCATCTAACAGGGCCACAGTGTCTAACAGATATCATTGTCAAATGTCATTTTGACCAGATGGCATTAAAACCTGACAGTGATCGAGTTTTGCAATCCACCGAACCAGCACGCTTCCAAATACTCATTCAGACAATATCAAATATCTTAATATAATTGAGCGCCAACTTACAGCACACATTAAGACACTAAACAAAACTTAATACAATAAATCGCCGCATAATAATAACATTAAACATATCCTGCATCTTCAGTCAGACTGGAACAGTATGTTTAAATAAAATGATTCCAGTAAAAGCAGCACACATCCAAAAGTGACATCACTGACAGCCCTGAAAAATGAGGACTTGAATAGTAGTCTGAATAAAAAATCAATGTGAATGCAAAATGAACAGGTAAGTAAAAAATCAGTCGAGTCACCTACCTTTTTCTCGAAGCGATTCTGGCCACTTTCATATCTTCAGTCTAATACTCTATGATGTGTAGATATCAACATGCTCAGTAACTACTTTCGTATATGTCATTACTTTGGAAGATGTACATTTGCAAATTTCACCGATTTTGTCGATCATGATAATCAAAACTCTAAAGTACCTCCCGTGTTCGTAGGAAGTTGAAAATTTGTACACAGATACACTTTTACCCTCAAATAATAAGAAAAGTCTAAAATTTGCGTTTCCGTATATTTACCCATTACTATTCCAGACGTGAAATCGCTTTCTATCCTAACATCTTTATTCGCCTCAGGTTTACATTATACATAAAGATTAAGAAGTTTAACTAATGTGTTAAATTTTGCATCGTTCTTGTCATTAGTTTGAAAATTAATGATTTTTAGCGGAGTACGACTCTCCGTCGTCATATTTCCACCGTACATCCCATGGCCCTAGAAACAGATAATGCTTACACATAATTTTTTTTTTCAGAAAAAATATCCAATATTGGCGATTTTGCATTTAATTATCCAATGCCAACCCTAAATTAAAACGTTTAGCGTTTCAGAGGATTTGTAAATGGAGCACAGTTGTTTTTACTTTTTCAGGAATCACTTTCATCTTAGTTTCAACCAATAAAGAATTATGTAGGTTAATTGCATTGTTCTATAAGCTCTGTCCTGATTGAAAGGCTGTAGAATTCGATTCAATTAAAATATTGCACAGTATAATTAATACTCCTCAAAGTAATATCCTTGTGCATCAACACCATGGAGGAAGGAATATAGTGGAGGCTGAAATAACGCTACATTTGAGAATCCTCATATAAACACTCGTCTCCTACTACGCATGCTCGGCGGCCATTAGAAAACCCAAAAATATTGCGCTGTTTGCTGCTGTGAATTCTAATATTTCAAAGTTTTTCTTATGATGCCAGATTGTGTTGCATACGGTTACACAACAAGATCAGATATGATACAAACTGGAATAACGTTTCATTAGTTAAGTCATATTGTAATTATTGTTCTTAAAGTGTGTAATAGGTAACTTCAAGAGTAGGCCCTATCGCTATAAATATATTCATTGTTTTCATTAAGATGATATCATTCTCAAATATTTGTTGGAGTAGGGTAGACAATCAGCATACGTTACTACTTTGCACATAAAAGGCTAGCCTTATTGTAAACAAGTGTTGGAACTCTAATTTAAGTAGGTCTAGTTTACATCGCGATACAGTGAATATGGTATTCTGAATGTGTACGGTGAAATTAATTTTGATAATTTGTGCTGTGCCAACTACGAAACGTGATGTTTTTGTTACCCGAAATGTAGTTCACGATGCATTTCATGTGTTTAGTTGTGTCTGCATAGTTTGATTTTGTAGTGACAATATTAACAGAAATTTGGGTAGCTTGATATACAGCCTGTACCAGAAAAGGCAAACAATATATTTATAATCAGCTGTTAGTAATATCATGAGCACCATGTTAGTGACTCAACGTATATTGCGTATCACAAAGTAAACTACTCTCATTTCAACTTCTGACTTTTGGAGACAGCATATCTCGTGAACTAAACGAGATTCCGAAAATTTTTGTTCTTTACTCTCTATATGTCTCGTCGTGTTATATAAGAATCTATCATCAAAATTCACTTTAGGGATATTTTTCTTATGAGTTTCAACTCAAAACACCTCACTTTTAAGACTATATCTCGAGGACTAAGCAGGATATCAAAAAAAATATTCTTCATTATTGATTTGTCTCATCGATTTACTAAAAAATCATCAAATTGGGGTGCCATGATTGTCGTATTGCGGTGTTTGTGCCTATTCCCTGTTTTTCCAGGTCATCCAATATGGTGACTTCCCCACCCCACTTCTCAGTACCCGGCATCACTCCAATGCATGGTGAAGGTCCCTTGCGTCGCCTTCACTATCTTCCTTCCTCCATGATCAACACAGCGTTTCCAGCTGTTCTGCCACTGAAGAAATGCGTCGTGGAACTCCTGTTCCGAGATGCTATTCAGAGTCCTTGTCACCGCGGATTGAACAGCTTCAATGAACTCGAAGCGGCGTCCCTTGACGTCCTTCTTGAGCCGTGGGAACAGGAAAAACTCACAGCGAAACACACCAGCGATATAAGGAGGTTGTGGAAGCGTCTTGATAATTTTTTTTTTTTTGGGCCACAACGTCTTGCACAATTTTACGCCATGTGACTGGGCGTGTTGTCATAGTGCAGGATCCAGTCATCAGCAATTTTGGGACGAGTGTGGGTGACGCGTTTGAGGTCATTCGACCACTTCAACATAAAATGTGGTTGACCGTTGGCTCTGCTGGTACGAACTCTCTGTGAGCAACTCCTTTGGCGCCAAGAAACACCATGAGCATCATTTGCTCTCTTCATCCTCAACGCTCTCTCTTTCCCTCCCTAAAGGCCTCATGCCAGACAAAAACCTGAAATCTTATCAAGCATTCATCGCAATACGCTGTCCTTAACATTTCCAGAGTCTCTGTCCCCGATTTCTTGAGCCTGACACAAACTTTAATGGCGCACCGTTGCTCAATCAACCGTCATTTTATCGCTGTGACAAGGACTCTAAAAGCATCTCGGAACAGGAGTTCCACAACACATATCTTCAATGGCAGATCCACTTTGCTGATGCACAAGGATGTTCATTTCAGGAATATTAACTGTAGTTTGAAATGTTTTCATTAAATCGAGTTCTTCAGCTTTAGTCTGGTTTAATTCAAGACAGATCTTGTAGAAGCTTAAATTTCCGTTACATGGAGATCATCAAGTTAAATAAATACATACAAATTTTACGTTGTTCTATGCTCAGTTTGGGAGGTACTTAGTATTTACTTATTAAGTCAGTTAAATCTTCGGCAACCCTTCCTGCTCGTCGTGAGGGCACACCGATTGTTTCTACAAGGCGCGCACATTTTAATTTCTCTCGTTTGGTGATTTTTGTTCGAATGATCAAACTGTATTTATGAGACTTCCTATATCTACATATATACTCCACAATTCACAAAATTGTAGGTGGCAGAGGGTGCTCAGCACCAAAGCTAATCTCTTTGTTTTGTATTCCAATCCCTAATGGTACAAGGAAAAAAAATCATATAAGAATCATTGCGGCACCTTATTTCTCTAATCTTAACTTTCCTGTCATTCTGGCTCAAATAGGTTGGTGGACGAAGTATTTCACTACACTCGTGAGTGAAAGTGGGAGTACACATGTTTACCAAAAAGTTTAAACGAAACGTGCGTCGTCTATCTACCAGAGACGCCCAGCCTAGTCTACTAATCAGTTCTGTGACAGCTTTCATAAGGACTGTAGCAAGCGGTCACGAATCGAGCGGCTCTTCTCTGTACTTTCTATATTCTTTCGATCAACCCCTTACAAAACGGATCCCAAATGGCAGAACAGTAGTCCAAATGTGGATGCATAAGAGATTTGTACGCATCTCTTTGTTTGTTCATTACAATTTTTCAAGATTCGACCTATGAATCGCAGCCTAGAATTAGTTCTACATACTAACGAATTAATGTGTAAGTCTCATTTCTTGTTCCTTTGTACTGTTACTCCCAAATATTTCATAAAAACAACCATATCAATAACTGAATTGTTTAACTCGTATTTCTAAACAATTGTATTCTTTTTGTTAGTTATGCTCATTGTCTTGCACTTTTTAAAATTTAGCGTAAGTTGCCACTCAGCGCACCACGCCAAAATAATATCTAGATCACGCTGAATTTCTAAGCAATCGGCCAAATTCCTTAGTTCCCTATAAATAACCGCATCACCAGAAAACAATCTAAAAAGGCTTTTCACTTTGTCTCCGAGATCGTTTATAAAAGTTAAGAAAAGAAGTGGTCCAATTACACTTCCTTGAGGTACACCCGATGTAACATCTAGATTAGAAGAACTTTCTCTTTCAACGACGACAAACTGCGACCGACAAGTTAGAAAATCCTTGATTCATTAACAAAGCTGATCCGATATACCCTACGCTCGAAGCTTCGCTAAAAGGCGGTTGTGTGGCAAAGAGTCAAAGGCTCTCTGAAAATCTAAAAAAATTGCATCTACTTGTGAACCTGCAACAATAACATTCATTACGTCGTGTGTAAATAGGGCCAGCTGTGTTTCACATGATCTTTTCTTCCGAAATCCGTGTTGATTTGTTGCAAGCAAATTATTATCGTCTAGAAATTGCATAATGTTCGATGCTCCATAACTCTACTACGAACAGATGTTATAGATATGGGACGATAGTTTCCAGGATCACTTTGATCTTGAAAATTGGAGTTACTTGCACGATTTTCCAGTCTGAAGGTACTTTCCCCTCTTCTAATGATTTACTGAATATATGAGACAGAAATGACCCGATTTCCGCCATATACTCTGAAAGTACTCTTACTGTATTTTCATCCGGGCCCGGTGTTTTCCCCCACTTCAGGAGCTCTAATTGCTTTATGATACCTGTAGTACCTAATCGTAATGATTCCATCACCAACTCGACACAGCGTGGGAAAATGGGAATACTACCCTTATTTTCATCAGTAAATGAATTTTTGAATACAGCATTTAGTACATTAGCTTTATTATGGCTTTCATTAACCTCGGAACCTTCACGAATTAGTGCTAAAATGTTGTTTTTGATACAACTGACTTTTCGTATATACGACCAAAATTTCATTGGGTTTTCTGTGAGATTCTTAGAGAGAGAGTTGGAATGAAAATCGTTTGAAGGCCTCGCGCATTACATTATTAAAACGTCCTCTTAACTCAGCTAAGGTTTCTAAACCACTGCAACACCCCCTCCTTGAGCGTGCGTGTATCCTCCTTTGTTTTTTGAGTAATCTTTTGACTTCTCATGTGTACCACGGTGTATCATCCTCCCCATTAATTGTCCGCTTCGGTATATGTATATCCATACCTTCCCTGACTATTCGTATAAATCGATGCCACATCTCTTCAACGGTATCCTTTGTTGACTTGAAGTTATGGTAATGATTCCTCAGGTAGGTTCTAAAACACTCCTTAGAGGCCTCGCTGAATCTGTATACAATCCGCCCTTTTCTCCTTTTTCGTTTGATCATTAGTCTGATAGTTGCAATTACCGCTTTGTGATCACTTATACCTGTGGTCATTGAAATGTCGGTGAATAATTCTGCCCTGTTGGTAACCAGCAGATCTAAAATATTTTCGCCACCGTTATGACACCGCGTAGGTTCATTAACTAGCTGCTCGAGATGATTATCTGAGAACAACTAGAGAATTACTTCAGAAGCTGCCTTATCCCAGCTATCTGTAAAGTTAACGTAATTACGCCAGTCAATATAAGGCAGATTGAAGTTGCCTCCTAGAATCATAGGATGATCCTGAAAACGGCTAGCTATACTGATTACATTATTTCTCAAATCCTCGGCGATAGGTATGTCGGAATAGGGTGGATGGTAGAAGGCGCCTATGATGAGTTTTGACCCAGCAACATTGAGTTAAATCCATATGATTTCACAGATCGTATCGACTTCTATTTCGTTACATGGGAGAAATTTACTCACAGCTATAAATACCCCACCTCCATGAGAATGTATTCTGTCTTTACGAAATAGTTTCATGCTATCTTTAAAAGTTTCGGCGGAACTTATTTCCGGTTTTAGACAACTTTCTGTACCAATAACGATATCCGTTTCTGTGCTAGAAATAACGCTTTCAAGTTCCGGTTGTTTTTTTACAAACGCTTCTACAGTTAATTACGAGAACTTTTAACCGTCGAGATTCTTTTACGTTCCTCCTACATTCCGCTGTTGCATCTGATTGGGTTGCCCGTAACTATATTTCGTGTTTCGGGTCTTCCTCCCTCAGCCTAAAAAAACCACCCCGTGCATTCAACACGGCCCCTGCCACCCGTGTAGCCGATTCACGTGTGTAGTGCACACCTGACCTATTTAGGGGAACCCTACATGACTCGACCCTATGGCGAAGATCGCGGAATCTGCAGCCAATATCATCACAGAAACGTCGTAGTCTCTGGTTCAGCCCCTCAATACGGCTCTGAACCAGAGGTCCACAATCTACTCTGCCTACGATGCTACAGTTGGTTAGCTCTGACGATATCTTGCGGCCACTGAGTTCACCCGTTCAGCGAGCCGCCGGGAGGAAGAGAGGATAACCTCCATCCGACCCAAGGCGACAAGAGCCACAATCCGTAGTTGGCTACACCCCGTCCTTTTATGGCCTCCGGGATGGCCTGTTTCCACATCTCGGATCAGGTCACCCGGTATACACACTGAATGGATGTTGGATTTCTTCCCCGAGTAATCCGCCATTTCCCAAAGTGGCTCTAATAACCAACCTAACATTAGTGCTCCAACTACCAAAATCCCCTTCTGCGTTTGCTCAGACCTAGCGGGCTGGGGGGCACACCTGACCTATTTAGGGGAACCCTACATGACTCGACCCTATGGCGAAGATCGCGGAATCTGCAGCCAATATCATCACAGAAACGTCGTAGTCTCTGGTTCAGCCCCTCAATACGGCTCTGAACCAGAGGTCCACAATCTACTCTGCCTACGATGCTACAGTTGGTTAGCTCTGACGATATCTTGCGGCCACTGAGTTCACCCGTTCAGCGAGCCGCCGGGAGGAAGAGAGGATAACCTCCATCCGACCCAAGGCGACAAGAGCCACAATCCGTAGTTGGCTACACCCCGTCCTTTTATGGCCTCCGGGATGGCCTGTTCCACATCTCGGATCAGGTCACCCGGTATACACACTGAATGGATGTTGGATTTCTTCCCCGAGTAATCCGCCATTTCCCAAAGTGGCTCTAATAACCAACCTAACATTAGTGCTCCAACTACCAAAATCCCCTTCTGCGTTTGCTCAGACCTAGCGGGCTGGGGGGCCGTCAACTCGCAGGATGACAATTGTGGGACTGTGTCAGCCTCCGACAATACATCATATCGGTTGGACAGTCGAACAAGTTCAGCGTCTTGGCCTTTAAGCCTTCTCGACTACCCTTGTGTGCGGCTTCTAAGTCTAGAGGCCATACGCCAGTCACCGACAGGCCACCGAGGCACAGCCTCCAACTCTTCAGCCTGGGTTGCAGGTACGTCGGTCAATATGGGGTAATCTGTTATAGGCATGGTTACATCAGTTTCTCCAAGTTTACATCTGCTGCAAACTTTTACGGCAGCTTCCAGCTGTGTAACTGCAAGCTGTGCGTGGAGATCAGCCACCTCAGCTCGCGTCTGCTCACAGCAATCACAGTCCCTAGCCATTCTGCTTTTGAATAACGAAAAAAATAAACAGAAAATGGAAATAACCTGTACTTTCGACAAAATTAAACACTAAGAGATTGCACTAACTAAATCTACACATCACTAAAGATAAAATACAAAACGAAAATACGCTACTGTTCTCAGCGACTGCTCAGCTGAAACTAACCTCTACTTTCTACAGAAGTAAACACTCAAAAATTACACTAACTTAATCTAGGCACCACTAAAGATCAAATACAAAACGAAAATACGCTACTGTCCTCAGCGACTGCTCAACTGAAACAAACCTCTACTTTCTATGAACCATTCAGACTTCTTAGAGTCAGTGGTTTTATAAACTGAGCACAGTTATTAATTGTTTTACAAATGATTTTTTTTTAAGATTCAACTGGTATAGAAGTGAAGTTTTCGTTGGAGATTCCACACTGAAGCTATTTGTGTAAATAAAGGTTGAAAGATAAACTTGCACATATTGAAATTAAAGGGACAGAAATAAACAAACAAAATATATGAAGCATTCCGTAACTAATAAAGATAATGAGAACCATTTAGAGAAGAGTTTAAGGTTATTTGAAAGTTTGCCTGGTAATATTCCGTATCAGTGGGAATCTACTGAAATAACTTTTACAATATAAATTGGTGGCACTATCATATGAGTACTTAATACGCGCAAGTTTTGTTTAATTTCTAATATTGTACCTTAAAGACATTTATTTATCTTGAACAGAGTTGAAGGTGTCTTCTGAAACCAGTTTGGTACTTAGTCAATAAAATATTTTGCTAATCATTAGAAATTCTGATTCTACTCAAAATAAAAATTCTGTTCTGCGCTATCATTCACAGAACAGTTTTGTTCTCATTTCCTGCCAATCATGAAGTCAATTGGGTATAATGTGCTTTCAGCTTCTACTATTTTTCAACAATTTCTGAGCTACTTTGTTAAAAAAAAAAAAATCTACACATTTTCTAAAAAAAAAAAAAAAAAAAAAAAAAAAAAAAAAAAAAAAAAAAAAAAAAAAAAAAAAAAAAACCATAACCTCTTGTCATTGTGAATCAGAATCTAATTTCTTTCTTGCTCCAAGAAAACTATACAAGGAAAAATTTCCAAAATCAACTATCTATCAGTGTCCGCCAAATAGGCAATCCCTTACTGTGAACACAGAAGAATTTTTTTCCCCTTCCCTCTAAATGTATTTATCTCAGAGGCCGTAATGTTTCTGGTTAAAATATTAATAAAACGTTCCTCAAAAACATAATGGTCTCATAGATTTGCTAATAAGTCATATCCTTACTAACTCTCAACCCCTAAAACTATATATCAGAATGATCTCACACCATGCTGAATGAGGAAAGAGATAAATGTTTGGAGATTATTAGAAGGAACACTTGGATAACAGATTGCTACAACAATGAATTCAATGTCTGCTTACAAATAAAAAATAATTTCTACAGTGACGGCAAAATTATCCAGTGGACGAAAAAAAATAACAATTGCAGTTCTGGTTTGAATAAGGACCCAATCTATTCAATGCACTCAATCAGATATACCAACACTACCAAATAACTCTATGGTAATGTACGCCGAAGATACAATTACAGAAAATCCACACAATGATATCCATATGGCACGAAATCGTCTCCAGGAACAATAACCATTTTTGTTTGGCTTATGGCTTTACTCCTCGTCGTACGCAAAGGTCATTGCAGGAGGGAAAGGACTGAGGTAAAGAAACGAGAAGGAATTTTACCATGGCCCTTAGAAGTAATCATCATGGCATTTTCTTGGAGTGATTTGGGGAAACCATAGCAATACCAAAATCTGGATGTCCAGGAAGGGATTTCAACCCACGTCTTCCCAAATGTGATGCCAGAACTTTACCGCTCAGCCCACGACTTGATAAATAGCTGGCAAATTTATTTAAACCATGGTCAGACAAAAACATTTCACACTAAGGTGACCACAGAACCAACCTCAGACAGATATCACTGCAAAATAACATACCATGCAATCCACACGATCACAGTAAAATACCATGCAGTCGATCTTTATCTGCAGTTAATGCAGAGTGTATATAATCATTGAAATCTGTAGTTGAAAATGATGGTTGAGATAGACGCCTTCGAAACGTCCACAAGTGACCTTTTTACACGGCTGGAATTCCGAGAAGTGTTTATTTAAAAAGTTTCTGAATCACAAATAAATTTAACACATAATATAGTTACCTTCTGATTATTTTGTATAGTTGTTAGTGCAATATGACTCTCCTGAACACTAAAAGGTCAAATGTATTCTCTGAATGCTTCTTTAACTAAATTAAAAGTATCATATTGTAAATGCCTTTATTATATTATTATTACTGGTAACAATGTCAATATTAGTATTACTTTCACAAATAGGTTATTTTACTGCAAATTTTTCTTAGTTGATTCTCACAGTGCCTTATGAGCAGGGGGAATACCCTGGGACGTATGGCTATTGGAATCAAGTGGTAAATAAATTGTCAATACAACAATTTATCAACAGTCTGCATATAAATAATATTTACTTTAAATGTGATAAAAAGTTGATTGAAAACAAAGGTTAACAGCTAAAAATAAGAATAAAACTTCAAAAAAGCTTTAAGAACTAAAAATGTAGTTTTAAAACTAATTAGAGTAATACATGTAACCAATAAAGACCATATTTGTAATCTAAGAATAATTTTGGTTGGGACAAATATAAATCTAATAATATTATAATTACTGAGTACATTGCAATTTTTAAATAAAATATATTTGAAAATAAACCATCAACACACTGATTTTACTAAATATAAAATGAAAACACAAAATAATTAGAGTAAATTTAAATTTATATACAATATTAAACAGTTAATAGACCATAATTTCCTATCAGCAGAAAACATATGGGTAAAAAAGGATTATAAAATTAATCTAAAAGAGTTCTGACATCCTCACCACTATATTCAGTGATTATTCTTACATTACAAATTCAGCTAACTGTCTTTCACTCTCCATCTAACCAGAATGGGCCCAAAAAGTGGGGCTTCTAACTAGTTGTGAACTAACTTACTTAGTAACATACTAACATTACCTACATTGCTCACACCACATTTGAATACTATTATCAAATAATCACAAATAGTAATTTAGTAATATAATGTCTGCTCTAATATGTCTTGAAATACCATCTGTTACACATTGTTTTATTCAATATTTACACTAGTTGTATGAATCTGCAGTTCACAAAAATAAATCAATTGTATAGTAGCATAGGATATATTTATACCCAACAAAAACAAAATAATTTTCAGTAGATAGAGTAAATGGAAGATAAATTAGCTATTATATAATAATAATTACTTTACTGCCCTATCATTCTTAATTTAGTTTCATGTCGAATAACGCTAAAGGCAAAAAAAAGAAAGATATGATTTGGACATGCTTTTCACACATTTAATACATCTCAGTAATACTTTTAATATATTTTAGTCTACTATACCATCTAAATAATTTCCACATATAAGGCAATAGATGTTAGCCCAAAATTAATACTGATACATTTTATAATTACTGCAAACAAAAATCAATTATCTTATGCCCTTCAATAGTCCCATAATGCATAAACAATTTTCTGAAAACAGTACAAGAACATATACATTCACCTAAATGAACCCTCTTATTGATCTCCAACACACAGTAAAAGTTTTCATACAAAATTTAAAAGAAGTTTACATTATTGTAATCTCATATGCTATTCAATGATCACTGATTATGTTAAATATTTTCCACAAACCATGGAAAATGGGCATTCACCTAAAATGAATCCATTAGTGCAATTATTATTTCTAGGTATTGTAAAAGATTTTCACGAAATTACCAAGAAATTAGTATTCATCTTAATTAATTCACTTATGCTCTACCAGAATGTGTTGAAAAATTTAATAAACCTCACACGAAAACGAAGCGTTAACCTTTAATAAACACTCATATCATTTTAAGGTTACCAGACTTTGTGTAAGTGTTTGCACAAAATTCATGAAGAAAATTGTCAATAACTGTAAAAAATAGTACTAACGGCACTCTATATGCCTGGTACATGGTAAAAAAGGATATGGCGTTCATTTTAATGAATACTAGTAATCCCTTGAAAAGTACCAGATAGCATAAAAGATTTTACAAAAAACTCACAACAAAATATTGGTTCAGCGAAATGCTTCTTGTGCTTTTTAAGATTCCCAAACTATGTAGATGTCATTGAACTAACTTCACACGAAAATTAAATTTCACCAAAAAATCGAATTGTGTTTTTATATAAACGCCTCTGAACAAAGTACCCAAGAAAATGGGCGATCCTCCTATGGGCCTACAAGTCACATACTGATAAAAAAAAATTAATATTATTGTTATAATAAAATTGGCGTTAATCTTAATTAATAGTCTTAAGCTGTACACAGCTGCTAAACTCCATAAAGGTTACAACAAATCACAAGAAATCTGAACAGTTAATCCTGAATGAATCCGCTGATGATTTTTAAGTCTCCAAGGTTGTGTAAAAGATTTTCCACACAAACTACAAGAATATAGCCGTTCATTATAAATGTAATCGTATGTGCCTTTTAAGATGTCCAGACTCTGTAAACGATTTTCCACAAACTTCACATGAAAATGGCCGTTCACCTAAATGAATCCGCTTGTGTCTTTTCAGACTCCCAGACTTGAAAAAGATTTTCCACAAAGATCACAAGAAAATGGCCGTTCGCCTAAATGTATGCGTTTATGCTTATTGAGATCTCCAGACTGTGTAAAACATTTTCCACAAACCTTACAAGGGAATGGTCGTTCACCTAAATGAATCCGCATGTGCGTTTTAAGACTCCCAGAAGCTGTAAAAGATTTCCCACAAAGATCACAAGAAAATGGCCGTTCACTTAAATGAATCAGCTTATGCCTTTTGAAGCTCCCAGACTCATGTAAAAGATTTTCCACAAACTTCACAAAGAAATGGTCGTTCACCAAAATGAATCCGCTTGTGCATTTTAAGATTGTGAGATTTTGTAAATGATTTTCCTGCAAATGTCACAAGAAAATGGCCGATTCATCAAAATGAATCCGCGTGTGCTTTTTAAGATCCTGTGATTTTGTAAAAGATTTTCCGTAAACTTCACAGGAAAACGGCCGTTACCTAAATGAATCCGCTCATACTTTTTAAAACTCCCAGACTCTGTAAAATATCTCCACAAAATTTACAATAAAATGGGTGTTTAGTTTAAATGAATTCCCTTTTTGGTTTTTAGGATGGGCAGACTGACCCAAAGAATTTTCTCCAAACTTCCCAAGAAATTGGGATTTTACCAAAATGAATCACTGGATGTCCTTTTAGATGACCATGATTTGTAAAAGCATGATCGCAAACTTTATAATGAGAAGGATCACTTGAATCTATTTTCTGACGATTCTCTAAACAGTAAGAAAACATTTAAAGATTCTTCTCTTATTTGATTCACAGGTGGCTGTCCGTCAGACTGGACTTATTTCACTGTCATATTTACATTTTATTCTCTTACTGTAGTAGTTCCCTGCGAATGGTTCCTCTTCATATGGTTTTCTACTCTCATAGCTTGCAGGAGTTTGCTGCTCGTAATTGGGACTGTTAAATTGGCAGTCACAATAATATCTAAAAATAAAAATAGAGAATCATGTTGATATGTGGTGATAATATATTTAGAGAAATAAATTTACATATAAGCTTTAAAAATGATTATACTGTTGAGTTATTAACTAATAGATACAAATTCTATACAAATGTACTTATGTGTTACAAGAAATAATAAATAGAAACCTAAATGAACCATCGCACTCCAAGCACAGTGTTTATTTTAATATTATTTTTATTTTTCCAGATCAGTGGTATATTGTTTTTATAAACTATATAATAATAATATAAACTTTGAATATATATTCTTCACATCCACTCCTTGTTCTTTCTCAATTTTTGAACAAGGTCCTGCACAGTTCCTCTGCTTAACTGCCCAAAATATTTTTCATTCATGCTAGAAAGATCTGTGGTCGAATAATAAATGTGCAGCGATATATTGAGTATGACTAAAAAGATATATCCAAAAGATAGGGAAGAATATCTTTCAGTTTCATATAATAAGTGAAGAACTTAGTGCATATAATATCAGAAAGAAAAACACGTTAATAAAAATTAATTAGGATACCATATTTTGAGGTATGTTTGATAAAGCATTAAAGCTTCTAAAAGAGAGAAAAGCCCCAGGAATGGATGAAATTTTACCTATACTTATAAAGATATTGAGAAGTAAAACCAAAGACTTACTATAGAGAATAATTTGTGACATATATGAAATAGGAAAAGTACCCAATGATTTTGAGAAGTGTTATTCTAACAAAGAAAGGTATTTTGAAATAAATGTGAAGACTGTCTAACAATAAAATTGATTTCTCATGCATCTGAAACATCAACAGCCTGTCGGTGGAATAGACCATTAAACTAGTGCTAACTAGTGACCAGAACAGATCACAAGAGTAAGCAATGTGAATTTTTATAGTCCTTACCAAGAAGAGTATAAGGAAGCAATAGAATAACTACACAGCCTTCATAGAAGTTAAAAAGGCCTCTAAAAACTTTAACTGCAACAAGAAATTATTAATCTCAAATAGGATGTAACTAAAGTACAAAGTTTGAAGAACCATAAGGAAACTGTATGAGAATAAAACTGTGGTGATCTGATTGGAAAATACAAAGCATAACTGAAGGCTGAAAATGGAGTAAGGCAGGGTTGCATCCTTTCACCTTTTATATTCAGTACAAAGTACTGCAGGCTGTGAAGGGTCAAGTAAATACATTCGCAGAGGAAACACAGATATACTGAGATTTATAGATGATAATGATTTTGGTGAAACACTTGCTTAAATAGAATAGGTACTCTTAAGCATTATAACCTGAAAATAAACAAGACAAATGTATTAGTTTTGCAATAGGAATGCAAAAAAAGATTACAGTAAAAATTAGATAAACAATTAATTGAGCAAGTTAAAGATACCATAGTCATAGAAAATGGGAGTAGCAGAAAATAAAACTATATTGATTAGTTGCATGTCGTTTTCACAATCTTTTGCTGATTCTGCGATGAAACCCAAAAAACCTAGAAATAATGTGAATAATTCGGTGGGCACAACGGGATTTATGTATGGTGGCAAACATTTCAAGGATCAACTAAACCAATATTTTATCTCCGAAATTTTCCAAGTAAACAAGTCAAGAAAACTATTCAAATGAAAAATTAATAAAATATTGCTCAAACAGTACTCACTTCTTTTATTTAAGTCCCTCGAAATTTCAACTCAAACTCTTTCCTTTTTTTTAGTTTTTGTATTATTCTGCACTTAATTCATACAATATTGGATGTTTGACACCAAAGTTGCGGGAAGTTGATCATCTTCCCCCGATAAAGTCCATTTTTATTAGATTGTTACCACATAAACAACAAAGCAAGGCGTGCTAATCGTAGCCGTTTACCAGCGGCTCAGTCGCTCTCCCTCGCGCGACAGGAGAGCTGCATAGTGTCGCGGCGACACAGTCGCGTCGTTCGTATACGCTCTCTTACATCTACACAGGGCATATTACTGTCGTGACGACACTTTCGCGATACTCGAAATCCCACCTTTACCCGCCACGCTCGGTGCTACAAACAATTTACTAAATACATTTCCAGTCTACACCAAAGACTTCCTTTTACGATTGTGTTAATGACTGTTTTATAAGGGCCTTATATAGATAAGAAATCAGGTGCGCGTAATGTACAATTTTTTTTTTTTTTTACATTTTCTCGTCCTCCGGTTGAAAAAGCCTAAAAAAAGTTGATCTAGAGGAACTAAGCTTTAATTCAAAGTTGATTTTTATTTTGAAAGTTTTATAACTATTATGTGCACATGCAGCATAAAACCAAAAGAACTAAAACTAAAGAATATACAACAGTCATTAATAACTGACAACTATCATTTAATGTAGCCTAATTATGACCTTTATCTTCCCGTTGGCAATAAATCGAAATGCTTCCAAAGGAATTGTGACATCAGAAACTGTTATAAAAGTAAACATCTGCGATACGTTACGAGAAATTATGTCTACAATAAAAATAGAGTTATGGAATAATTAAAAGGAAAACGTATCATATACAAAAATACTTTCTTCAACAAATCCTTCGGGCAATATGATGTAATGCATCATACACAAAATCCTCTAAATAAGGAGAAACAAGATGCTGAATTTCATGAAGTACCTCAATTTGCATGAGAAACAATTGTTACAGCTTGAAAAAGAAGATTGTAATGAAATAAGTGTATTAAAAAAAGTTACACTCTAAGGGATTGACAGCTGAATCCTGTACAATGGCGGACTTCAATTTCATATCGAACACAATAGCTCCGATGGAATAAATAATTATCTGCAGCCGTAGAAAGAGTGTTTAAAGAAATAACAGAAACGCAGGATTTATAAACATTACCCTTTTCGATGTTTTTTATTGTGAAAAGTTTCTGTGAAAGCTCAGATCGCGTTACATAAACTACTACATTACTGAATGCAGAGTGGGCAAAGTCGAATATTGTTGATACTACTAAAGTTATAGTTAAACGAAAATACTGTTAAAAACAAAAGCAAGATGTCATTATCCCTGATTTTCCTAACTTACCTATTCTCGTCAGAGGAAACAACTACACGTCACTATCACTGTAACAAAAAAAGTTGATTAATTATCTCAGCGAATAACAAAAAATGTACCTACTAAACATTATTGGTGTGGGCGGAATGAAAGAGCTATAGTTAAAAATGTAAAATACCTAGTTATGCTATTTTACCGACAGAAACTGAAAATAGATTTTATCCTCTGGAGCTTGCAGTATCTTTGTATTTGAACAATTATCTACCAGCTGTTTGTGCATCATACGTTGTGTGTTTGCTGTGACTTGTTAATAATATTGTGATATTCATCTCTCAAGACGTCAAGAGGATACGATATGGAGCCAATAGAGGCTGTGTATATTAAAGAAGAGGTGGGTCTGTACCATTAATCTGTATATGGAGTTGTACAATACATGCATTCATTCGTGATTAATGGGGAAGTTTGTTGTTATTTACTTTTATGTGGCTAATGTACAATCCCGAGTGACCACATTTTATCTGTTAACTCGTATAAGATAAATCACATAAAGTGTACCTTATGTATAAATGTACCATGGTTTTAGCATTTGGAAGGTATGAATTCCCTTACAGTAACTATGAACGACGTATTTTTTTTTTTTTTTTTTGTTAATTTGAATTTATTGTTTTTAAAGGATTATTTTGACGACATAATGAATCAATGAGGTTTTAAATTCATCACACAGAACGCTAAGTCCTATTTCCAGCTGCCTGGCAACACTTTCAGATAATGAAATTGATAATAAGAACGGTAAATACTATGTGTTGTACGATGATTACTGTCCAGTTTTATTTTTGTTTTTATGATTATCTGATCA